>FJOG01000029.1:490203-613323 GCA_900073065.1 Phialocephala subalpina
AAACTCCTCTTCACCACTTTTACATCCTCCACATCTTTAAAACAGTACCCAGACTACTACTGTCATCATATCCATTAGTTCTTGGAGTGTGCAACTTCAGTACACCTGATGAAGGACTGTCTCACGTCTCTACGGTCCACCGAGTACTTCCAAAAAAAATCCCTTCCTTCAGCTTCATGACTTCATGGGCTTGTCTTCCTGAGTTGGTTTCATCGAGAACTCCCCAAATCCCAGTACCAGTCATCATTCGAAGATGCTATGCATAACACACTTGCCCAGCTCTTCTTCATGTTCGACTTTCGTATTCTATTTGTTTATGGACCTAAGCTGACTTGATTGCAGGACTGGCGGTACACCCCGACCGCTTCAAACCCTTCTCTCGCCTTCAGGACGCTTGCCAACTTGAGAGTCTCTTGGCTGGCCCTCGCCTCAGCCACATTAGGTAGCCTAAGGAACTACCCCTCAGGGTGAGAAGCGTCAAAACAACAGCACAACCACCCTTACCCTACACTACTCATTCACATAGAAGGTCCAGCGTGTCTGAAGTCCTAGTCCTGACTAGACTTTCGCATCTCTACTACGCTTGTACTGACTTCTGCTTCAGGTGGTGTGAAGGCCTTGTTCCAACATCTAGTTGGCCAACGTTGAGCAAAGTCCCAGTGCTGCTCAGCAAGGGCACACCTTCCTCAAGATGGACAGCAGGTCCTACAACATGGAACATGAAAACAGCAAACTACCTGGTGGGGTATCCTCAGCAACCGGGACAGAAGAGGATGCTCCACCAGGACACCGGAGAACAATCTCTGGAAGCATTCTCTCGAAGCTTTCCTTCTTGAGACCGAATCCGGATGAGAGCCCGGAAAAAGCTCCACTGAGTCCGGAGTATATGCCTGGCGATGATCGAGTCTCGCCCAAGAAGACTAGCAGGGCCATGGCTGTTGCCGTGCAGCAGCAGAAGACTCGACGAAGGAAGGGCTCGCTGAGAAAGGCCGCTCTTCTTGGCAGAGGAGCACAGAGAGAGAAAAGGGAGATCAAAACACATGCCCTGGAGAGTGAACATCAGATAGGATTCGGAGCGGATGGAGCCTTGAGCCCCACATCTCCAGATGATATGCCTCGGGCGGCCACCATTGGCTTGGGTATAGATACGACCCCAAGACCTTCAATGGAAGGATATGCAAGCCGCGCAAATAATACCTTACTGTCTCCAATCAAGACTCTTCCAATGGGTACCGACGACTGTCTTGTCACCTCGCCAACTTTGGCAACAAGTCCTACGTTGACATATACGTCAACGACGGACGAAGATGATATCTTGAGTATCAGGACCCATAACCCTCCTGTGTCTCGCATGGGGCCTTCCAACTCCTCTGGGTCCGACTCTTATTTCCCTCCTGGTGCTGGGTCCCTCACGCGTCGCAGATCGGGAAACAAAGCGAAGTCCCCCTTATCACTTGGCGGCCTTGCTGCCAGCCCTCTTCCTCAACCAGATGCGGAGTGGGATTATTCGGAGACCGAGTGGTGGGGATGGGTCGTCCTTATTGTCACTTGGATCGTCTTTGTGACAGGCATGGGCTCTTGTCTTGGTGTGTGGAGCTGGGCTTGGGATGTGGGAGAGACGCCCTATGCACCACCAGAGTTAGAGGACGATCCAACATTGCCAATTGTGGGATACTATCCTGCTTTGATCATTCTCACTGCCGTGATGGCTTGGGTCTGGGTCGTTGTTGCATGGGTGGGCATGAAATATTTCCGTCACGCCAAGATCAGCGGTGATTGATGGTATATACAAAGATATTCTTCAGGTACGAACCCTTTTTGTTATCGCGGCTATCGCGGCTATTCCTAATCACACACTTCCTTCAGCCAATGGTAATTCAGGGATTTTGTTATTCAAAACTGACGAATCTGGTGGCAGCTTTCATCTAATGCGCTTGCGGCCGCTGGCGTGGAAAGTTGTGATCTGTTGTTGCGCACTCATCCCAAGCGCCTATTTATTTCCTTTGCAGATCGGAGAACAACAAACTTCATCACGGTCGCAACATCGACCTTCATCCATCCAAAGCTATCTTCTGCACGATCTTTGACAAGTGCAAACTTTACAATGGCCACCATTGATACCACTCTTCCGGGTCTTCCCATCCTTAATGATACTGTCAAGGCGGAGGGCGTTGACAACCCAGTCTCAGTCGCCATCGACTCGTCGGCCTCTGACTCATCACATGTTTCAGATTCGTGCGAATCCTCGGAGACGTAAGCATTACCTTCCCCAACCAAGCAGAGCTCAGACTGATTCATCTTTAGTGAAGAATCGGACGGAACACAAACCCAAGTACTTCGTTGCTGCCAATGCAAGGTGGAAACCGCTTTCGAGGGCGACCCAGGCGAAGCCTCCTGCACCGAGTGCCCCCACGAAGAGTGCGGCTTCTGCGGTCCGCGCATTCTTATGGACTGTTGTCATTGCTCACAATTGACGGAGATCCGTGGTGACGACTGCGACTGCAGCCACAATTTCTGCAAGAACTGTGGGCGCTGGGACGCAGATGCAGAGGATACCCTGCCTTATATCGGCTACGGCGAAATGCCAGATGACCGCCCGTACACAATGTACAAAAAGTCTTTCTATGGTGAACCGGACCCCGACAAGGAATATCTCATTGAGAATACAGAGGCCAACAAGATTGCGAAGAGTAGGCATCCCAAAGCCTTCCTGTATAGGTTCCATGCATTAATGCTAACGATGTCAGTCCCACTGAACGACCTTCTCCAACCATTCTCCATTGCCGCCATTGACGACGAACAAAAGCTTCTCAAAAACATGGAAAAGTACTTGAACTCACGTCCCGAGATTCTGAACCAGATCATGTCCCTCGCTCTGCCGCCTACCAATCCTCGTACCATTCGAGCCATTTGGGATCATTGCAACAATCGATGGAGCTACCGATCGTTCGAGGAGTTCAACACCATCCCTGCCGTGATCTGGTACGAAAAAGGCCTGTATGCGGACTTCGCTACGGGCTTGTTCTTGCCTGCCCCAAGTCTCGGCCCACTCCCTCAATACAAGTACTTTGACTACAAGAAGGACACCTTATTCTTGGACTACGCGCGATGTGGCAACACCCTCGCTGGCCAGTACGAGTACCCGCGCGCAATCAAGAAGGCTCTCAGAGCTCTGGTTGCCGAACACATGAAGGAGGGCTCTCCCAAGCTCAAATACTTGAAGATCACCTGGTGCCAGCAGGAAGATAGCCCAACCGACTTCCTCAACATCCTCAGAAAGATCACCAGTCTCGAGAAGGTCACTCTCTTGTCGCACGATCACTACGTTGACCCAATGAAGAGTTACGACACTTGCGATGTTGGTGCCAGTGGCCGAGAGGAGAGGGACAATGATGCGATGAAGGCTGTCGTGAACGCTGGTGAGCTGAACTTCTATCCCTTCGAGATCAAGTTCTGCGATCGTAATGGCAATCCGGTGGAGGTAGATGAGGAGTCTGAGGAGGAGGATGAGGAGGATGAGTCCGAGTCGGAGGAATATCCACGTGATCCAATCTTTGATTGAGGATGAGATGAGGCATGGATGACCCTGGAGCTTTGGGACTTTGGCATCATTTGTAGATTACTGTACGAACAGCGCGCTCTGGCCTATCATACATCACAGCAGGGCGCTTTTCTTTTTTCATCATCACCTTTTTTGTAAGAAGTAGTCAACAAGCATCCTCCATAGACATCATCAGAAGCATAGCGCATTGCCGGAAATCAAGGCAATTCTTTAAGAAAACATTTTCTCTCTTCCTCGTGTAATCATCCGTTTCCAATCCGCCAGTCTTCCCAGGTCTTTCAGTCCCCTTCATTATTCCTTAACACTCATCGCGTGGTATTTCGACCTACTATTTCTACACGATCCCGCGTTTTCAATGTCCCAGCCTTGCCGGGGCTTTCTCAATCCACCTCCTTTGACTCTCTTATCTTCATTAAGCAATTATCAATATCAATCAAGTGCAACGTATCATTATGAATTTGATTCCTGAATCATCTCTTGAATGTCCCAGTAGTGAAAGTACTTTTGAAATCAACCCGAATTCTACCTTGTCCCGCAACTATCTTTCAACCAAGATCCTAACCACTTGGCCTTTTTATTATTATGTTTCGTTAGTTTTCCAATTGTCCCATGCCACGAGAGTACTCAGAAAAGAAAACAGTGTATTTTCTGATTCAATTACTATGAGAGCTCTTCAATGTTTTGGGAAAAGAAGGTCCTCTCGAATACGTAGACGAGATGTTTTTTCATCTTCCTACCACTCGACCTATTGATATTCTTCCATTTCGAAGGATTTCAGAATGTCCCAAACTACGAGAGTAGCTATGAAAGCCAAAAATATACTTTTGAATTCAATCACCAACGAAGCTGTTCAACTTCCTATCGAGAGAGAAGCTCGCATTTCTCAGGTTAGCCAATTTCCAGAAAGATCGTGAGTCTGGTTCTTAATGACCCAGAACTTGTGGGACATTTGGAATTTAATAAACGGTACTTGTTTCTAATACTGCATAGTTATGTAGACCAGATGCATAATGCACCAACAATGCTTCTGCAATTCAGCTTTTCCGTTATATCACCCCTTACTCTTCTTTCGGTCAGCTTCTTCTAGACTATAACAAATCTTTCCAAATTCTATATGTGATCCAAATCTTCAATGTCCTAGCCTGATTTGGACATTCCAAATCCGACACGTTGCTACTACAGTAATTCTCAGTGTATTGTAGCTGCTCTTCCTTATCCGATCAATCGTTCCTAATCTCCCGGTGCTGTCTTTACTTTCGGTCCCACTTCTTCTAAACCGTAATATTTCCCTGCCTCTTCTATAGATATATGTGCTCCATCATTCTCAATCTCTCGAAGCATTTCTTGAAATGACACCCTTGAATGCGAAGACATTGAAGACAAGTCTTGAGCTGAGATGAGGTTGCTGTATTGTATGTAAGATTACTACGCCAGAGCAAATCACAGCTAGGAGATTTTCTGTTCTGCGATATCAACCAAAGCGAAGCCTGCCTGGAATACATAATTCTGAATTCCCAATCCCTTGGTTTTGCTCGAACTTTAAATTCCCACCGCCCTTCTTCTCAACCAACCACAATACCCCTGAACTAGTACTTGGAGCCGTTATATCATCATAGTATGCCTCAGATCAGGATTCGATGAAGCCCAAGAAGGGCTGGGAAATTGAGAGGAGATGAACAACGGCATGAAATTGTCCTAACAAGGGACGGACTGTGGAGAGAAGTTGATGGAATCTCGATCAACAGTTCGGAGCTTTAGCAGACTTGTGACCTCAATTTACATGGGGATTCGCCATGCTCTTCTGGTATATTCAAAGAAGCACTGTTTTTGAGTGCGGCGAGGCGGAGTGATGATAGGAAACGGGCGTTTCCTATACCGACTCATCGAGTGAATTTTCTCCCAAGTGAATTCATGGGGGAGAGATCTTTTAGACGACATAGCTTGAATGTTCAATCAACTCACAGACTCTGCCTCTCGCATTCCCTTGCAGCACCGCCCTCGCCACGCAACAAAAGGGTCACAAACTCCCCCTCTCGAAATCCAGATTGTGTCTCTTTTCAAACGCCTCCGTACCCACCCAAGATTTCCTTTTCGCAGGCCCAGCAACCGTCGCCAACGTATACTTCCTCTTGATCCTCTCTTCCCAACCTCTATCATACCTCCCCTCATCCGGATCATCATTCCCCTCAATCCCGTCTGCCACTTCTATGGGTACGAATTCCAAGTGTTGTCTGGCAGGCCCATCCCAATAAAGCCGTGATTCATCACCAGAGTCTTTAGCATAATTCCAAGCCAACACCAGACGCTTGAGTCGAGGATCGATGCTCTGTCCTAGTTCTTTAAAAACGGTGATAGCGAGGGAAAGAGCAGAGGGAGAAAATGTGCTGCGCTTGTACTTTCGTCCTTGGTACCCAGGTGAAAAATCAATGTTCGGATGCCAGGATTTTCTGCCATCATGAAAGCGGAGCGTATTTCCTCCTAGGAAGAAGACAGACCAGACAAGGATATCGAGAGCGCGGAGACCGAGGTTGTTTTTGAGGGACGGATCTGCACCGGCAGCGAGGAGCGCGTGGATAGCATGAAGCTGGTGCGCTGCGCATGCGAAGTGGAGCGGGGTATCACCTTGTGCATCGCGGGTATTGATTGTGCTTGGATGGGAGCGCAGGAGTGTGAGTTGTAAAAGTGACGCGGTCGCTGTATGTACTGGGTCAGGTTTAGGTGGGTTGAATGCTTCGTGTCGTTTTCGAGGCGGTTGTGGACCCTCGTCGAGGACGGCAAAGAGATGCAGTAATGTTGTCTTGTTCGGAGGATCGACCATGAGGTCAGATATCGAGAGAGGTTGGGGCTTTCGATCGAGGAAGAGGAAAAGGAGGTTCGCAATGTAGTCGGGGTGGTAAAAGTTGTCTTGGATGTATTGGATGACCACTTCGCCGAGGATGGTGATTTGGGAGGATAATGCAGGGGGTGGACTAGGGACGGTTTCGAGGAAGCCAGTTTTGCCTTGAGAGAGGATATTGAGCTGATCTGCGACGGGAATCTCGGAACCTGCACCCTTATCTAGCAGGGATCTCACAAAGTCTAGCTTCCGGTTTCTCACTGCCAGATGGAAGGCTGTCAGGCCGTCCACATTCTCTTTGACATCAACATCGATGCCTTGATTTGAGACGCATTCCCACATCCTTTGGTCAGTCTTCGGGTCTCGCACAACAAGCATCAGGAGGTGCAGACAGGTCAACTCTCGTCTCGTCGTCCGTGCTTTGGGATTTGCTCCGTGACTCAGCAGGTACTGGACAATCTCTGTTCGGCCGTAGAGCACAGCTGTATGGAGACAGGTCAAGCCTTGCCATCGACTTTCGATAGACCATAGTAGCTCCTCCAGAAGGTATCTCACGATGTCAATATGATCGTGTCGTACAGCTGACCATAGAATCTCGTCTTCGTGTCCTGGCTGGAGCTCGAGAAGAAGACTCAGCGCGTCTCTGACTTTGTCGAAGTTTTCGAACCCAGGTCTCAGACGTCTCTCCGGGCCATCATCCTCAGATAGCAGAAGTCCTAGCGGGGTCTGCGAGAATTCCGAGGGCAACCCATGAACCCGAGCTTGGTGGAAGAACATCTGCAAAATTTCCAGCTCTGTGCAAGGAGTTTCCAGCATAAGATACCCTTTCTGGGCAGTCTCATACTCAGTCTCGTCCTTCATTGAAGATCTGATATACTCCTCATACGCGAACTTCGCTCCGAGCTCCAACAGAATTCTCACAAGTCGGGGCTTCTGATGTATGACAGCCCAGCGAAGCGGGGTGATCGACCTCCCCTTCAGCACCGGAATGTCCGTTGGCATCTGGGATTTGAAACACTCAATACTGCACTTGGAATTGACATCCATCCCTCTTTTCACAAGAATACGCGCTAGCTCTTCCGCATCTTCATCGCCGACGTTCACGAGATGATGCAGAGCCGTAGGCGTCGAGCAGAAGTATTCTTCCTCGCTCCAGAGGACCACTGTACTACAGCTGGCACCTCGATCGATTAGAAGTCGTGCTATGGCTGCATGCCCGCGCTTTAGCGAGCAGAGTAGTGGTGTCCTCATTCCTGGATTCGCGCTCTGCCCTTCGATGTCGAATCCGAGGTGAAGGAGCAAGTTCACGGCGTCAACGAAGCCGAAAGCACAAGCTATGTGCAGCAATGAACCGAAGTTGTAAAGCGGAGTTACTTGCCAGTTGTCTTTCAGTTCCGCTAAGACCTGTAAGCTGGCGATAGATAGGGTAGGGTTAGGTTCATTGGAATTCTCGCCATCTTTACAAACAAGGTTCGCCACACACTGCTCCAGCTGATTTGACAGCAAACTCACATTTCCGAGGTCGAAATGTGGCAAGATATCATTTTCATATCCCAGCGTCTCGGGATAGCTCAGGTCGAAAGCGTATTTTTGGATCTCGACAACTTCCCCGTACGTGTCGGGATAACGCATTTTTAACTCTTCCAGAGCAGTCCGAGATCCATGAAGACCAGCATCCCAAAGCCAATTTTTGAGCATTTTTCCAGGCACCTCGACAGACCTGCCGTAAGCACCGGCAATCCTTGAGACCGTCGCCTTTCCTCGTGAACTACCCCTCAGAGCAGCTTTCGTGAGTAGGAGAATGCCTCTGTCTATGTCCTTCGACATTCCCAAACCCATAAGTCTGCAGATACCCGTCTCGTATATTCTCTCTGCGTTTTTCGTCTCTCGTTCTTTCTTCTCTTTCACGTCTCGCTCCTTCTTCTCCTTTTTTTCTCTTGCCAATCTTTTTGCAAGGTCACTCGGGCTCTCCGAAACTGTACTTGAGTTGTCCGCACTTGAGTCTTCCATACTTGAGCTATCCGAACTTGAGTTGTTTGTGCTTGCGACGTTTGCCAGATTGTTGGAAGCTTCGGAATCCTTTGGGGAATCTTGCTCGACGGCCATAGCATTTTGTTGAGGTGTACCTACAGTCGGCGTCACTCTCGTAGCTTCTCTTACCAATGCCTCGATGTCAATCGGAGGTTCGGCCGTTTCCTCTTCGCCTGCTGGAGGCTCATATCGTGGCCAGGACAGATGTAGTTTGTGCTCAAGGCGTTCCAAAAACTCATGAGGTTGATGCGCGAAGTAGAGGTAGTCCGAAAGAATCTGGAGGACGTCTAATCAGCTTCATTCCACGCATGCACTATACAGCTTGGAACTCCTCTGCTCAGGGTGGACATTGAGACCAACCTCGGCTACCCACACGGGGTACTCTTTCCAAGACTGGGAATAGTTGTCGCCTTGTTCGTAGAACATATATCTGCAGGTACCAAGATCATGCCGCACATCGTTCAGGGAACAACCGCATACGTCCGACTTATTTTGAAGCTAGAACTTGTCAATATACCAACTCTGTTTTACCGTTCCTGAAGTTCTGGGATGAGGTACCTGAAACTTCCACGCGGCTCTCCATCTCGGCCTCTTCGATTCTCGACACGCATTGTCAACATCAAAATGGCCCCATCTTTTCTGTCGATAAAATAAAACAGGTCGACGATGCTCGACACCATACCCTCTCGAGTACGGCAAGGCGCGAATATCTTCAACTTGAGCGCAGCCATACGTCAAGACCGCAAACTTATGCCAATACCGGTCCCGCTCCGCCTGGATTGCTATGGAGTCGACTTGGTCTCCATCGTCAGTGTGTTGAGGATCGAGAAAAGCAAGGGGATTCGCCGCGACGACAGAAAAGAGTGTATTGGCTCTCCACCCTTTGGAATCAATCACCCCGACTTCATCAATCAGGTCAGCGATGTGGATTTCGTAGTCTTCTTGTGGTGGCTGCTCATCGTCCTTAGAACCCCACCATGACTCCGGTTCCCTTTCAGACTTTGGCTCATCAAGTGATAGCGCTGGAATTTCCTTGCTGGGGTTGAAGTAGGAGATAAGACGATATCTTTTGGGCGTGGTGGAGGTGACTAATTGCTGTAATGTTCGGATGGTGACAACGGGAACATCTCTTTTTGGTAGAAACGCTCGATCAAGCGCCCTCTCGATTTGAGCTTCAGTGCAGTCAAGCTCTTGACGCTCCTCGGGATTGAGTCGAATGTATAGACCGATCGGGAATTCGTTGTTAGGGTTTTCTCGACTCGGTTCTCCGTTGTTGTACTGCCAGAGTGTCTTGTCTCCAAGTGCAGGGAGCTCTTCGCGCACTTCGTGGGGACTTTCTGACAATTTATCAGACAGTGGCTTCTTCGGTACTCCTCTATTTCGACGCCTATATCTCCGTTTAATCCTGCCTCGAACTTGCCCAATTGGTGAGGTCTCAGGCTTCACTTCCTCAAGGACTGGCCGATGCTGCTCCTCACGCTTATTCTACAAGGATCGTCAGCCGATAACAGTTTGTACACTCAGGTCAACTTACAAGCCTCGATGAACCTCCTTTCAGCTGCCTCAAGAACCTGCGTCGCTTCCGGCCTCTGGGCTTTCGTCCATGCACTTGAGAACTACCACCCTCGCCGATCTGTTTCGCACTGATCGCGGGAGCTTTAGTGACAACGGAGCGCACAATGTCCAATTTAGTGGACAGATCTTCATCAACCTTATCCCATCTTGCCCTCCAAATGCCCAGGTATCGCTCGCCAAGCGGTTTCTCCTTCAACTTTTGACTGTACTCCGAGATTCTGTGACCCAAGCTTTGCAATGAGGTCGCGACATTGGCATCGAAGAAAACCGCGAGGCGATCTTCCCATGTATTCTCCAATACTTCTACACTGTACCGCTGCACTGCTGGAATCCAGTGATCCGCAGATGACTCGTAGCTCAATGGTACGGCGAGACCGAAGTTGCTCATCAGAATAGCCTCGACTTTCTCTTTTGTGAATCCTTGAAGATACCATCGGTTGAGGTATGAGCCATGAGTCTGGCCATGGTATTCTGGATCGTGGTATCTTCCTCCTTTCTTTCCTGGGTCTTCTATGGGCACTCGCACCTTGTCTGTGTGGAGAATGGTGATGTGGGGGTCTTGCTGAGCTTTTTTGCATTGCCACGATGTGAAGCCTGGGGACTCCAGAAGACAGTAATCTCTTGAGATGGTCCTGAATATGGTTGAATCATTAGAGTTCAGGAATTTTTGTCGCGGATATTCAAGGCTTGGGTAGCTGGTCAGTCGTCTACATTTGTCGCCTATCAGGTTCTCCAGAGGAAGAAAGCGTATGCTTGACCGATCCTCCGGATATTGTTCCAGATAAGATGGCATGCCCAACTCAGTCGTGTCTGTTGCAAAGGTTGCAAGAACGTACTGGAAGGCAGAATCGACGGCCTGGATACGGAGGTCGGTGCGCAAAGTGCCAGGACTACAGGGCATTCTGACTAATTAGGCCCTATAGGCCCTGTAACGCACGTGCGCTGTATTTTTAGTGATTGGGCCCTATAAGGTTAGTGCTAATTGGCGGACTACAGGGCCCCCTAGGCATCTAGAGGGCCCTTCAGGGCCTCAGGCCCCTATATTCCCAAGACTTAAAAGACAGACCTCCGTAGTAGTGTTGGAAAGCTGTGGTCAAAGATGTTCCAACCACTGCCAAGGACCGTGCGCTTACCTGCATAGCCCCCATCACCGGCAATTGCCGACGAGATCATCTGGCAAATGATAATCCCTGATCGAGCATACGGGCCTGCATGCATAGCCTGCGCTAGTCTGGGACCACTTCCTCGCCATCTCAGCCTTTTCTTCGACGCCTTCCGTTCATGATCATCAACCGGGAGAATTGTCGAGTCTTTCGAAATTTCACAGCCAAAGCTTCTCGATGGACCCAATTTCCTTCACTATAGGCGTGGTCTCCATCGCCTCGATATTTCAAACATGCCTCCATGGGTACCGTTCTCTGAATACGGCGATGGCAATGGGCGATGCTGCCTTGACATTGAATGTCCAATTTCGGATTGAAGAAATACGCTTGAAAATGTGGGGGAAGAATTGGGGGTTGCTGGAGGAAGAAGCCGAGGAGCCGAACGCTCCTTCGGGAAGTAACGCGGAATCTGACACTCGGGAGGAATCGTCCAAGCTCGAGAAACCCGGAGCGGTATTGATGGAAAAGGCTGTCACCCCCTTAGATGTCGTTGACGATGAGTTTGAGATTCCTGGCCTTCGAGATTTGACCATCGAGGTGTTGGGCAGAATCGACAAAGCGTTGGAAGAATGGAAGAAAGTGGGAGAGAAGTACAGTGTACAACAGAGGAAAGATGTCAAGAAGTCATCAGACAGTCAAGACACAATCGAGTTGCTCTCGAGTATTGCCTCAAAGCAGGCACAAGAGACCAAAGCTATATCGAAGCACACCAGAATCACCAGCAAAATAAGATGGGCATTAAAAGACAAGCAAGATTTGGAGGAACTGCTTGGAAGACTCACTGGTCTCAATGACAGCTTAGAGAAGCTGCTCCCGAGGAAAGAGCGAACAAGTCTCGCGCGAGGCTTGGCAAGTGAGCTTCTCGATCTGTTAGAGAATGGGACAATGAACGTTTCCGGACTGTCGATTGGAGACTTCAGTCTCATACAAGGGCCAGATGAGGTCAAGGCAGCTCGTATTGTGCGTTTGAAACTTTCCAATAACACAGAAAGATCTGAAAGGGTGGATCAAGAGGAGACCGAAGCAGAATCAGCCAACCAAGAAGACCCAACGCCATTCGCAAAGCCGGAAACCTGGTTGCAGGGCTCTTCTGAAGACATGAAGATTCCCTTCGGTCATTTCGTCCGACTTGCTGAACCAAAGCTGAAAGACTATCAGACTCGAGATGGCGACCGCAACCATGGGCCCACGGGTAACTATATACCACTTCCTAGATCCATGGCAGTTTATGCCCCGGTTACCAGCCAGTCGGAGGTCAGTATTCCAACTCAGGCGAGTATGGAAGCAGTACCCCAAGTGACTTTGATTGAGTGGCGTCCGAGTGCACACGAGTCTCGAAAGTCTGAGTTAACCGAAGAGGAACTCAAACAGCGTCGCGACCACATTGCACGCCTTCTGCACCGAACTTCCGTCACCGATGGCGACTTTCGTATCCTTGACTGCTTGGGATACACGACGACGAAGGCGCATGTTGCTGATGGATCAACTCGTGATCTTGTCGGATACGTCTACAAATTTCCAGAATTTGCTTCGAAGAAAAGCTTGCCGGTCACTCTGAGAGAGCTACTTGGCGAGGCCTACGCTTCAGACAATCCAGCAGTCCCTGCTCTGGAGGCGCGGTTCAAGCTGGCTCGAGAACTTGCTATTGCACTTTACCAGCTTCAGTGCGCTGGATGGGTTCATCGCAAGGTTTCGAGCTATAACGTGATATTCTTCAAGGACGCGGACACTGACCAGGTCAACCTGAACCAGGCTTTCTTGGTGGGCTGGCAATACTCCAGACCAGATGACCAGCGAAGGCTATTCCCCTCTGAGCAGTCGTATACTGGTAAGTTCCCTTCCTCGGCGAACATTTCCTTCTTCTCGTTATTTCTCCAGTCCCAAAGTTTCGCTATCCGGGTTACTCTAGCTACACTCATAGATGTCTCGGGACCTGTGAGATATCGTCCTCGGCCTCTTGAAGAGCGTGTTTGATGTGTGCTGACTCTGAAATTCTGGGTGATAGGTATCGGAGATCTGGATATGTACGTCCATCGAGAACGGCTTCGACGAGACAAGGGGGATCGCTTACCTCGATTTCGAAAGTCCTTCGATATCTATAGTCTCGGCATCATTCTGATAGAAATTGCATTCTGGGAGCCTATCATTGCTTTGGCAGATGAGGATGAGAGGGAGGAGATGGAACAGTACAAGGAAGTTAGCAGTCGGTGGCGTGCCAAGGAGTGGTGGAAGGTCATCTCGAAGACAGCGAAGGACGAACTCGCACCCGAAATGGGTAATGCATATCGAGATGCTACTTTATTCTGTCTTGAAGGAGGCCAGATAGCGAAGGAGGCAGCGCGACAATTCGATGAGAGGGCGGCTGAATGGAGGAAGACGCGTGACGAGAATGATCGAGAGAAGTATTTCGTGGACCAGGACTTCGAGGAAGTAGGTATCGAAAAGGAGTTCTATTGGAAGGTGTTGAAACGACTCGAAAAGATATCCATATGATTTCTATAGTCGAAGAAGGGTTCAGTCTCAATGTCCTATAATATTCCGATGAATGTGAAGAGTTTGGTCGTCGTGAAGTGAGATTAAAAACGCGCTGCACGTGATAGAGAGGGTCAAAGGCGGTGAAGGTGGCAGAATCCTTAGCGCCTGAAAACTGAACCAAAATTATTTTCTGGCGAGCGACTTGCAACGAACCCGCAACGCATTCGACCAAATTCAACAGCGCAATGCCTAACAAAAGCAAATTGAAGATGGCCCTTGCGGCCGAGAAGGGCACGGACTTCAACAAATTGAAGTTGCACAAAAAGGAAAAGCTGGCGAACAAAAAGAAGGCAGTAAAAGGCACCGTCGAGAAATCCAATAGAAAGAAGACTGAGGATGAATGGGAAGATATGGAAGAAGAGGTCGAGGATGAAGAGGCAAGAAGTGGCGCAGAATTTGTAGCAGAGGAGAGTGGCAGTGAAGAGGAGGCTGAAGGTCTCATGAAGGCAGGTTCTTTGCAGTCTTCCACACTACACTCCAACTAACGCTTTGCAGATTAACTTCGATGAAATTGACGAAAGCGACAGCGATTCATCAGCTGGCGAGAACGATCAAGAAGTTTCAGATGACGAGGATGATGAAGATATACCTATGTCTGACTTGGAGGATCTCGACGAGGAGGAGAAGGAAGATATGATACCCCACCAACGCCTTACAATCAATAATACTGTCGCTCTTACCGCGGCCTTGAAGCGAATCGCTCTACCTATCTCGAAACTCCCATTCTCCGAGCATCAGTCAATTACCACATCGGAGCCAGTGAAGATTGAGGACGTGTCGGACGATCTGAATCGAGAATTGGCTTTCTACGCACAATCGCTGTCTGCGGTACAAGAAGCCCGCAAGAAGCTCAAGGCCGAAGGTGTACCATTCACAAGACCGATTGATTACTTCGCAGAGATGGTCAAGGCGGACGAGCATATGGCGAAGATCAAGGCGAAGTTGATTGACGAGGCAGCAAGCAAAAAAGCCAGTGCCGAAGCCAGAAAACAAAGAGACCTGAAGAAGTTTGGCAAGCAAGTGCAGGTCGCGAAGCTGCAGGAGCGAGACAAGGAACGCAAGCAGACTATGGAGAAGATCAAGACCTTGAAGAGAAGTGCGCATGCTCTCGACCCTAGCTATAGATAGTGCTAACCAATGTCACAGAACGCCAAGGTGCGGATAACGAAGCGACAAACGAAGCAGACATGTTCGACGTTGCCGTTGATGACGAGATTGGATCGAAGCCATCGAGGAAAGACAGGATGGGCCCCAACAAGCGCCAGAAGGACGAAAAGTATGGTCATGGTGGCAAGAAGAGGTTCAAGAAGAGTGGTGATGCTATGAGCAGTGGTGACTTGACGGGATTCTCGGCCAAGAAGATGAAGGGCGGCGCGGCGAAGAGACCTGGCAAGGCGAGGAGAGCGGGAAAGAGGTAACACGACCTTTGCCACACTTATGGGATAAAATGGTACGGGTTTGGCGTTCCGGCGTCATTTGGAGGGTCTTATGGATACCAGCAGAGCGATTCTCGAAGTCAACATCAAATGTTTAAGTAATGCTGGGACAATCACAACAATTCTGGAAGCCCTCGATTTGTTTGCAGAGATGGTCAAGCAGCGCGGATACCAACGAACCATTTTGGGGTGTGAATGTCGGAAGCTCAAGGCCTGCCGGGACATCCACAAAGCCTTTGGGAGCGGACTGGCGTCCTTACCTTGAACACGCATCCTCTCTCAGCCAATTTTTCACCATGATCTCCCTGAATAGGTGAAACTTTGTGTGATTCTGTCTTTGACCTGCTATTCTCCTTGGCTTCATGGCTCGAAAGTGCGCTGATATTTGTACTTGGCTCTGCTTGGAATATCGTCGCGGATGTCCTCACACATTCGAGATATCTAAAGGATTAATTGCTTCCTTCTCCAGTATTTCTGCCTCGTTGAAAGCCTTTTTGTGCATCCCCGGAAGGCACATATAAGCTGATTTCTAAATTCTTCGCCAGTGGCTCGGAGTTCTGAGCTCGGGGACAATTATTACAACTCAAACACTTGCTTCTCGTCCATGGCGAATCACTACACCATCAAGGCGTTACAACTGGATTGAAGGTTCTGTTTCACACAACACCGGCAATGAAGTATCTTTCGATGAAAGGACAAAAATATACCTGCACCCAGCAGTTTGGGTGAGATTTAAGTCGCGCCAAGAACACAAATTGCCAGATAGTACCATCATCTTAAATACTTCCAGCCAATTGGGACTCTCACCCTTCAGCCTTAGCCAGCTTCGTTCCCGAAGGAGTTTAGGTGCGACCTTCCGAAACGAGGGGTTTCAGCCTCAGTCGCACTTTGTCGGCGGCCGACAGCTGTCAGCTGAAAATACTCTCTGTGCTACCCTTGCCTTCGCGATTGACTTTCAAATGTAATCTCCACCTTTTCCAGAAACTTTAAATTTGCTGTGCCGATTGATAATTCTATGCCTCGAACTTTTTTGATCTCGTTTGGTATTTGCAACCAATTTTCATCAAGTTGATTGGCATTGCCTCGAAAAGGCAATTGTTCTCTCAAGCTTCCGTTACGCACCCGTACCTGAGCTTATTCAAATTACGGTTGTGGAGATACGGTGCTACTTGGATTAGGGCAAATAGCTGTAGCGAGACTGGGGTTCACCAGGCTTGCACAGGCCAGAAAATCACCCCGGTTTAAACACCCTTTCCCGCCCCAGTCTCGCTACAGCTATTGCCCTGACACGAAGCACCAGTGCACGAAGATCCTGGCTGGGGCATGAGACAGACGGATTCCCATGTTCCTCCATCATGCTCCTTCCTCCTTCCTCCTTCGTCCTTCCTCCGTTTACTCTTGATTCCCAGATGTTCCTCCGCTGCAGGTTCTTTCAATGGTGTTGAACACTCTTTTACTGTTGCTCTTGGTAGCAGTCTACCATGTCGTGAGAGCTCAGTATGACCCGTTAGTTAATTTCTGTCGAAGATTGGATCATCAATGTGAGTATCGCCTCGAGACGCGTTGCTTCACACTCAGCATCACCTATTCCTTCTCCCTCGAGACCTTTCTGAGACTGATTAAATCCAATCTACAGCAATTGTTCTAAATGGCACTCTCTACATCGATGGTGGGAGGGAAGTCTTCACGACTTACGACCAAAATGGAACGGAAATCACGAATCACACACTTGGAAATAGTACGTTGAACCTTCTATCAAACCATGCGGTTCGAAGTTCTAAAACATCTAAGACCAAAACCTCATCACAATCAATATGAGTACATCCTGGGACTGGAAGGCAGACTTCCCTCAGAAGGAGATTCCAAAGCTCCAAGATTCAACGGGCAGTCTCTCAGTTCCCGACATGTCACGCGGCGCGTTATATCCTGACCCCAGCAATCCAAACAAATTCTGGCTGTTCGGAGGTTCAACTGCCATGGACAACATGACATTCGTGGGCTGGCAATGGCCACAGCCAGGCGCTGATTCACTATGGTCCTACGATAGTAGCAACAATACCTGGACTGCATACAACATGTCAAAATATGGGATCTCCAAGCCGGCTTCTGGACCGACGACTTCTATTCCAGAGAAAGGTTTGGCGTTTTGGTTCAACGGCATGCAGGATAATGGGAGTTCGGCCGAGACAACTGTGTTGCAGGGCTCCGCTCGATTTTTGAGCGGCATGGTGGTCTTGGATTTGAATAACCAGTCTGCCAGGAATCTTTCGACTACGGCTGTAAGTTTGCAAGCCAGGGTACGAGGCCAGATGGTGCATGTGCCCCTACCTGGCTCGGATGGTATCTTGGTCCTCATAGGAGGTGGGGCAAAGTCGACTTCAGATCTGACGCATGATTGGAAAGGTGAGTTCTACCCCTCGAGATTGAAATTTGTCGATACCTCGCTAACCACCAATCGTTCAGGAACTCTAGTGTCTCTTCAATCTGTGGACATTTTTGATGTCGGCTCCCTGAACAACGCAAGCACCCCAGATGGCGTTTGGTACTCACAACGGACATCCGGCTCGACTCCAAGTCCACGCATAGACGCATGCCTAGTCGCTGCCCCAGCACCCGACAACTCGAGCTATAATATATACATGTATGGAGGACGAGATGGAGTCAATACGTATTTTGATGAAGTATGGATCCTCAGCTTGCCGTCATTTCAATGGGTTCAAGTCAATTCCGGCTACTCACCACGGTACTCGCACACTTGCCATGTCGTTGGCAGCCGACAAATGATCACAGTTGGAGGGGCCACCACGTCCAATGTCGCTGCGGACTGCGATTGGGAAACCAAGAGTGTGGGCGTTTTGGATATGAGCTCGATCAGTTGGGGCAGCTCGTATAATGCTAACGCAAATCCGTACACAGTACCTGATGACATAGTCAGGGCTGTTGGTGGAACGTAAGATTCCCACTCTCAATCTCTATTTGCTTTCTAGATCACGTGTATGTGACAGGACAGGTTATTGACATGTTTCCAGGGTCAACGGTAACGCCACAGTCGGGGAACCAGCAACAGGATTCGCAAATCCAAAGCTAAAGGCTCTCTTTTACCCAAACTCGGCAGCAAACAGCACACTTTCGAATTCTACGCCCTCAACCTCCACCGCAACATCGTCCGCCACTACCTCAGCCGCTTCAAACAAAAAAGCTTCCTCTACAGGTGCCATCGCTGGCGGTGTCATCGGCGGACTCGCCGTCCTTACCATCATTCTCGGTGCAATCCTCTTCTTTCTTCAACGAAGGAAACAAAAGCACACGACATATGAGCTGAATAGTAACACTGATCCCGATGTTCCACAACTGCATAGCAATCATAAGGAGCCTGCGATGTTGGGTAGTACTGCAGTGTTTGAGAAGTACGGATCGAGTACAATGGTTTCGGAATTGCCGGATGATCGTGAGATGGATAAGAAGAGTCACATTAGCAGGCAGGAGGACCAGGCGCCTGTTGAAATGCCTGCTGGTGATGTGCCAAGGTCGACATGATGCGACTAAGGGAGGAAGTTATGTTATCACATGGTCGCGTTGTCACTTCATTTGTACGTGGGTTTAAGTTGAGGGTCACTATTTACTGTTTATCATTCAAAAAGACGTTCAATTTCTTGGGGGGCGGGGGGGGGGGCTTCATTCTTCTATCTCTCTCGTCCCATCCAGTTGGGAGATGGATCATGGTACGAAACCTAGTCACATCATGAGACACCCACAACACTTTCTCCTCTTCTTCGCCATCTTCTTATCATTCAGGCTGATCACTACCTTCTGCTCAAAGCGATGGGACCGAAGATCATCCATACGACTCATTTTTTCTCGCTCGGCAGCTAGGACTTCCGAGTCAAGAATTGCTTCTGTGCGTGTCTTTGATCCCATTGGGTGAGAGCTCAAAGCCTCGCCCGGAGTAGTGGTTTGGTTGATATTTGGTTCTGCGGGGACTTGAGTGTTAATAACTACTAGAGCCATTACATTGCGTTGGTGTTGGTGTTTGTGTGGGAGTTTGGAGGTATGATATGAATCGAATGAGAATGCAACCAGCTAGCAAGCAGAGTATTTATTCGCCCTACAAATGGTTGACTTTTGTTCTGCCTATATGTCTACTGCTCGATTAGCGAAAAGATTACGTGCAATCCCCTTTCCTCCCTGCTTGCTTTGTCCTCCGCGGCCCTCGCCGAGCAATATATCCCTGTGTCAGACCAAGAAAGAGACGTGGCAGACAAGCGCCGTGTACAACATGCTTTTTTCTTTCTTTAATGGATTAATCATGAATAAATCCATTGTCGTAGAATGAATAAAGGGGAAGAACAATTACAAAAGACAATGTCCTAGCCCCGCTCAGGGTTCGCTAGATTTCCCCCTTTGCGCTTGTCCACCAATAAAACAAAGAATGACTTACCCAAGCTTGTTTTTTTGGCGTTGAACTCGAATTCAACGTCGCCTACCTATACCCGGACAATATTCTTGACACTTCAGATCCTCGCGTCTCTCAAATAAAGCCTACCGATGCGGACGTTACTAGAGCTACTTTGCCCTTCGCCAACGCACCTCTCACTTGCGACCAAGCCTTCAACCATTCAGATGAATATGTTCGCGATTCTCGCCCTACTATAATGGGAATCACTATCCGAAACAGAATCACCAAAGCCCTCGCCGACGCTAGACTTCCCATAGATCCGGACCTATATGCAAAGACGAAGATCTCTAATTGGGGAACAGAATTCGACGATAGTATTCGGCCGCCTACAGATGATCGGCCATACGAATGGTAGGGGGTTGAGCTCGTATCTCCTGCTTACGAGTTCAATCTCGAGAATTTGTTAGCTATTCAAAAGGTTTGCAGAATTTCGACCTCAAACTTCCTTACGGACACTAACGAGAGTACAGGTGTCCACGTTCACGTCCCTTTTAGAATTGACAAATTATAAAACTTTCACTCGTTGAAAAACTTATTGACGTTTATCTCGGCCTTTAAATCGCAATTTGACAGCATTAATCTTACTGATCGTCAACAAAAGGAGAACGGTAACATTGCGAGCTATGCGAAAAGTATGAGAGCCAGCTCAAAATTGGCTATAGACTTTTGGGACGAGTTCCAGAAAGAGATAACGCCACTTCAAGGTCTTGTCAAGTTGGAGCATTTCCAAGAAAGTCAAATGCTCTAGATGCTCAAAGCGGTGTTATTTGATGGTACAAGCAGGTACATGGCATATAATGTCCAGACTATCGTCGACTTGATCGAGCAGTATGATCTTTATAAGGCAAAGCCGACTGTCGAGTTTCGACAGCACGAAGGCACATTAAATGGAACCCGAACTGTAGAATTTATCAAACTATGGTGTGGTGTTATCAAATGCCTAGAGACCAGTACCCTTCAACAATCACGGACTTGCTTCAGCATACGGCAAGCGGGAAGTATATCAAAACTAACGATGAGAGTGTAGATGACAAGAACATGCGTCGTTATGGTCCAATTCCAACTAAAGGTGATTTCACCATAATCAATCTCCTAGAACGCATGGGTCTTCAAGAGGCCCCGACTTCTACCGCACACGTTCTTATCCAGTCGAAGGGCAACCATCTCTCCATCCCGTCCCACAGTACAAGCAAGAGCGCAGGCGCTGAAGGTGATATGGGAGGACATGGATATGATTGACCGATTCTCCAAACCAGCAGGCTGGTCTCGGGACTCAGATCATCCTATGTGGCCTGATCATGAAAAGATTGAAGATGAAGAAGAGCAATCAGAGGACGAAGAGAATTCAGATGACAATAATTCCGACGAGAAGAGTTCTGACGAAAAGGGCTCAGATGCTAGATCGGCGGGCTATGAGTCGCCAGATTAAATTCTTACTCGCTTGGAAACATATTGGCGATCAAATTGAATGAAGAACTTAGAAATAGCAACGTATGAAAGGCAACTCACATGTTTTCAATTACCCTTCAGTGAGCCAGTGACCGCCAACTCAGGGGCTCGACTCGGCTAAATCCTTGGCACCACTGCCCTTCTCGCAGAGGGCCAAACGCATACGTAATAGACGAATAGGAAAGTGAGGCGGGTGAGAGCCCGCAAAGGAGAGACGATGAAATGTGCCTCGTTTTACTGTCATTTTTATACGTCAAACGGAATTCGCACGCATTATAGAATATCTCTCACGTGAAGCGGGGAACGATTATTACTGGCTCGGATACAGGAATAAATACCCTAGGCTAGCTAGAAATAGCAGCTTTCCCGAGTCGTCCATCCTCGACCTGCCATTCTCGACCTCCCATCCTCAACACCTCAACTTCCCATCCCCAATAGCGTCGCTTTTTAACATCGACATTTGTGCTTTTATTCAATTGAAAGGCAATTCATTTGATAAGCAATGGAAAGATTTGCAGACGATTAAGGAGCGACGTCTCAAGACTACACGTTCTGGCGATTTGCCCTTTGGAACCGAAGCTACCAGCTTCTACGATGAAAACCTTTTCAGCAGCCGATGGCAGCTTCTATTGGATGCCAATCAAGCACGTGATCAGTACCGCAAAATTACGCCACACGATTCTTTGCTCCTTCCGACCTCGAACGACTTTTAACACAAATACTTGTCGCAATAGCCATATAGAATAAATGCAAGAGAAAAACGACACACCAATCCATCAAATATTTAGAGATAAGTCAAGAGCAATGATATAATGTAAGAATGTCCGTAAGAAACATCTGCTCCCAAACTCTACTCCCCACCCCCCGTGCCCAACAACCCCAATACACCAGCCTCGTCCCGATGAACTGTACACCAACAGAGCCTTTTCAATAACAGAACAACTCCTCGAATCAGACATCCTTCCTTCTTCGTTTAATCTCTTCGCTATCGGAGCTATGTTGAGAGGATGTTCGTGAGATGACGTGTGTGTGTTCGTGATAGAATCGTACGTGACCAATCGCTCCCTCATCTGCAGCTCTCGGTGCTCTATCTATACACAAATGTCAGTTTGGTTCTGAAATCAAAACAGATCGAAGTTGAATAAGAAGTATAGGGTAACGTACTGTTGTCGACGATCATGGTTCGAAGTGTAAGGTAAGCCAACACAACGCCGAGGAGGTTAGCGATGATACCACACACACCCAAGACGATGGAGATGATCGCATCTTCATTCACTGCAGAAATGTTAGAAGCAAGAAGTTGGAAGCTATGGGGTTGATATGAGACAGGGATCTGAATGAGGCGTCCAATGGGAGGCATGTAGCGGAAGGCTGACGCCCAAGGGGAAAGAGGACCACGTGATGTGTTAAGGCTTTCTTGATGCTGCAGGGATGCAGGAGGAAATAGAAAATTGAAGGATGTACCCATTATGAAAGATTTTGAAAAGAGAATTGTTGGCGTATTCAAAATAGAAGAAACTGATTGTTGGATGTTGAAGACTCTATATAATGACAAGTTCATGTTGCCTCCAAAGATCTGCAGGATCTTATCGCGATGTATTTTACCACTTATCCCTGTCCCGAACGGCCTTGCAAATTTCTAAGACGCTAAACCAAGCCATTCGCCGTCAAGCTTTTCCTTCACCCGACATACAAGCTGGGCAACGGCTTGCTTGGCCGCGTCCAATCGCCGTTGCGTCCCGAAGACTGACTGTGAATCCGCCAATTACAGTGCCTCGAAGGATCATCTGCACCTAACCTCAAAACTCAAGCGAACAAATCACAATTCTTTGTCGCGGGATTGGAAGGCCATGCTACAGCACTCACCCCCCTTCTCATCACTCACCGTCTCGTACATCCTCCGGGGCCAAGGGCACATCATATCACCTCATTCAATGCGGGGACCGAGAAACATCATCGTACGATAGGCGATTGGCTGTGCTTGCTTCGTTGGTACGCCACATTGCGAAATCCGTGACGTTCGACGTCGTTGTTGCCCAAATTAACAAGGCTGTCGTTTCAACCGGTAAGGTTAGGTCAGTACCCCTCCAAATCTCGAACAGGTGCGCTAAACACTGTTGACGGAGCCATAAGGCTACGACTGAAGTTTGAAGGTTATATGGCCTTGCGCAATCCTAGCCTCAGGTACCCGCCGGGTTGGGCGTGTGATTTTGAAGGGTGCAAGCGGGATTGATTCTTCTAAATCTACGTGAGAAGTCCTTTTATGGAAGGAGCTTCGAACTAGCTGACAAAGAAAACGTGATGTCACGTGCTGGATATCACGGTCGCGCGGACTTCAACCTCTTCAACAAAAAGTTCAAACAGTGCTAGGACATTGAGAATGCCGACACCGTAGAACGAAGCCTGAACCGGAAATGATCTGAAGCAATTCGTCAAATACCCTCCAGACTGATGTATAACAAAGTACATGCAGCAAAACAACTCCAAAAACCCATTGGAACTACGCCTTCAAATCCAAAAACTCCAACGCTCTATCGCGCATCCCTCTAGCACTTGCCTAAGTTCATATCCACTGTCTTCAAACAGCCATTCTCAACGCCTTCGGAAACTCGAGCCATTCGCCTCGGAATATCTTTTCGAGACCAAATGCGTATGCTCATGATAGAATCGAACTTGATCTGGAAGATGATGCTGAGAGAGATTTGCTAGTGCCTAGTCAGTCTCAAGATCATCTGTGGGATGAGAAGTATGTCAGCGCTGGGGACAATTGCACGTACCGTTATTGCCTTTTGTCATGGAACGAAGGGTGAGGTATGCAAGCAGAACCGCCAAGAAGTTGATGATGGTGCCGAGGAGACCGAATATGATCGCAATGATTGTATCTGATACCACTATTGAGGTCAGTTGAGAATAATAAAGTGCATCTTAGAGTAGAACTATGCTGTGAATCAACAAGTAGAAAGAAAGAAATCAAGACGTGAGGTGGTGCGAGGCTGTGACAACATAGCTCCTCCCTTGTCGACATGAGATCACATGCTTCAGCTGAAATGTCAAAAGATATACAGCGACGTACTTTTAAGTTTTATCCGCGAAAATTTGTGATCAGGGTAAGGCTACCGCCAAGGTAAGATTGATTTCGAATGTTCAGCGACATTTTGAAAGAGCAGTTGTGAGGTCTAAATACTATGCCAAAGACCTTGAATGAAAGCCTTAATATTTATCGTGTGACTTTGTGAGGAGGTGATTGAGCGGTAAAAGCTGAGAATGGTCCGTGCCTGAGGAACTTGCACGTGTTGCCTTTGCTCCAGTGCGGAATGGCCCATCAAACACCGACGACAAGGCTGACTTTGTGGAAGCGAACCTATAGATTGGGCATTACCCCGCTTTCGTCTTGCCATCCATTTATCCAGAATTATCCAGAGCGAGGCTGAGAAAGCGACCAGTAATGTTTATGTTAGATCTGAACAGAGAAAATGAGCCTGGCTTAGGAGAAAGGTGACTAAGAAATGTAGGACCATGAGTTCAAAATCTCAGCACTTTCAATCTCCCAGCCTTGCCTGGACATTCCTGGATACGTCCTTATTCTACCATGACCTCATTATTTAAGCTACGTATTGAGCCGAGTCGTGAAAAACAGAACCCAGGCAAGGCTCGGAGATTGGAAATATCGCGCCCGATCATGTGATGACTTCCATGATTGGTCTTCCTTGAAGCAGGTCGAAGGCGACGATAATAGACTGAAAGTCTTAAACAAGAACAAAAATCATGATACCGAAGAACCAGACATAGCTGCTAATAAGTGTGTAAAGCTACGAATAAATTTCGCTAACAAGAATTGTAGCTAGAAGCAGAAGAACTTCCTCAACCCTTCCTAGTAGATCAACTCGGAAATTCATTCGACAATCAACAGCATCTCAAGGCCAACTCATCAATCACTCTGCACTCTCTGTCTTAACCTCCCCATATCCGACGCTCGAAGCGGCAACCCAGGAGGAAATGTAGATTCTCGTCGAAAAGTTGGTGTATACCGATAATCTTGCGGTGTTTGAACTCCATTCTTGCTATCTGTCCCTCAGGGAGTTAGAACTGACGTCTATAAACTGGTGAGAGGTTGGCAAGTTCTTACCTTCGCTCGTAATCCTCGCTCGGTACATCCAATATGCAAGTACGATAGTGACAAGATTGACGAGGGCGCTGAGAAGCCCGAAGGCAATAGCTATGGAAGTATCTGTGAATACTAGTGTTGAATCGTTAGCTAAGGTATAACTCGAAAGTGACGATAAGGCGGAAGGTGTAAATGAGACAAGATCAAGCAGCTACATCAAGTAAGGGGACAATTGCTGATTTGACTAGATGCACGTGACAGAGCCGACTTGAGCAAGTGGAAGGAGTAGTGACGAGAAGCAACCTACCCATCTTGAGAAGGTGCACAAAGCGAGATGTTTTGGTTTGAGGTTTGAGATGGTATGGAGTAATGATGCCAATGACAGATGTATTCAAAAGATGTTCTGGTGCTTCGAGAAAGTCCTTCAAGTTGTAGAATGCGAAGTCAATAGGATGATTGATTGTGGGGGATGGATTGGCAAGACTAGAAAACAAACGGATATCGAAGAAACTTTATAGCGAAAGCACGGTGGCTTGAAAACGACCGGTTTTCTTCCAAATAAGGATTTGTACGGACCATCCGTACTCAGTCTGATCATTTCGCAGGAGAGCACGGAAGCTCCCGTCCATGAACCAATAGAAATTGTAAATATGAGTGGCGGTGCAGCTCCGAAGAAACTCCGGGACCGAAGCGAGGTACGAAAGTGGCTGAATTCTTATATCCGAACGTTCGGACTTCGTCTGATGTGGCTGACTTCAGCCTCGCAACAGGAAATCTAGATCATGGGATTAGATCGTTATCGATCGGGAGGTTAGCGGATCTTCTGAATCGGAGAATGGATTTAGAAAATTTATGAGAAGCATTTACTATCTTCTGATATAGGCATTATAAAAGCACATTGTACGATGCAAGACGGTACTTTGGCGAGCGCAAGAAACGATGACAATCGTCCTAGGTAGTAGTAGCACTGGAACTTGGTAGGGCATCGAGATTATGAGGATCTTCAGCGTGGGAGGATGCAGCGAAAAAGAAAGGAGCAGCTCCGCCGCCCCAAAACCAAAACCTTCGAGTTTTCGCGGAGTACTAGCTGCAGAAACCGTTACGACTTTGTATGACTACGAACCTCACACCGAGAGAGATTTGAGCTTCACAACCGGTGATATGACGAGGGAGATCTGAAGACAAATTTTCTTGCATCGCGCCTTAGAGACCATGACCATTCGAAAAGTGTTTGGCAGTAAGAACGACAACGAGACGAGCAGAACTCCAAGCGAAACCAACATGACGACAAGGGAAAGAAATTTTCTCGTTACATGAGAGAAGAGAAAGCTGCAAGCCATGGCATGGCAAGGTGTTTTTGCCCGGACCAATTTTCAGCTCCAACCTGAACGCCAACCCCAACTCCAGCCACCACACTCCTCTAGTTCGGCAAAAGATGAATCCATTAATACTACCCTCATGGTGTCATCTACAACCGCTGCCTCACTGCGCTCGTATTTGGACTCCCGATTTGTAGTGTAGGTGGTAGTGCTGGGAGCAGTGCTGTTTCGGGAAAGGTAGCACCGGAGCTAGGAAAGCCTCGAAAGGTATGTTCGACACGATGAACATATTCGTATCGTAGCGCAAATCCCGAGTCGAGATATTTTCAGCAGAGATTTAGCATCAACTTTCTCATCGTGACCCAAGGCAAATTGATTGACTTGTCTGTGGAACAGTGGAAAAGAGAATTAAGGGGCGTACGCTTGCTACTAGAGACCATAAATCGATACGACAAATAGGCAATGTAGATGCCGACAAGACTGACAAGACCGATGGTGGTGGCGATGATGCCGAAGGTAATAGCAATTGCTGTATCAGTGGACACTATGTGTGATCAGCGAGGCAAGCTCGAAAGGGGGTAAAACTGAAGCTAGAAGCACGTGATAGAAGACATGGTACTTCTATTGGGTATCTGAAGGGTGAAGGAGGTGTGGCTTACTTGTGATGTATGCAGCAAACGAGGCCGAGGAAGTCGAGTAATTATCGCGATGATCTAAGAGGAAGGAATGGTGAATTGATTTTGACTTGCGGAAGCTATATTGTTGCGCGACTAAGCAAAGTAAGAAGGGCCAAAAGGTCGTGAGCTCAACATTTGTAGCATTTTTTTGCGGGCTGTGGACATTGACCAAGTGTTGTACAGCATCACGAGTTCTCTATGTATGCACGTGCTGTGCTACGTTTCATAGATCGCATATTCGAGTATCCAATGCACTCCGGGAACGACGGCGCGGTCCCACCCTCTTGGCAATTCAACGCCACTGGTCTCGCTAATCCACTTCGTCAAGCCACAGACAAACAACGCATCATTGCGCAGCGATGATGGTCCAGTAAACCTGCCCTCTGCTCATAGCGTGGCACGTGACATACGTCATGCGAGAGAGAGTCACAATTCCGTCCAACAAAGCTTTTAATTGGAATGAACTCACAGAAAAAGTTCGCTCCTTCTCAACGATAGTCTTAGTTTGCAGAGCAAAATTGTAGCTAGAGAAGACCTAGGGATTTGAATTTTACGCATCTCTCATATCGTTCTTCAATAATGTGTAAGGTGCTATGAGGGGCCTTTGATCAGATGATGGAATTAACGAATCGACAGTGAGCACTCGCTCCATCCTTGACAGGATAGGTTATGTACATTAATAACACAGAAAACATAAATATTCACAATCTCTCGACTTCGAGAGTAGCAAGACACGACACGAAGGAAGCACGCATGACAACAACAGCTTTTAAAACCAAAACCAGAGACGATAAGCAATTGATCATAGATTCATAATGTCCCGACTCCTCATTAGATACAGAAAGATAAAAGTAACCACGAGAACATTTCTGGATCCCACCCATCCGTTAAACACCTGAGCGCCTACACCCAGCAATCTCTAAGCCCGACGTCTAATGTTCCCCTTATTCAAGCTCTCAAGTAGCATGCCTGGTGGAGGGAAGGTATGTTCGAGTCGGAGGATAGGACGATGTTCGAGTTCCGTGTGAGGTCCTCCATCTATGTAGTGTATGCATTAGATCTGCCCTCCATGGAAAATAGCAAGGAAATTATTGAGATGGTGCAACAGAAGAGACAACCGACTGGTTCCTAGGATCATAGCTCGATAAGTCCAATACGCAAGCAGCATGCTAACGAAACTGATGATGGCGCTGATGATGCCGAACGCAATTGCAATCGCTGTGTCTGGAGATACTTTGTGACTGTCAGTACCAGTAATCAGAACATACAAGAGCTCGATGATTGGAGAAGGTGATATAAGGTTACAAGACGGAGCACGTGACAGCAGGAACAAGGCTGATTCTAGGACAGACTGACCCATGATGAAGCAGACACCGATTTCGATATCGATTGAAAATTGTGGGATTGAGAGATGATCTCTATGATTTTGAAGGAAGTGAAACGGACATTGTGCTTATATGCTTGTGCCTGGTGATGGAGGTGTTCTGCCTTGCCATGCTTAAAAGTTTTACTTTGTGGGGGGATGAAGCCCGAGAAGCTGTTGGCGCGTCGTGCATGCGAGGGAACATGGCCAATAGATCGAAAAAGAATTGCGCGCCAGAACAAGCCTCTTCGCTTGAGGCCCAATCAGGGATGCGTGTATTAGTTGACTAGCTACCACGCCTGTTCCACGCCACATCTTCGTCTGTTTTTCAGCAACACCCCTGGGCGCTGAATCGGCTAGCTGTCTGGAAATTCCGTGGACGGCATCTGTGCAGCGAGCGGCCCGTTGATCTGTTTCTCGCACCCCGAGCGACTAATCCTGTGGAGGTTGCTAGGGGTCGCGTTCGAAAACCTCCAGGGGGTCATCTTTGAAAACCTCAAGGGTCATCTTCGAAAACCTTTGGGACCGGCTTCGAGAACCTCTAAGGTGGTCTTCTCAGATGTCTAGGATCTTCTCAAGCCTCATTCAACCCTCCCAGGGATTTATTATTTCTCCCAGCAGCGATTGGCCTCCGGCTGCCATTCTCGGGAGCCCGGTCCACTGCCACGAGTCTAATGCTTCGTCTACCTTAACGACTCATAAGCGCATGCAGACGACCTAAAACGGCATACAGAGTATATCTCAATTGCAGCCGATCAGGTTTGTCGGCGATCGCCCACTCCACAACCTCTAGATCCGGATTAACAACTTGGACTCCGGATCCACGAGGCTGGTCGCAATCCAGAGCTTCAGGAAGTCGGTTTCACCAATCAACGAAAACGCCCCAAAAGAACAGCAAAATTTCCCACGAAATCAAGTACTTCAAAACAAAAAAGTCTTTGTAATTCAAGCAGCGCGCACTCACTCCCTTGCCACGTGCAAGAATACTTCCCACGGTGTCCCTCAAAACCAAGTAAATTCAAAACAAGCGTTCGAATTTCCGGCAACGACTACTTGTCTAATCAACATGGGATGAAAGACTGGCACAATGCCCGACAACGGTAGGGACTTTGGCATATTCACATTCTTCAAATTAAAAACAGGTTGTGAGCGCTCATCCTGGGCATGGGATTGAAGACCGGCCATAATGTCCCACGAAATCAAGTACATTCTCTCCAAGAAAATCCTCAAAGCGAGCACTCGCTCCCACTCCATCGGAACACACCCACAAACTCCCACAAGTTCCAGGACATTCAGAAGCCCAAAAGATGGGAAGAAAGTCAATGTTCAAGATTCATGCTTATTCAACACCGGTGACCTGATCGCAAGCCAAGCCTAAGCCATTCCATAACCATACATACAAGTTTGTTGTGCCTCCCTGACTCCAACATCCTCTCCTCAACTGGTCCCAATTTCCTGGTGCCTCTCTGACAAAAGCCAGGCATATCCACTTTGATACCAATAAGTTGAGATTCTCATATCCATCCATTCCAACAACCTAGCACCGATAGCCCAAAGAGCATGGAAAACAATGCCAAGTCAAAATAAGGTATGTTCGACGAATGCTTATGTAAGCCAGTGGCTCCACTATCGCTGCTGATGGTCTGCCTCTGCGAATAGCGGGATATGTATCGTACAGGTCCCTGGCTGACATGCGAAGTCGAACGGCGCGGTATTCCTCCTTTCCCCTCGTATACTATGCTGGCTTCACCCCTCCTAATCCGATCCAGGCTCAATTGATAGACCTCCCATAAAAAGACAAAGGGAATATGTTGCGGCAAAGGTATTCGAAAAAAAAATCCATGTAATGGAGACTAACGTGATTGAATGAACGCCCTTGGATGCAGATTTGAAGTTTTCGATTCGTTCGTAGTCGTATGATATTTTGGTATTGAAAGGGGACTCGCTATCGTTCGTTTCGTGCAATGTGATGCATGCCTCGCTGATGGGTGGTATTGGTCGTTGATTGACATTAAAATATTAGGAAACTCGTTCTGCCGTGCTTCGCTCCAGCGATGTTCTGACCTCAAGCCAGATATGTAGTATTAACCTGCGTAGTGAGGGGACTGAAAGTGGTCGTTCAATAGACACTATAGCTGCTACTGAGTTGCAGCAACACACCAATGCCTGTGGAAGACCCAGGCACTCTTCTGACATTCCTTGCTGCAGTATTTCGTCCTCCTGCATCTGCGGCATTTGGCGAATTGTCTTGTGAACTCCTCCCACTTCCCACATTGGTAGTATGCACATTGTCTGATTCCTCCACGGCTATCATCCTTCCGGCACAGATTCCTCATCACAACTCCTGCCCAGTATTGCATATCTTGGCTGTGGTGACGGACGGTGAACTTCTCGACTAGAGGGAATATGTTGAAGTCGTCTGGAAGGAGGTACTCTTCTTCTTCCGAGTCGCAGGCGGATGTTGAGCAGGTTGGAGAGGATGACGCGGATGGGGAGAAAGCATTCGTTTCGTCGACATCAAGGAGGTGTAGCTCAGACCCAATCTTGAGTTTGGGGACAAGATGGGATTTCTGAAAATATGATCGGAGGTTGCAGTACTTTGAAACGTACGCGAGAAGCTGGAGGGACATCAAGACATCCTCATCTCTTGGCATAGCTGCTAGAACTTGACCGCTTGCAGGTGTGGGCCGGTCAAGGAGGTATCGCGGGATGGTGGCATTAGGCATTGTGGGTGGGGTATTCGCAGCCGTAGTTTGAGCAGGTGAAAGGCCCATTGTCGGGCCTGTAGGAGTCGTAGCGTCGTTGATCATGCTACCGTCGATGGCAGATCTGTGTGTGATGTTGAAGGTACCGGCGTCTTGTGCTTCAGACACGGTAGGAGTAGTCAAGCCCAGGGGTGTTTCCACAGCAGTAAGCATGCTATCGCCCTCATCCATGGTAATGTCTTGGATGTTGACGGTCGATTGGATATCTGCAGTGCTGACACCAGAGATTTCTGGGTCTCCGGACTCGTCAGACGCCATGCTATCAGCATTTGGATCTTCTGGTTCCCCGACAAGTGAAGCTTGATGACGGATTGATGGCCTCCTCCTTGATCGAACTGAAGGGGCGGACATGGATGTGGGACGAACAGTAGGCGATCGCATTTGATTGGGAGGAAGGGGTGTGGTCGGAGATTCAGGTTGGGAAGTCAGTCCACCGTGGAAGCCAGGAACCATGGATGGCAGGCGATCCACATCACGAACTGGTCTGATGTTGAATCCATCTGCGGTGTCCATTGAAGGAACTGCGGTAGCCAGAGGTTGGATGTTATGACGGGAGGGTGGTAAGAAATGCTGTCTGGCATCTGAACCTCTGTGGTGATGATGGTGGTGGTGGTGTCTATGAACAGAGAATGTGGTTCTTTCGGGTGGAGAAGTGACAGCGAATTGGGGTCCAGTTGGAGTTGCGTCCATGGCGTCTGACCCAGCCGTCAATGGAGCGTTTGTGAATGTAGCAGGAATATCAATAGATGGTGGAGGAGGTTGTCGTCGAGATGCTCGAAATTCTGATTCGAATCGAGATGCGCGGTTCCCGAATGAACCTTTGTGGGAGCGGCTGCTTTCGCCAGTTCGTGACCCATTCAATCGTTGCTCCTGCAATTTTTTCGCCTCCTCTGCCTTTTCTCTGCATCTATCCACAACCTTGATATAATTGTCGAGTATCGTAGCAATGACTGGAACCATGTCCGCCTCAACAACTCGTGTTCGCACGTTTTCCGATCCTCGGACCCCAATGTTAACAACACATTGGAATGCCAAATTCCATTTCCACATATCCATCATATCTTTGCTTCGCCCTGCCTTGAGAAGGCATACCAATCGCTCGACACCTCCATCGACGGTAAGAATATCCCGTATCCGGGCGGAGGAGGTTGTGAGGTATGCGAGGTGGTTGAGGGAATTGATGAGTGGGAGGGTCGAGGTGCAGTCGAGGGCCCTGCGGTCATACAAGGCGGTCGTGATGCCGACGGATGCCTTGTTGACATTAGGAATACTGAAATTAACTTCTCTCATGATGGCGATGGTCCGCACAATCGCGGTGTGTCAGCGGTCGTCTTCGTCAATCGAGTGTTTCAGCTGTCTGCCAACACGGAATATTTATGCTGATGACACGGCAGGCTGCTGGTGCTTGTTCGAATGCTGGAAATGTATCTTCGGTCAGCAGCGTGTTTGGAATGCAGATGTCGATGGTTTTGATGTCGGAAGGCGATGCAGACGAACGTGATCGGATGTCGCGAGCCTGGAGAGAATCACGGCACTGGCAGTGATGATGACAAACGGCGGTGGCGTATCAAGCTCGATACATGTGTGCCCGAGACTCGATGAATTCGATGTCGGTGAAGGAGGTGAAGGTTGGGTGGTGAGGAGGGAGGAGGTTGGATTTGCCCTCGAGGGTGGAGTTAAGCGTGTCGCAGGTGCTTGACTCCTGGATCCAATGCAAGCGACGTTGCCGGGAATCGCGCTTGGAGTGTCTGGCAGACGTGGAACACCCCAGGACGGACGACGAGTGATGGGAGATGGGAGAAGAGGAGATCGAGAGTCGTGATGTTCGTCGTCGTCGGAGTTGTTGTTGGAGAAAGAAAGCTCGCAGTGGATTGCGACTTGAGCGATCCTCGACAACGAAAAACGGCCGTGCTTAGATTACGGGCGAAATTGCGAGGCAGGCGCGCTCGACCAGAGAATGCAGAGTGGGTTTCGTAAATTGCTTAACACCAAGCAGTATCCCCTTATATCAGGAGCTGCAATAGTGAAGGCTGTTAATAGGGATAGGGGACGACAATATTTTATTCACCGCACAGCGTGAATCACGGACAGTCGAGTTGAGTTGTGGTTGTGGTCGAGTCCGGCCTGAGGAGCAGAGGATTGTTCTTGGACCAAGAACCAACACTGGTTTTGAAGGTCTGCAGTCTCCGCTGGCTTGGAAGGGTTGGGCTCGGCTTTTACTGGGGGTTTGCGTGGATGGCGGCGGCGACTGATGGTTGGCTCAACTTGGCTAGTGTTGGCTGTATTTTACATCAAAGTTGAGACTGGCGGCGCACGATTGGAAATACAATTGGCTACGGCGAGTCAATATCATTACTCAGCAAAGTATTTGCCATCGAAAATTCAATCGGGGGCCAAGACAGTTGGAACAGTTGCATCTGATTAGGAGACGGATCCACGAGTCTCGAGAAGAGCTGACTCTTCGTCCACATGGCAGGCAGATCTACAACTCGCTCAGTCCGAACGCGACCGTTGGACCCTTTTCAGCTCTCAGGGTCCCGATACTTTCTCGAATTTGTTTCCCGCGTCACTTCTAGAATTGTTTCTACGCCGCAAGTATATTATCAAGTTTCGATATATCAGCTGTTATGACTGTTGGGTTGTTTCACCAGCTTCCTCAGCTCTTCAGGCTGAAAAAGGGGGTGCGATCGATTATTCCTCCTCAAACGAAATACAGCATCGAGTCCCCGCTTTCACCAACCCCTTGGATCATGTTCACATATGCAAAGTCTTGTGGAACAATGCAAGAATACACGGATATAAAGGCATCGCTATAAAAATGTCCTGGACGCTCATACTTTATAAGCCACATTCAGCCTCCGATATCATGCCCGGGACGTCCAAGCATCGCTCACCGCCCGTTCATCATACACAGAATCGAACGCGGACGCCTCAGATTCATATCAGCGCATTGTATGCCCAGGCTGCTGGAACCGAGAACTGCGACATCTGACATCTCGTGTTCTATTCCTTCCGAGGAGCATCTGAGAGCTTCGAGAGTGAAAATCTCTTCTTCGCGCATTCTCCTGAATCTCCTCACCTGGATATATGGTTCCGACAAACCTCACTTTTCGACTCCTCAACTTCATCACAACAACTCAAACCCCATCACTCACTCATTCACCACTTACAAAAAACCAACATCACGGCACTGTCAGTTTAAGCCCTCTCGCATACACAGGTCCACGACACGGTCGCACAGGTCTCCAAATAGGCCTCATCCGCGCATTGGCTCCCAACCACCCAATCACACAACTCCGCACACAACTCCGCACACGCTCCAGCGTCAAACCCAGCGCTTAACTCACGCCTTCACCCACAATCACTTCATCCTGCTCTCTCATTCGATCAAAGCATTATTCTCTCCTCGAATCCCCAGCTTCAGACGCTGACAGACGCACGCACTCCTAGGGGAGGCGCCCGTTTAACTTTCTTCACCTCGATTGCCGCGCTTTACCTTGTCTTTTGTTCTGACTTTCTTGAATTTTGTAGAGTTCTGACTGTGTTCTTGCTCAATAGTGGCCTGCATGCAGAGTGCGTTGCATGCGTTTGTCGAATCGTGGATCGGATAGCGTGCCACAGTGCAGAGCTGTGCAGCGGAAGCGGGAGGAAACGTGGATGCGTCGCAGCCGATGCTTCCCTTCCTTTTCCTTCCTTCAAACCCATCCCATCAGTTCCTCCTCCTCTTTGCTCTTCTCCACTTCCCGAGACCTGCAATTTCACTCACGTGCACCTCACGTGCCATCCCCTTTCCTCCCCAAATAAACTTCCCACCAAAAACACGTCCAGGATACGCGGTATTCCTACGCATTAAAGTATAAATCCTCGCGTCCAGTTGATGCGGTATGATGCAATTCAGATGCATCAGATGATTGCGGGCCGCAGAACGTCTGAAACCGAGTTTGTTTGGACGGGCGGGGTTGTCGCGTTTCTTGATGGCGGGTTGAGGTTTTTCCGTGTTTGGAGGAGGGGGCGTTGTTTATGCTTGATATGCTGTTGTTGCACAGCCTTGCGGTTGAGCAGTTTAAAGAGCTTGATAGGAAGTCCGCCTCCTGAGCTGGGACATCACGTGGGTGGTTCTCATTTCGATACGGTCTTCCTAAATTGGACTGTATATCAAATTTGCTATTTATTGCATGCTTAAATCCTCCTGTGTGCCAGAACGTTCACCATATCATGCAGTCGCCAACGGGATGCTTACATCACGTTCTCGGCTGGCATCGGATCGGGACCCGAGTGAACTTTCCCGGCGGCATTACCAAAAGAGGATTCGGGCAAACCTCCCTCGTCCAGCAGCACTCAGAAGTTGGCTTGCCCGAGTCTCTTTGATCGCGCGCAGGTATTGGCTGTGACAGCACTCTCTCCAATTTTGCAGAATTGTGAGATGGCGAGATTGTGAGATTGTGAGATTGCGAGATTGCGAGATTGTGAGATTGTGAGATTGTGATTTTGGCTGTGACAACGCACAAGGCTTCGCGAGTCTTACAAGCTGTACCTGCCGCCCCGAGACCTCGGGCTGATTATTTTCTTAATGCCTGCAGCTACCCCTCACCTCGCACAGCGGTCGAGGGTAGGGTTGCCAGAGTGCGTTTCTTTGTTGTAGATTTTGGCTGTGACAGCACATTTTTTCCAAAAAATTTCAACTTTCGGCGAGGCTGCACTTTGCCTTCAGCCTATCTTTTGCAAGCTCAATACACGGTACAGCAACCGAATCAGTCATGTCGCGGTGACAAGACTGATTGGATGAGATAGAATGGGCTGCGATTGGCCTCGGACTCGCGTGTGCAAAATTCGTCGTTGGCGATGGCAAGTAATATAGAGAAAAGACTCATCGGCGTTGTCACTGGATGAACGCCTGGACATCTCCGCTGTAGCTATGAGTCTTGTCGCATGAGTGGTGGGTGGCCATGGTCTGTGATGTTATGCGACAAGGAAAGCTCGGATCCGTCCTCAACGTGAAGAAACGAAGATGTCGAGGTCTCGGCAATTAGCCAATACCGGTGCAGTGCTCAAACGCCACCTTGTCTTGAGCCAATGTGTTGATAACCGACCTGCACCTCATCGGTTCTCTTTACTTCGATCTTGCGTCTGGATACCAGGCTCGAAGATCTCCAGGGCACTCCCCCTCCCCCTCACTAGATAACCTCGAGCCTCGCACTCAGGTCGAACGACCGAGTAGTAGCTGTGGCGTCTCTGCCCCACGCAGCCATTGGACAACTAGCTTGAAATCAGCACTTTCCAGCCGCACCCCCATGCTCCATGTAAGGATGGATTAACTTGGGGGTGAGTTGCAGTGCTCGCCTCGTGTGTCCCTGGTCGACTTACGAGTGACGAGGCCAGCTCTGGAACTGGCACTTCCTAACACTGCCAGCCGATTATCCACAGCCCAGGTTGCAGGAATAGAGCCATTGGCCAGGTGTGAGAGGTTATGGTGGACAGAGGATGGGATGAGCGTTATGGCCAGGTCAGGAATAGCATGGGTGATAGTCTGGCAGTAGATTTGCGTGGCATTGGGGAAAAGGATCCTCTGCTCTGCTCAGATAATGATCGAGTGTAAGTGAGTTAGTGATCCTGAGTGTCGTCCTTCATGCAGGATTCGGTGGTTGAGTAGCTCACTATCGTGGCTGGGGCAGCAAAAGCACCCAATCACTAGGAGTGCACCATGCAGATGCAAAGTGCATCACTGCCACTTCTTTTCTTCAACCTCAGCGTCATTTCCAGGTTTCTCATCACCATGCCAATAATCCAACACAACTACTGGCTTGCAATACCTGATCTCCAATCTCTGTGTCGTTTTCTCATTGCCTCAAGGATTTCACGGGTTCTGCCCGCGAAATGTGTGGCAGCGAAAACTAACCTCGTTGCTTATTTCGAACCTTCTCTGAATATATAATCCTGCATTCCTCTTCCTTCCAAAATAGTTTCTTTGGAGCATCGACCACCCTGTAATCAAGATTCCAGATCTAAGCAATTATCATGGGTAAATTATTTCTACGTTGCTCTTAATTAACCTCTCAGCCTTACCTCGATTTACTTTTGCCTCTGTTTCATCCAATTACTTTGATCGTATTTATATTCATTTCTAATATCGCTAACTTCTACCCAAGTCTCCAACGACACAATTATCACAATCAACTTTGGCCTCGTTAGCATTACTATTAGCTTTGCTAGTATGCTCATCGCATATCTTACTCTTCGAGCTATGTATATCGGTAGTAGTATGTCAATCCTCTTAAGGTCACCGATCCGTCTCATCTGCGCCTACTCTATGATGCAATGCAGCTTCTGATATCGGTTTCATAGATCAGAACACCGATCGACCTTTGGAGAACGGGACAACCTTTCGTCATGAGCACACATACTACCTGCCGGAGGACGCATCCGCGAATGAATTGAGGCGGAGACATTCTTGAAAATGGAACGAAGGACTATCAAAATACCTTTGACATCGTTGCTCTTCACGTTCACCGTTCTTCATCCATGTTCGCATGCCTTTCGTGTTGCGATTTCTCTTCATTGACCCAATCAGCCGCGGAAGTTGAGAATAGTAGAGGCTGCAAGCACAAGCCTTGGGTTCCTTGCCCACCCCCCGAATTCTGCGTCGTTTCAATCTTGTCATTGTCCAACAGATGAGACCTGAGGACTATCACGTTGGTGGATTTGAGAAGTTCCGCGGAATTGGAGTCTAAAATTTGAATGAGAAAAGCTTGAGCCCCCTTTGATGGCAGTCGCCATTCAGCTCTGTCTTTAGGATCAATGACATCTGAGGCACTTTGATGCTGATATATTTCACTACTACTTAGGTGCAATCTTCTTCAAATTCGCCATCTCCAAGTGGCTATGAGTTTGACCCCGACTAGAATGCGGGGCATGGACCAGTGTGGTCTTGACAAAGGTAGTGATCAAAATCTCTTCGTGCACGCTTATATTGCTCAACGCAAAAAAGTCCGATGGGACTATCCGAAGTACTTTTCATGGAATTCCAATGCTTTTCTGTGTTTGGAGGAGGTGTTTATGCTTGATATACTGTTGTTGCACAGCCTTGAGGTTCCAAGAGCTTGATAGGGGTCAGCCTTTCTGATGTGCAGGGAGAGTTAGTCGGATCACGTGAGTACTACTATTTTGGTCCTCTCTTGCTGAATTAGACTGCTTTCGATTTTGATATTTACCGCTTGCTTGATATTTCCTACGAAATAAACCATTATCGCATCGTCAAACGATGCTCACATGACGTGCTATCGGGGCTTCGGCCCGTGGTCGGCTTCGGGACAAGTCTGCCGAGAGCGGATTCGGGATGTTGTCGACTTCTCTCAAAAACCTGGAAGTCACCTCTTCTCTCGGCTAAGCCGCCAGAACAAGTAGGATCTGTATCCTTACTTTAATACGATTCTTGCGACCCATAAACTCTAATTGTCAGTCTCGCGAAGCAAGGTCGCTTTGTGCGTACAAGGTGAGGAGCTCGAGCTCGCACTTGGAGCTGACCCTCCGTCGATCAAGGGTGATTTCACTTAGAAGCTTTGAATTGTATATAGAAATTTACTGTAATAACGCACTCATTTTCACGATCGTTGTATTTTTGTACGCGACACCTGATCGAACTACCTACCCCTCACCCCGTAGAAATCAAGAGTGGGGTCGCCCGAGAGGTTTCCTGCGTGCAGAATTTGGCTATGACAACACATACTTTTTCACGCACGCTGGTTTAAGATTTTTTGCACTTTTGGGACACTCAAGTCTACTTATAGAGTTCTATTCCGCCCCCAACGAGGTTGGTGGCGTTGTGCCAAACCGAGTTCAGCGCATCGCAGGATAGATAAGAGATTCTGGTTGGACGCGGGTAGAAACTTTGTCATTTCACGCGAAAGCAAGGTTGTATTTATTTGACACATTTCGGTACAGCTACCGAGTCTACCACTGTCCCGTCGGCGGCAAAGCCCCGAGACCTTACTACCACGATTGCACCCAGACGTGGGACTCAGCCCCCTTTCTTCCAATGAGAACAATAGCGCAATGCAAGACGCATGTTTGAGGATGCGAAATCCGTACATAATGTTCATACAATCCAATCAGAATCCATCACGATCCCATCGCAACTGCAGATGGCATTCGCAAGTCCACGAATTTAGAGTTTTACCTTCGGACAAAGTTCGTAAGCTGGTCAGATATCTTCTCTCCAATATCACTGTCAATCTTTCCAAGTTCGAATGGTCTCGATGGCTCTGGCGGCGAAAAAGTATGCCACCAGGTATTAGCCTGACTGCTCAATTCGAATATCTCTCGAGATATATAACCCTCGATCCCGCTTGCTTCCAGTGCCCTCTTCGGAGCATCGAACACCCCAAAATCGCTACTTCAGATTCAAGCAACCATCATGGGTAAGTAACTTCTACCTCGCAAATGCCGGTTCTCTCAGCCTTATGTACCTCGATGCTGCACCAACCACAAGACAGCCCCGCTCTACCTCAGCTGTTTCTCAATATGAACACCTCAAAAGTCTCCATGTGGTCAAGGTCACTGACGTCTATCACAGTCTCCAACGACACAGTTATCACAATTACCTTCGGGCTCGTCAGCATTATCATCAGCTTTGCCAGTATGCTCATCGCCTACCTCACTCTTCGCGCTATGCCTACGGAACACGGTACGTCGACGCACCGAGGATAACCTCTTGCTCTGTCTATCTTATCCTCCCCCAATTCTCTCGAGTCGGCTCTGACTTGGGCTTCGTAGATCAAAATATCGATCGGCCTTTGGAGAATGGCACAACCTTTCGACACGAGCATACATACTTCCTTGCAGATTGCAACACCTCAACGGGGTCGATGTTGGAGGAATCTAAGAAGTCGGTATAGAAGGACGATTAGCACTGGATGAATGCTTGAATCGTGTCTGCTGTGCTCCACTCAAGGAGAAGTTTTTCTTACACGACGTCTGTAGCTCTAAAGCGAGTTAGCAATACCCGAATTCAATGCGCTGAATAAAAGCTTGTCGACCACGTTCGTAAAATATTTTTTGCTTGTTTTCCGACCAACACCCTACGATCAAATTTCACTTCTTGGACAAGGCTCCCAGAAGTATCGAATGCCTCTATTGAGGACCAGCATCCTCAATCCCCCAGCCTCTCCTGGAATTTCTTGGCCAACTTATCCGGACAAGGACGATACTTGGCTAGGACTATGATAATCTCCTGCTTGTAGTATCTTAGCCTTGCCAAGTCTCCTCGAGTGTCCTGTCAAGCCTGGGAGACTGGAAAATCTCAGGACAGATTTGGCAATGTTCAATCCTGTGCTCCGGAATCCATGATCGTTTCGCTGCAAGCCTGGGAGCTTAGTAGCTAGACAAAACAATATGGCTTCTGTGTTGCCGCATCCATTTGGTGTCTGGTACCTAAACAAAATAGAACGACATCTGCGTTGTCGAATCCATTCCAATCGCAGCCGGAAGAAAATGCGCGTACAAGGGACAAAACATAGAGATTCGGCACAGAGCTGGGGAAAGGCTGTCCTCTTCGTTTCCTACCAACCCTGTCTGACTATGAATTGGCGTTTCGCTAAATCTCAGCGACCAACGAGGGATTTTGGTGGCTTGAAAATTTCAAAATATCCTGGTAAATTGAATAATTCGATCGTAGTTGATAGCAGCCTTTGTGAGGCGCTGCAAGCCGTGGAGATTATACCCCCGGATTCTACGCAGCAGCAAAAATACGCCTCGATGCTCATTCGCTCTAAAACGTAAAGGTAAGCCTCTCATTCGCTGGCTCCGCAGCCGGCTAGCGGTGTGGTGCATTTCTGGGGCATGGCGTGGCAGATGGTCGTCATGATATCCGAACCAACCGCCATGTTATTCTTCCACTGCGGCCTCAAAGCCATGCGGGAGCCCTTCTGTGATCGTGGAGAGGCTGGCTCATCCTATGGCATGATTGATCACCATCCCAAACTGCCAGTGCCTCTCGTGCATGCTCACGTCTCTGGTGGATACCTAAATAATAATACAACGTGTGCCCAACGTCTTCAGGGCAGCTTCACGATTGGACAGCCGTCAGTCGAAACGGAAGCATTCTACAGCCTCCAAACTCCGGAAAGCCCCTTTTAGCCATGATCACACCGTCTCAACGCCTCGTCTCGTCTCCCACTTGCTGGAGGCTGGCGGCGGGAGAATTTCGACAGGATTCCCTTGAAGGGACTAGTTACATCCCTGGCTTCTTCACCTTATTTGGACGAGGTACTTTCGGATAACCACTGACTCAACACCTGGTTCTAGATGGAAGCATCTTTAAATATCCGACACTTCTCCCTTGGATCCGAGCATCAAACGCAGTCCAAACACACAGCGCGTTCAGCAACCTTTCACGCCGAAGCCAATCTATCAGAAATGGGTAAGGCTTCATTTCAGTTATCTCGTCAGCTGACTTAGGGCCTTCAATATCACATCTCAGCCTCGTCTACATATTTCTCGATGGCACGATTACATCCAAATTGATGACAACTGCTGACTTTTCTTACATAGTCTCGAGTGATACCTCACTCACTCTAGCCCTCGGGCTCATCAGCGCCATCATTGGTCTCGTTAGCATGATCATCGGATACCTCACTCTTCGGGCTATGACAATGGAGGCTAGTGTGTCCCCTGATGTCCCATCTCCCCCTGAATATCAATGTCCGGCAGACTGATGGTACTTTCTGTAGCTCAGCATGGCAGTCGAGAATTGGGATATGGTCCCATTCTCCGGCACGAAATCACCCATTTCACCATGTCGCGAGATAATTCTGCTGCTTCGGATGAGGGGCAGTCTAAGAGAGAAGCTTGAGGGAACAACTATGTCTTGAGGATGCACTGTCGAGTGGACTATCATTTCAGTTTATCATCGATAGTTTCAGGATATGATGCTAAGCCTTGTTTCATCTGAGGAGTTTGGCCAGATACACCTTCGACGCAAAAGGCTATCATTATATTGCTCCAATTTGTCTTCGCAGATGTTTACCCTTCTTTTTGCTTCTGCTGTTCATGTATCCTGCTGCTAGCATCAAATTATCGCAACATGCTCTGTGTCTTCAAGTCGCTGCGTACTTGCAAAAATTGGTGACTTTGAGTAGCCACCATTGCCCTTTCCTGCCACTATCCACCCTGTTGTTCATATTCAATTTGTTTATTGTCGCTTATATGAATTAATTATCGTGGTATTAGAACTTTGTTCGCCGTTTTGCTCGCGCATGGTGTCTTTGCTTGATGTTCGACACCCTTCAGCCACTCCAACAGATTTTGCACATCCTTCTATCGGCGATCAAGCTTTACAGCCACAAGACGAGACCAACCAATTTATCGCTCAGCCAGTCACTGTCCAGTCTCTCCTCCGCCTGTGCTATATCGCCGACTCCTTGATGACTAGACCACTGCATTATCCACATCGAGAGTCGCCGCCCCCAGGGCCACCGCTAGAGCGCAATGCCCTGACTAGCAGCTACCAACCTCCTCGCGCCCATCCCAGCCGGCCTCTCAAGGCTCTCGTGTTTCGTACCGTCTGTTCCACGTCCTGATACATGGGGTTTTGCCGTTGACTCAATCGACAAGCAGAAGCTAGCGTGGGTGTTTCTTGTTTCGACGTTGTCTTCTTGATTTGGACTGCATTTCAACTTTGCTATTTATGACGTCTCTGAACTCTGCTATAAAACAAAAGTTCGTCCAGGTTAGGGTTGTCAACGGGATGTTCACATCACGCTCCCGGCTGGCATCGGATCACGGCCCGAGGGGGGTTTCCCGGCAACTATACCGAAAGAGGATTCGGGCCTCGTCCTCTAATTCCCAGTATCAAGTCAAGTCAATCGACCTCTCCCTTATCCTGCAGCCTGGATTTCCATGAGTCTGTTAGGTTAGATTGTGTGTACAATCTGGCTGCGACAGCCCACATGCTTTCACCAATTTTGCACTCCGTATACGACGCATGACCCAACTCTAATTGACCTGCAACTGCCCCTCATCTCGCAGCAATCGAGGGGGTTTGCTAGAAGTGTGACATTGTGAAGAACTTGGAGAGCTTGGCTGTGACAACGCACAAGTTTTCGCGAATCTTACAATCTGTATTTTACGTGCCGCCACGCGACGTCAGGCTGATTCTCTTTGTATGCCTGCAGCTGCATCACGGTGGTCCAGTTGTCCTAGTGGGAATCCGATGCAAAGGTACAGGCGACAATCCTCGAGCTTTAATGGCCTAGCGTTACCTATTGTCGGCGTAGGCCGCGATAAGCAGTTGCAGCCGCGATAAGGGCACTCGCCGTTTCTTCGGGCAAGGTGGAGTACCAAATGTCCCGATGGATCGGCCCTTGGGGTCGCGTGGGAATGGGTCGGTCATGGTAAACTAGGCCTGCCCCTTATCCCGCAGCGGTTGAGGGTCGAGTCGAGCGCGAATAGGTGCTTAAACGCGCAAACAGCATAAAAGCAAAGAGAATATGCACGTCGAAGAGATAATTAGTTTGAGTGCCGAAGAGCACAGAGACGGGAGATGATGTATGTGCGACTCGAAGCACGGAAGAAACGTGACAAGGTTCATAACATCGCATTACGACGAGCCCAAGATTCGCTGTACAGAGGCAGCTTAAAGAGGGGAGGGGAGGGATTAGAACAATGGTATGGGCGTCTAGGGTGTCAAATCCCTAGTGTAGCCACGACCGGGGGGCAGCCAATGTATGTTTTCGTATATCCCATGTCTGTAAGTCCCTTTCCCAGGATTAGCCTAAGCCTAGCAAGGGTGGCAATGTTGGGCAGGTGTGGTGAGGACCTTTAAGGTTCGCAGGGGGTTCAGAACGGGTACGGGGGATTGAAATCCCCTTGATGGGCTAAATTCGAGCCCCGCACCATGTGTCTGCGATTCTTGAAATCTCATGCTTGACTTACATCCCTGCCATATTTTGTTTCCAACGAGGACCTCAGCGTCATTCTCTCATCAGTAGTGCCAATGATCCACCACATCGTGGTAACTACTACCACGGGCCTTCCTGATGGCCAATCTCTGTGTCGTTTCCTCGCCGCTTCAAGCGTTCCACGACCTCAGACTCGCGAAGCTCCCAGCGAAAATCAGCCTCGCCGTACGGATCGATCCCCCTCTAAATATATAATCCTCGATTCCTCTTGTTTTCAAGATGTCTTTTTCGGAACATCGACCACCCCACAATTGCGTTTCGGATCCAAGTAATTATCATGGGTAAGTCAAAGTCAATCCGCCTTAATTGGTGCTTGTTCTCTCAGCCTTGCTGCCTCTGCCACATACCATCACCTCAGATGTCCCCGTATCTGTAGTAAACATCCCTAACTTCTACCCAAGTCTCTAACGACACGATCCTCACAATCACCTTCGGCCTCATCAGCATCCTCATTAGCTTTGCCAGCATGCTCATTGCCTACCTCACTCTTCGAGCTATGAATATCGGTAACTGTATGTCCATCCTCCTCAGGTCAATACTTCATCTCGTCGGTGCCCTCTCAATCACGCAGCACCTGACACCGTCCTCGCAGATCAAGACTTCGATCGACTTTTAGGGAACGGAACAACGTTCCGCCACGAGCACACATACTACCTGCCAGAGGGCACGTCCACGAACGAGCTGAGAAGGAAACAATCTTGATTGTCATTTCGAGAGGAGGGAGAAAAATCGAAATACTTTGCAGCATTGCTCCTCGTAATCGCGCTCGTCGTCTATGTTGGCGTGTCTTTCGTCTTTCGTCTTTCGCTTTCTGTTCATTCACTCAACTAGCTGGGGGTTGAGAACAACGGAGATTTCAAGTCTGAAGCTCCAGAGCAAGGCTCGATTGTCTTGCTTCACCTCCAAGTTCTATGTGGTCTCGGTCCACTAATTGCACGTGGAAGAGATGTGTGTGTTGTTGCCTGGATGCTTTTGAGAAGTTCCGCGCGGTTTCGAATTCAATACTCCTATGAGAAGATATTGGCCACCCCTTTTCAAATCAGTTGACATTCGGCTGTCTCTGTCTTCGGGTTACATGACAGACGAGATAGATGCTTTGATGAGACGATGACCTCTCGAATCACGTGAATCTCCTTCAAGCCTTCCCTACCTAATTGGCCAATTACGATGCCTTCCAATTGGGCCAGACATGTATGTGAACGCCTGATAATGGGTAGTTATGTGGCTTGTCCTCGATCGCGTCCTTCGCACTGGTCAACCTTGCGAGCTGAGTCTGTCGTAGTCAGCAGGTTGGTGTTCACAGGAGAAGGCTCGGATACTTAATATCCCGACATCCTTGTCAGGCTCGTCTTAGTTTGTAATTGAAATTCTGTTTTGATGGCCGTCCTCATTTCTGATCACTTTTTCAATCCTCAATATTTGCTAAATGTTTTTTGGTATTTATCAACTATTTTCCCCGGACAAGCCCCCAACACATAGAAGCCGCCCAGACCTTACGACGAATCCAGGTCGCCTGCAAACGCCACTCGAGTCTTACCCCAGGGCCGGCGCCACATCGCTATCACCACCTTTGTGCCCATCGTAATAGTCGCTTCAGGTATTGAAATTCTGAGCTATATAGCCATACATTGTGCTTTCTTCAATCATGGGTAAGCATCAATCGGTCGCTCTGCCTGTCACTCCTCTATCGGTTTCAAAACAGCATTACAGTTTCCACCGACGCGATAGCCATCTCTTTTGGCCTTATCGGAGCCATCATTGGTTTGATCACTCTCCTCTTTGCGTGCTGGACCTACAAAGCTATGATTGTTGGGAATAGTAAGCCCTCTTCCTCTGTTTCTTATGATCGACAGGCCTCAGTTAGAATGCTAATGCTGTCAATCACAGATCAAAACTTCGATCGTCAACTTGAACACGGGCTTATTCTTCGTCATGAGCACACATACTTCTTCGCAGACAATGGCGATTCATTGAGGTCAAGTCAATCCAAGGGGCAGAATTAGCACGCAATGCATAGCCTTTCGTGGCAGTACCTCTTCCCAAGAAGTCTCTCCCACTTATACCGCTTGTGATTCTATTGTGTTTTGCAGGTTCCAAGATTAGAAGCTTTAGATTTGGAAATTTCCTTCTTCAAAAGTCGGTATCAGGAACCAGATTTCTCTGTCCACTGTCCCTGGTCACGTTCTTGATTTTCAATCGAAATTTCTCTCCCTTATCTTCAATATGTCACGAGTAGAGATCGCAGAAATACGTGCGCCGGGGAACAGTTATGCCAATTGTCAAAGTCACGTGTGAGGATGCCGCCGAGGCTGAAGGGACCTATCTTCATCTGCCCGATACAATTCGGGATTCCAAGCCTTGTCTCAATTGAGTGGGAAGGCGCCCTGGGCTCTCCGCGACGTTCTAAGCTATGTTCACTCATCGCTCAAAGGGGAAGACATGATGAGTATGGAATACAGAATGTCAGTCTCCGGTTCCCGAGAGCCTTGCTGTTAAGGCGTGTGTCATCATGGCACATCTCCCCTGCGCATCTCGTTCATGGGTGCAATATTTTCCTCTGCATCGACTGCGTCAAACACCCCGGTTGCAAATGGAGTCAAATGGTTGGAGGCAAAAGAGGCGTAGTTGTTGTCTCTCGCCTAAAACACCAACCATCATACCTGTTGAGTGCAGGCTAGAAGCCTGAGTTGCGCCTCCTGGTATCCCCTATCCTATCAAAATTGTTGCGTTGAGCCACCATTTCTTGAAATTGGAGTTTGTAAAATGCCACGAAAGCGAGGATTCCCGTGTCACGGCCTTGCAGGTATACGACAGCGATATACATCAAAGAGATACCCTCTATTTTCGTTCTGCATGTGCATATCTGCTTGTCTATTAATTACTGCGACTTGGCACATCATCCATTTTGTCTCTGTCCAACCAATTCCTCTCATCATGGGTAAGTTCCCCTTTGCATCACGTGCTTCGAACCCTTTCTCAGCCTTGTTGTTGCATTTTCCATCCCAGCTGCAGACATTTACGTTGAATAGTCAATGTCCGCTAATAATCTTGTAGTTTCTACCGATGGAATAGCAATTGCCTTCGGCATCATCAGCGCCATCGCCAGTCTCATCGGCTTGCTCTTTGCATATTGGACGTATCGAGCTATGACTATCGAGAATTGTAAGCGCATGCCCTCTTCACCTCTCTCCATCCATTATACTATTTTTTATTTGATCATTACTCTGCTGATGCATCAAATATACAGATGGAAGCATCCATATGGAACAAGGACATGGTTCTCTCCTTCGACTTGAACATACCTTCCTCGGCGCAGGAGCAATGCCTCGAATGCGAAGACAAATTGATTGAGTACGCGAAGGCTAGGATATTAACGACGGTAAAAAGGATATCAGAGGATGATATCATTCCTATAGAAATATTATAGCGTTCTTTTTGAGCCAATATCATTATATTCAAGAATTATTTTATTTTATCAAATAATATAAATTTATATATCGGAATTTATATATTGGAATTTATATATTGGAATTTATACATTGGAATTTATTTAGTAAAATTTTTTGTTATTTTAATTATTCTTTAAAAAATTAAAATAATATTTTTATTTTTCGAATATTTATTTTTATTAAATATTATTTAATCAAAAATTTATATAATTATAAAAGTTTATTTTATTTTATATTTTTAATATATAAGAATATAATTTAATAAAATTTAGAATTATTTTAAAAACATTTCATTAAATTATTTTTATTTTTAAATTTATTTTTAAGAATTTTTATATATTTATAATAAAAATTAAGAAATTCCAAAAGAAAATTCGTAATATAATTAATATTATTAAATATAAATTAAAATACTTTTTTTGAATTAAATATAAAGTTTTTATTTAAAGAAAATTTATTTATTTATATAGAATTTTCTTATTCTTAGAAGTCTTTAAGAAAAGAAGCTTTAATACCAAGTTGGACTCCTACGATTTGGACTCCATCACGTGATCCCTAATCCCGTACTTCTTGGAAGTATATTATTCATATTCTCTTTTCTTTAATTCCGATTATATAATCCTAAGGTTTTCTACCAAATAAATTTTCTTATTTATTAAATTTATAATTTACTAAATTATATAATTCGTAATAATATATAATATATAAAAAATAATTATTAATAAAATTTTTAATATATTATAAATTTAAATTTAAATTAATACTAAATATTTTTTGAAGAAAAAATTAATTCTTTTTATTAATATTTATTAAAATTATTTATAAATTAATATATAAATTAAAATTTTCAATTTTCGAAATTTAATTATTTAATAAATAAAAATAAATATCCCTTTAAAAAATTAATAACTTTTTTAATTTATATATAAAGAATATATATTTTTAATTTTATCCATTTTTATAAACGTTTCGTAGAATTAATAAAGGGTAAAAATCGCGATTTTTGGTGTACTAAGTGTAAAAGGTGTTTGATAGGGGGAGAAAGGGGGGAGGGGGGAGGGGGGTCGGAAGGTAAGGGTGTCACCTTATTTAAATTTTCAATTTTCGAAATTTAATTATTTAATAAATAAAAATAAATATCCCTTTAAAAAATTAATAACTTTTTTAATTTATATATAAAGAATATATATTTTTAATTTTATCCATTTTTATAAACGTTTCGTAGAATTAATAAAGGGTAAAAATCGCGATTTTTGGTGTACTAAGTGTAAAAGGTGTTTGATAGGGGGAGAAAGGGGGGAGGGGGGAGGGGGGTCGGAAGGTAAGGGTGTCACCTTATTTGTGATTTAAAATTGAACTCATGAGAACCAAACGTAGTAAACGCATAAGCGACTTTCCAAAGCTTTTCTCCGGGCTAGAAATCCTGTTCCCGCTCCCGCAAGGTGCTAGCCCGGAGTGTGTGACAGAATCAATCTTCCAGGGACTAGCGTCTTCCCAAACTAGTCTACGGAAAGACCTTATCTTCCCGGTAGAGTTTTATGGAAGCTTTTGGAGTCTAAGGTTATATGGACGATAGGTATATGGACGATAGGTTTATGACCGACAGGTTTGTGGACGACAGTTTGTGGCCGACGTGTTTTGTTTCCAGTATTCGCTTCCCGCGTTATTACAATTCGCCATCCGCAGTGCAATTCTAGAATGAGCGAGGACTTTGCACTATCTGTATATACTACATTACAATACTTTATAGTAACGTCCCTCCTTAGGTAGCGAGAAACCCACCGTACCGAGAAAAATAACGGGTACTTTGATTTCAAGTATTTCAAACTTTATATATATATTATTATCTCTTATATTTTTGTACAAATTATATTCTATAGCTATTCTTGAATACGGATGCAAATTCCAGACACAAGAACTGCTCCACCCTAAACGAGGTGAAGGTGCAAAGTATCGCTGCCTGCCTCCACCTCTCCTCGCTGCGAGCTTTCCAATCGAGTATGCCTTCATCAGCGACAGCACACTCATTCGTCGTCAATGCCCAATCGGGTAATCAAGAACTCTCCTACGCCCCTTGGATGTACTCATACCAGGCCCATTCAGCTTCCATCTGCGCCTGAGAGTAGCTACATGTAGTTTCCAGAAATATCACCAGAATATCCATCTTCCCCACTTTCGTAGCGCTGCTCAATAAGTTTCCTTACGGTATTATGTCCATACCTTGACGCTAGTATCAATGCTCTTTTATATTGCGCATTTCCAATTCCACGAAGTTCAACTCCAGCATTGAGGAGCAACTGTACCATGTCTAAACGCCCGTTCGCTGCAGCTCCCTCTAAAGCCGTTCTTCCATTTTCTTCAGCTGCTTGAAGTGCTGTGTGTCCATAAGCCACTGCTGCAGCATTAACATCCGCACTAGTAGCGAGGAGTAGTTGGACTAGCGCAATATTGCCTGTACTAGCAGCTGCTTGAAGTGCTGTGTGTCCATTAGTCAATGCAGCAGCATTAACATCTGCACCAGCAGCGAGGAGTAGCTGTACTAGCGCAATATTGCCTTTCGCAGCTGCTGTTTGAAGTACAGTACTTCCGTAAGTTGAAGCTGCAGTAGCGTTAATGTTTGCACCAATATCAAGGAGTAGTCGGACTAATGCAACATTGCCTTTCTCAACTGCCGCTTGAAGCGCAGTGCTTCCGCAATTTGAAGCTGCGGCAGCATTAATGTCCGCACCAGCAGTGATAAGTAGTCGGACTAGCGCAATATTGTTTTTTTCAACTGCCGCTTGAAGCGCAGTTTTCCCCCAAGAACCAACTGCTGTAGCATTAATGTTTGCACCAGCAGTGAGGAGTAGTTGGATAAGCGCAATATCGCCTTTCTCAACAGCTTCCCGAAGTGCAGTTCCAACGCAACTAGAAGCTGCAGCAGCGTTAACGTCTGCCCCGGCATCAATAAGTAGCTGGACTAGCGTAATATTGCCTATTTTAACTGCTGCTTGGAGCGCAGTTCTTTCCCAAGCACCAACTGCTGCAGCATTGACATTTGCACCAGTAGCGAGGAGTAATTGGACTAGTCCAATACTGCCTGTCAGAACTGCTGCTTGAAGCGCAGTTCTTTTATAATCACCAACTGCTGCATTAACGTCTGCCCCAGCATCAAGGAGTAATCGAACTAGCCCAATATTCCTTGACGCAGCTGCTTCTTTTGTGAATATGAGGAACGCAACACCGCCTGCCTCTATTGCCTCTTGAAGTATGCTTCTTCCGTTCTTACTAGCCACTGCAGCATTAACGTCTGCCTTAGCAGCAAGGAGTAGCTGGACTAGCGTAATATCACCTGTCCCAACTGCTGCTTGAAGCGCCGTTTTCCCCCAATCAGAAGCTGCAGCAGCATTAACGTCTGCCCCAGCATCAATGAGTAGCTGGACTAGCGTAATATCACCCGTCCTAGCTGCTGCTTGAAGCGCCGTTTCCCCCCTATCAGAAGCTGCAGCAGCATTGACGTCTGCCCCAGCAGCAAGGAGTAGTTGGACCAGCGTAATATTGTGTCGCCTAGTAGCTTTCTGAAGGATAGAGTCTCCTTTTACATTGCCTTCTTCATCTACTGCTTGAGCATTGACATTCGCACCGGCATGTAGAAAAGCTTGAGCTAACTCATGATTGCCCCTTTGAGCGACATAGTGAAGAGGTGTCATATACCCATTCCATATGTTTGGATCCGTTCCAGCTTCGAGAATCTCCTTGATAATCATAGTATTTTCAGCTTCTGCTGCAGATAGGAGAAGCTTTTCTACAAACGCATCAACTGTTGATGCCTTCACAGATAGCAGAGACTTAAGGAGTCGCCAACCGCTTGGGTGCTCAAGATATTCCATAATCTTGCCAAGCGTTTCCCAGAAAAAGTTGTTCGACTGCAAATATATTGCTAGACTGAGATATGGAGCGTTTTCATCTAGCTTAATAAGCCTAGGAAAATTCTCAGGGTTTGCTAGAAATTCTCTATTGAGTTGCTTTGGGAGTATAGCGTGCAAATGAGAATAGATATTTTGGACGGTAATAGTATCCTCAATAGGAGTTTCATCCGTAGCCCAAAAAGCCAAAACTGAGATTATCTTCTCTGTCACACTGGTTTTTGACTTTGTTAAGCCAAGGCTATTCGAACTTGATCGGACGATACCGCCTATAGGAGAGGCAAACAAATGTGCAGCAACAGCGGCTAGATCCGGGTAGAGGTCACCTAGCATAGTATTAGTAGCTATCTGAATAATTGAGATATAGTCGGTCTACCTGTAGACTCAATCCTGGCCTGGAGTTGAAACCAAGGTAGACTTCTTAAAAGATAGCTATCGCAAAAAGAGGGTAGCGGTGTACAAATGGAAAACCCCTCTGGTGTTTTCGGACTCGGTACTGCGAGAATTTAGTACTATAAACTGTCTTAAAAGTTGTGGAAAATACTACCTTGGCCATAAGTAGGGCGGTCGTGCCGCGAAATTTCCTTGCGAATCTTCTCCGTCGTGATCAAGGCACCGGCAATATACACAGCGCTCTCCTTGCCGTCTTGTTTTCGCTTTTTTATAATACGACCAACCGCCGCCCATTCTGATTGTTTCCGGTTCTTACGGAACTTCCAATTTTTGAACTGGCGCTCATATTGCGCTTTGCTATTAATTAATTCAGTTATGTGACTCTTTTGAAAGCTTTGAGACTATGAATACCTTGCGTGGAACTTATGTTCCTTCTCCATAAACTGCATGACTTCGTCATACGTCTTGTTATACGTAAGAAATTGTGTCCGCAGTACATCCTTGTAGGGTTCCCAGCGATCTGCCATGGCTTCTTTGATATTGATGGAGTTGGCGTGAGAAGAAAGAGTAAGAGCAAGGTGGAATGAATCAGGAATGCTGAAGCTCACTTGTGAGTATTGAACGAGATCGTATTTAATCTAGATGTAAATATTTCGAGACGGGGCTGAGGAACGGGTAATGTCAAGCAAGAACTGCTGACAGGGTTGGCCCGTGCTCTAGACAAATTTCGGTGACAATAGATTTTCATTGGTCCAAACCAAAACCCTCACAGGGACTACCCTACATTCGAGGCGCTGTCTCTCGCGGCCGATAACGCCAATTAGCCGGAGGAAATAATTATTGATTGGTCCGTTCCAGAACCCTCACCATCATTTTCACCGAAGTGTGGCCAGCCTTCCTGGAGCCTGGCAGCCGACGACGCCAATCTTGAGGAAATAATTATTCTTGATCAGTTCCATAATCCTCAGTCACGTCTGACACAGCCCTTGTCTCCCACGGTATTCCGCTAAGCTACTTTGATTCGCTCTTTCCAAAATCGTCTTGAACATTTCATCTCCCATTCGCGCTGGCCGCGCTCATATCTCCGCCAGCCATACCTATTCCAACTATTAGATATGGCCCCCAGCAGTCTCGTCGCAGATCACGATTGCAGTGATTGTTGGTCTCTATGCACCGGTCATCCATCACCGGCTGGAACTCGATAGCTGCAATATCTCCATCAAAACCGGGAGCAACTAGCACATCTCTCTTCAGCAGCTGTGAGGCTGGCTGTGCATCTGAAACACGCGGGACACTCGGGTTGCTCCACTTGCCGCGCCTTATTATTGGTCAACTCCAAAATCTTAGAGGATTTGCGTCTATGGCACGGACTATATGTACCCTCGTGTTAGGAAGGGCAACAAGGTCTCTACACTGCAGCCTCGCATTATTGGTAGATGCCAAAATCTTGGGGCATTTATAGTTTGTATACAAGATTTATATCCCCACCGTCTGTCACGTCCTGTTCTGAGCTGCATCAGACCTTGGCAAGGCATGGACTGATGTGGCCAAAAGTACGTTTGATGATTGGTGAATTCCTAATTCTGCATGCGTCGTCGTCCATCCTACACTCTTCTACTGAACAGCACATGGATAGAGTTACCGCAGGGACCATGTTGTAGAGATTTTTTTTTACTTTTGTGGAGCGCACTGCCGCATAGTATATAATGGCACCAGTGAACCTCTTAACAATCGCATAGTCACTGCCCAATATACTCTCTACCTATATTTTACTCCTTCTCTGTACAGTGCCAGTCAGCAAGAGACCTAGAGCATTTTATCTTCTTTACCTCTGCATCTAAGTCCGGTGCAAGGCTTCATGCTTAGAAAGTCCCTCTAGGACAGCATGTCGTACGCAAAGTACGACAGACAGTTCGGCGCCGCCAACCACCTTCCGAATTTTAGCAGCAATGATGCATTCGTTCGCTCTTGTGGCTTCGACAACTTCACACCAATCTTCGACACAGCCTCTGAACTGAACTGCCTGACAAGCACTGTAATCCAAACTCCGGTCGCGAAAAACTGTGGTACATTGTGTGACTACGACTACGCGACGAATACCTTCCCATCCACACTCGGGGGTCAGCCTCTGTGTTCTGACCTCTTTACCAACGATCAGAGAAGAACCCGCAAGCTGTCCAACCTAACTATCGGGTTCAATAGACGCGCTGCCTGTCTATGCCAGGGTAGCGTCGCCGACAACTTTGTCTATACCGACCGTGGAGGCCAAGTCGCCTATAACGCAGATCACGGTTTCGAACACCTTAGCTATGAGGGCTACGCAGCGGGAAACATATGTTCGGGATTCGGAACCCAGAGTTCCCAAATCAGCGATGCTATGACAGGAGGTTTCGATAACTACATAGCTCTTCCCTACCTCGATGTCACCCTTGATGATGTTCTTCTCGGGATAGGTGGGAGTAGTAACGGCGGAGCCGATGTAAATACGGATGCAAGACTTCGATGTAGACTCCCTGGCTGCAACAAGGTCTTTGGTCGTCTCTCTGATCTCGAGCGTCATTGGCAGAGCGTTCACCTAGGACTGCGTCATCACTGTCACGTGAGGGGGTGTCCTAACAATAAAGGCAAAGGGTATTCTCGTCTTGATAAACTCAAAGACCATTTGCGTAAGGGGCATATGGAAGGAACACAGTACCTCGCATAGATTCACCGGATGTATCTCAGGTGAATGGCTTTGACCGGAACTAGCTCACCTTGACATAGTCGCTCGTTCTATAGTATCGGTTCTTCGCTTCCCTTATGGATCTCTGTTTTAGACATTAAAATCCAAATCCATTGGAGATTGGGTATTCTTCCAAGAGGTGAAACGGGTCACCCTGGTCTACCTAAAATAGCTTAGTGAGGATGCCTTGCGAATTTCTTCCTAAAGTCACAACATGCTTGTTCCATGGTGCACACATCCAACATTAATCTCAATACCGGTACACCTTCTAGGCACTTGTACTGAAACCTGCGCATCGAAACAAGGTAAAGTTACTATGCTCGCTTTCTTCGGGTGTTGGGATAAATATATAAGTTTTGAAAATGGCGCTTTTGCATGTTTATAGTATCTACAATAAATGTCTATTAAACTATATTTTTATTTTAGAGTCATTAAGTCTTTGAATTGTCATTTATACATTATGTTTTCTCATGAACAGGACCAACTACTTAGTAGTGTTAAATCACCTCCAATATACGTACTAGTAAGTGGGTATCTAAAATCGTTAGTCTCTATTACCCCTTGCAACTCATGAAGTCAATGAATCAATGAACCAAGTAATCGTTCCGCTGTAACTCTATCCCTAAGCTAACCGTATCATTCACAAACTTAGTGCCCAAAATACTCTTCGGCGCCACCCCATTCTCGACCCAATTCACTACTGCCGCCAAGACATTAACGGAGCTATTGAATGCGATTCCATTGGCTGGTGATCCGCCCTATTGCCCGATAACCCAACCGCCGGGCCCAGCGCTGCAATGAAACATGCCTGGGACACAGAAGAAGCGATAGAAGTCATCGAGCTGGCACGAATGGTCATCTGTAACTTGCTCTCTTATGTAATTGATCCCCTCTTCGAATTCGACAGTTAGCTATATAGGTTCAAACAGCAGCGTTTGTAGATTTTCTTCACTGACACTCGTCAGTGTCATGTTCATAGTCTTTGCGCGCTTTGCCTCTATTTGCATCTTCTCCCCTCGACAATATAACCCCAACTTCATTCGCGTCTGATAGTCCGTAGTTAGGTGGAAAACATCTCTATCGATCCTTTTCACTTCCTCTTTCAGCTTCTTCAAAGCAATCTCCAAGGCAACACCTACAGTTCTGCGATTACACTTCACGCAATACGTCGCAATACTTGTCATAATACTCACAAGATCACTATTCGCAAGAACGCCGGCCATTCCACTAAGGGCGAATTAAGGGATTTGATCAAAATCTTCCGTATGGCCGAAAGCTTGCATCAACTCCGCCAGCCAATGACCCGATCCGTCGAGAACCAGGTTTCTCTGGACGGTACGCTACTCACCTGGCTTCCGGTAAGCATTCTCGATAGTTTCTTTAGCAACCACGGGGGTAACAGCAGAATCAGAGGATCGGGAACTCAGCGAAAGTAGCATGGAAATCCCGAGCGATGCGCTAGCAATATCCGATCCACGAATATCCACAGTCGAACTATTGGCACGTAATGTATCGGTGATCTTGTCAGACCCTTTGGTAAGTCGTGAACGCTTTGTAGAAGACTTCCGACACTTTCTCTTCTCCATAACTTGCATAGCCTTATATATGCGCCTCGTTGTATATGACCCAAAGCGATGAGATTGCCGCACTTTGACCACACGGTAGTCGGTGGAGGGTGGGGTGGACGGTGTGGGATGAGAGGCCTTATCGACGGGTATCGAGTCTGAAGCTATATCGCCGTTACGTTCTATTTCTATCCGATGTACGTTCTCTAAAAGCTATTAGCTATCAATTCAATTGGAAGGTGAAAGCTGTGCTTTAGAACCGTCTTTAAAGATCTCAAAGATACTCTGTTTAAATGCGACATTCTCGACATCAAAAATTGGATATAATTCTAGAATCTCGCGAAACTTTTGCCGTACTAAGTCAGGAATTGAAGCTATACTCTCGGGGGCTCTAAAGTGTCTTGCGCTGTGGTGGGTGTCGCTGTGGATAAGGACGATGTAGCTTTCCCGAGACGCGTATTAAGTATTGGATCCAACATTAATGACACGTGACCTTTTAGTCTACTTATATAATAATGTTTTATAGGAGCAATATTAACGCAACTATTCATTAATCAAATTAATGTCGTTCAAAGCCCACAAATGCGCTTTCTACAACCAACTAATCATATTAGTCCTTTCGTTTTTTGCGAAAAACTTATAATGACATCACGAGTTGGGGCACGGTAGCAGATATACAGACCATCTGCGTATATTGTGTCATAGTGCAAAGTCGGCACGTGCATGGCGGCATCAGAATTGTCGCCTTAAATGTGAGTCACTAATCAATGATGCGATCATGAATTGAGGCCTCACTGCTGCCCATCGCAACCATTTGTTCTACTTCCCCTTCCACCTTCTCTAGCGGCACGTCGTTAACCTTTTTTAATTATAGATTGGACTTTCGACCGAAACTTCGCACATTTTCGACGGTGTACACCTCCAGTAAGCCAAGATTCTCACTATTCTGCCTCTTGCCACGAACCGTGATGTCCGCATCCGACGAAAACGACAGGCCAAGTATCCCTAAAGAGCCTGAAGGTCAACCGGTCAGCGAACATTTGAACATCAAAGTAATCGACAACAACAATGAAGTCTTCTTTAAGATTAAGCGCACTACAATCCTCAAGAAATTAATAGATGCCTTCTGCGAGAGATATGGCAAAGCTACTAACTCAGTCCGCTTCTTGTTTAATGGTAGTCGTGTACGGCTTACCAATAGCCCCGACACGGTTAGTAGAGCTCTATTATAATAATTCTAGTCGGAAGTTCTTAGTTTAACGCAATCCCCTTTCGATACTACTCGGGTGACGGCATAGCTAATACCAACTTTAACAGCTCGATATATAGGACGGAGACACTCTTAAAGTCCACTAAGAGCAAATCGGCGGAGCAAACTGAAGCAAGGCAGTAACGACGAAATACGCAGACGTCGTGAGAATAATTATGGGGCAGCCCAAAAGCAATCAATCATGCCTTCACGCCCTGTTAAAGACGACCCTAAAAATTAGAAGGTCAAAATCCCTGGCTAGAAATAAGTATACTTCCTTCACCACGAATCTCCGACTCCGATCCCCAATCCGTATATTGGTACTATAGCTCCGAAATATTAGAGTTGGAGGATCAGTGGCTCGGTGCGCAATGGTTGGCGGGAATTGTGAACAATACCTGGGTTCTTAGTACGATGGCAGATAAGTCGAACTTCTTCTCAAAGTAGTTTTATGGCAACTCTTTCCTCGTCGGAATATAATCAACGGCCCTGACCCCGGACTGAACTGCCTTTGTAAGTTGCAGCTCAGGCCAGTTCGTCCATCTTTCCCTAGTCGTGGTCTCTTAGTTTGTGTTCCGTCAGGTTGGCCTGCCAGCATCCTCTTCTTCAATTTGTTCGTGGGCTCGCTGTCAGCAATCAGGCGTGATTGCGTATCGGTTGATCGATCGCTAGACTCAGGCGTCCGAGAGAACCCTTTGCAATTCCTTGGGTTAGCTGGACTAGTGAGGAAGACGAGTGTAAGTCCTAGAGAGTTCTGGTCTTGGCTATTCGCAAAATTATGCCTTTAGAGCCGCTTATTCGTGCGGCTTCTTTAGAGGAACTTTACCGATCGCTTGACTATACAAGAAGGGGTTTCTTGGAAGAGACTTTCTGTTAGTAGTACTAGCACAACCTCAGCATACAATAGAGATAATACAAAATATTATTCACTTGCCTGATTTGTGGTCTTCTCATATCCCAATCAAACTGTCTCAATATAAATCGCTGGGCTATACGCTTAATATCACGTTTGTAGGGAATGCCCTAATCACGGCCGGGAGAGCAAAGCTCAGGACTTCACCCAGAGTCCAGTCGTTGAGAAAGATGGGGACGGCAACCTCGTGATTGTCAAACAAGGCATAGTGAGGGGGTATTAGTTTGAGACGTATTTGAAGGCCTGTTTTTAGGATATATCGAAAGCCGTCATCGCATACTATTATGATAATACCACAAAGGTAACAGTAGCAGGAAGAACACCGGTACGATTTGAATCGCCTCTCCAAATACCCACCAGCCATCTAAAGAGCCGGGCCAGCCTTGATCACATCTTCTGTGGCCTCAGACTGGTACTTCTTGAAATTTTCAATAAAAAGACCGCCAAGCTTCGTTACCCCATTACCGACTTCGGCGCTAAGTGCGGGGTCGACGTAATCTTCAGATGATAACCTATCGACAGCAATCGCACTCCTGCTTCTCAAAGCAGCTGCAGGCTAGAAAATTCACGAATGCATAGCCTTCAGTACCAAGTCGAGCGCCCTCGAATCTGACCTCCAACCGCTTCCTTACTTCGCCACTTCATAGACGTACTTGTCCATTTCAGCCGCATGTCCAGCTCCCACTTTCCTGCAGCATTCTGAAGATCACTTCTCTTGGATCATTTGTGCGTCTCCACTCTAGGCAAGGGCTTAATATTAAGTCATGAGCAGTCCGAAGTCCCTCTACCGATACCAGCCGCTGGGTGTAAATGAGATCCGACTTCTCACGTATAGCGTAGAATCACCTCAGCCTGTATGGCATTTCAAACATCAGAACCTCGACGATGAGCCCGAATTCTACGCGGTCTCGTACACTTGGGGACAGAATGCGTCCATTCCTCGAGCCTTCGTCGATGTTGAAGATGGGATCATCGAGGTTGGAGATAATTTGAACAACCTCCTCCACTCGCTCGACAGCTTCGATCGCAGTATTTCGATCTGGATTGACGCGATCTGCATCAATCAGTCAAATGACTCAGAGAAGATGCATCAAGTCCCGCTGATGGGACGGATCTACTCTGATGCCTCGAAAGTCCTTATCTACCTTGGAGAGCCATACTCAGGAAACCCAGACACTGGTGCACAACTCCCCAAAATCATCAAGGCTATGTCCAAGATGGAGACGGGAGGCGACCAGTCACACTTGCAATTCGGTAGGCCTTTGGCAACGGATTTGATTTTGAACCAAATGAACATGTGCGACATTCTCACCAAAGAATGGTGGACTAGGCTGTGGACAATGCAGGAATACGTATTGGCCAGAAATCCCGTCTTCATCTATGGGAACTCCGTCATTAACGACTCAGACCTTGGCAATACATCGATCTCTACCAAGAATTGAACCTCGCAGAGGTTGAATCATTAATGGATCCACAACAATTTCGAACTACGACGCCGCAATTCAACGAGAGCTGGGACGTGATGTCCCTTCGCGAATATGATGGCCGAATAGCATTGCCAGAGTTGCAATTCCTACGCTCGAACCTCTCAAGACCGTTGAGACCAGTACGAGGCGATAGCACTGCGCTCCCAAACACAGACTATGCTAGATCTACACTCCAAGTAGATTTATGTGTCCTGACCTCCACTTTCCATCGCCGAGCCACTGTCGCGGCCGACAAGATTCTGGGACTTTTCGGCATTCTGCAAGGCGACATTCTCAATACAGTACCTCTCGCGCCTGGAGTAAGTCAAATGGAGATCTATACGTCAGTTGGGAGATTCGTTCTCACTAACCCGACCGGATTCGGAAATCTGGCTTTGTTACACTGTATCGATACAGAAATCGTTGATGAGGACCTTCCATCATGGGTACCAAATTTTCAGTCTCGACTTCGAGCCTCGCCTTTAAATCCGTTTAAACCTTCCACCCAGGCAATCTATAATGCATCATCCAGTCCTGTAAGGTTCGGAACCACGTCTTTGGGTACCATCAGGCTCAGAGGCAGGATTGTCGATAGGATAGATGGAAATGTCGATTATGACACTTACTCCTGGAACTACGTCTTCCCTCCAAACATTCAATACTCCTGTGCCGCACAGTTGGAGTTCGAGAAGTCTTGCCAGCAACTCTGTACCTCAATAGCAGAGCGTCATGAATCAAGCACGGGCCTCGAGTCTTCATATTACAGTACCCTTGTTGCCGGAGCCCGACTTCAAGGAACAAATCTCACTCGATGGTCCCCCAGTGGCAGCGCGTACAAAAAGTGGATGCGGCGAATGATAGCGCTAGCTGATCCCGACTACGATTTCTTGCACATGACCAGGAACCCGGGTGCGCAGTTTGATATCGACTCCTTGCGTCAAATTGGAAATAAAGCTTTGGAAGTTGGTGGTGAGGCTGAAGAGTTCCATCAACGATTTTATGATGTTTGTAAAGGGAGATCTTTCTTCTCGGCTAATAGAGGCGAGCTTGGTATTGGTCCGAGTCGGGTGAAGAAAGGTGATTTGGTGGTGGTGTTTTGTGGGGCAAAGACACCTTTTGTTTTGCGAGAATGTGGGAGGGAGGGTGAGGAGGGACGGAGGTATCGGTTGATTGGGGAGGCATATGTGAATGGGATCATGGACAGGGAAGCCTTCGAACAAAATTCTAGCGGCAAAGATTACGGTTCTTGGATAGATTTAGCATGAGTTGTATAAGCGTGCGTTCTTCGCTTCCGAACAGTTACGGACGAAATGTCCCAGCTTCACCCAGTGTGCAATCACATTCAAAGATGTTCACAACAATCACTATGGAGTGGCTGTCTGTTTGCCGGAGTTAGAGTGGATTTGGAATGTAGGGCCGTGGAGGATTCCTGGAAATTCGTTTTCACGCTTGCTGTTTGCTCGTCTCATTCTCCCTCTCAATTCCAGCCGTTTTAGTTTTGTCATTAAGTTTGTTTCTAGATTATGTTATTGTCACCTTTTACTGCAATCTTATCGCCGGCACTTTTAATCTCCTTTCTTAACCTTGCGTGGGCTTCTTCGAGCCAAAATAGGATGAGATTGATATCTGGATTATGTAAGTGTTAGCAGAAAAGGATTATGGCCCATAAAGCCCCGGCAAGCTGGAAGATTGAAAGTTCTGCGTATTGTTCCATTTCTTTTGCCGGAACTATTCTACTATCCATTCCACATTAGAGTTTGTTTATATGCTCGTTGCTTAATCATGTTACTTTTTGCCTTCAAAATCGAACCTCACTTCGCCGTTTCCGATTTTCGTTGCAGTAGCAGCTTATACAAAGAATTGCATGCATTGAACTTATGATCTGATACGTGGTAATCAATTGATATGAGAGAAATACTGAGACCAAGTAGGAACCTCAAAAGCAGAATCAGGAAGATGAGCAAGGTTGATAAAACATTCAACAACCAAATACACCCCACAAAAAATGTACAGTAGACAGAAGCATATTCATACAGGTATCAAGTGATTAGCACAACAACAAGAATCGGAGCGTAGATACTTAATATATGCCAGCCTCAATTCCTTTCTCGTTTCAACAGGTAGGTAAAGAGAAAGCAGCGCTGCCCCAGAAAAAGTCAGCGTAATCGGCGAAATGCACCACAGCAATTTCTGTGTACATGGCGAGAAAGGCGCGAGGTAAGCCACGACATGCAAACCACCATAAACTGCACTTGCGAAACCAAAGCCAAGGACTTTGGACAACGAGAGGCTGTCAAAGACATCGTAGACATCCAGAGAGCTGGATTCGCCGAAGTGAAGGATTTCTCCAAAGTCTGGGACTTGCTCGATGACTGAACCTTGGAATTTTTTGAACCAGTCGGTTACATATTTGCCTACGCCTTCCGTCTCTTTGTCCCATTTGTATTCTTCGATGGCTTCGGATGCTAGTTTCCATCTTCGTACGCCTACTGCGTCGAGGTCGATGTAATTGCGGCTGCGTGCCTTTAGAGAGGTATATTTCGTCGTCATCATGTAGTCGGAGATGGGTTAAACCAGCTCCCCGCCATCCATAATTTCTTTTGTCAAAACACAAGCCGCACAGGCTCTGCCCTACGTGAAGTCTGATTTCCGATTCTTTGGCCTTCTCAGTAAGATTCTTAGCTTCCTGGAATGGCCAGCCTGTATATCAATTGCGATGCAAGTACCGGAGTCAATGAGAAGTGACCAAGGCACTATCCTGCTTGTGTCCTTCGACGCCAAAAGGCTGCTGTATCGAAGTCTCTGTATCGGCTTTCCCCATGCTTCACTTACGAGGACATGATAATGAATGCAACAATTGTTTCCAATTCGTTATTCACGAAAATTGGAGTTAGTTCCTCCACCGAGGAAGGCTTATCCTACTGCTATGACCAAAAGTATTCAGCTCTAGCAGACTGGTAGAAACTCCTTGACTCAGTCGGTAGATGCATTGAATGCAAAACCAGAGTCCTTAGAGGCAAACGAGAGCCTTTCCAACGTTGTTCTCTTTGATTTTATCTTCACTGTCATCTTTCGAAATTTTTGGGATACTGGTGGAGCTCAATTGTGCGAGGAGGGTTAGGCAAAGTGGCGTTGAGGCGTAATTACTGCGTGCGGCCATTTGGGAAGAAATTCTTTGGCACGTATCGTTGATCGAGTGCGAAACCAACCATGATGGCAAAGTTGCTGTGTGCGCCAGTCCACACATCCTTGCCAGCCTCCAGTGGCACTGCTGATGCTGGTTCACTCGGTTGGGTTGCTTGTGTGGGAGGTTCAGATGGGTTGAGTGCCTCTTGTGATCATGAGAACATAGCTTGTGGAGAGGTGCTGTCCTTATTTCTTCATCGGCGAGTTTGTCTCCTTCTACCCTGTGCCAACTCTCTTTTACTAGCAAGTTCTCGGATATCGATTGTCAACATTGAGTCTGCTTTGTGTTTTGCCTTTCCCCAGCTCCGGCTCCTCTGCTGGCCAACGAAGATGCAGGGTCAAAATTGTGAGACATGTGATCATTTCATTCAAGGCTGGGAACGCCGTGACGAGCCGTCGATCCTCGCCTGTAGCCTTCTTCTTCCCTCCCTCGGCGATATGAAAGTCCGAGCTACCATGGTTCATTCAGACTCTCTAGCACCACCTTGCTCCTCTGTAGTACATAAGTTGTGCTTGAATACGCACGCTCGCTCTATTTTTGGTTATTGGTCGTCTCCCACACCAACCCAGGGGTCGCCGATGTCACATTTGTTGTCAAACTTTGTCGCTTTGACCAATTGCCAGCTTCATACGCCGGTCGAGTGTATCCGTGCGTCCTTATCGCCTACAGTGCTAATCGCATCGTGATAGAGCAAGTACCCCTCATTGGACAAGCTTCTGAGGGGTAGATATACAGAAAGTATGGATAAGGAAGGAGTGGATAGAGAAGGCTGCGAGGCTGTTAAAGGTTGGGACGGAGATGGTTCCGACAGGCGAAGCTGCTGATATTTGTCTCCACCATCATAACTAATAACCTAGTTCAGGCATCTGCATTGCTTCCAGAAACCGCTCGAGACGTTATCGGCTTCAGCTTCGGTGCGCCGTATCGCTCTACGATCAAGGCCACATCATTGGCCGTTTTTCATCCTGTGCGCCTCACCTTCACAGGGAGTTCGTGTTGGGATATATTATCTTGGCATGGATCGGGAAGGTGGTCAAGAAAGCTTGACCAATGTCGTATTGAGGTCTCATGGTCGTGATTCGCTCATTAGGCGAGTGGCACCCCTCTTTGTTTTAAACATGCTCAATCCCCCATCATAAAGTCTCGCTCTCGCTCACAAAAGCTTGGCAGACACTCCAAATCAATCATGGTTGGTGTTGTATCTAACGCCAATCTAGGTGGCGTTGCCGATGCTCGCCTTGGCGATGAGGCCGATGCTATTGGCACTACCGACGACCATCGTGCTGGGATTTCGCATGACATCCAGTCACCTGAGACGAAAAAACCACGGGTGAAATTCCACCCCCGGACACTCACGGCCACAACACTATCTACCTCGACAACAGTATTTCCTTCGAAAGCTATCACTACTGGGCAAATCGATCCCGCGCATTTGAGAAGCACATCCGTACCGACAATGCAGGCTACGCCTATTGGGGCAATTTGATTTTCGGGAAAAAAATCAAAACTGAATCACCTACTGTTGATAATTCAGAACCCGTCCCTGGAAGCACTGCCTCGGACGAGAAGAAAAGCCCCTCGGATGAACAGACTAATGGCACCAATGGTGGATGGGCGCATGGCATAACGGAATCCGAGTGGGAGCAAGCCCAGAGAGCTACTCGTACAGCGACTTGGGGTTCGCGAGCCTCTCAAGTACCAATATGTGGCTTCGCTAATAGTTCTGGTCAGGCTCAATCTTCTACCTCATCACGACGGATATTTTGGGTCCATTCAATGTGCCCTGGGCAATCGCTGTAGGCTTTCATCATGCTCCTGATCTCGCATAAATTTGAAGACTAATAGTATTGTAGCAAATGGGATACGGGCCTGGCTTTGTATGATTGACAACTCCTGCTCATCTTCGAGTTTTCAGCGCTGATCAATGACAGGCACTCTACACGAGTTTCGGCGTCCTTGCATACTAGTATGTACTTCAATCTCAACGAACTAAGCAATTGCCAACATATCAATAGTTCTGGTATGCAACTCTGGAAGATGTTTGTAGGCCTCGATTCGACCCGATATCCAATGCGCAGTAAGTCGTTACCTTGAAAAGAACGCTATGAGTAACTGGAACTGATTACTCCGCTTCCGTTCAGATTACGGCGATGTAGCATTTCGGATTTACGGCAACTGGGCCCGCGTTGGTGTCAACTTCCTTCAGAGTTTCCAATTCTTTCTCAACGTCGCTTTGATCATCACGAGCAGTGGCCAAGGTCTTGCACAGATGGCCGTCGGGGCGAGCGGCAATGGCTTCCTTTGCTGTGAGTGTCCAATATCTGGTTATTAATCACAGTCAAGAGCTAATTCGAGTTCCAGTCGTTGTCGCAGAAGTTATTTTTATGCTCCTCGGCTTCCTTCTTGGACAGATCCGTACACTTCAGCGTCTTTCTTGGCTGTCCAACATGGCAGTATGGTTGAACATCATTGTCATAATCATGACGTAGGCTCTTATCTATCTATATATCTACTGGCGTGAAAAAGTTATTGACTCAGATTTACAGCATGGTGGTGGTCCATCAATACCCTCCGAACTATGACGCTGCTCTCACTAGCTTCAATATACCCGAAGGTCCAATCATAACGACAGCCAATTGGCCTCCAGATACAACACTTTATGATCGTATCAATGGCTTGATGAATTGTGTCTTCGCTTACGGAGGCGCGACGCTATTTAACGAGCTCATGGCTGAGATGAGACGACCGTAAGTCAAGTGGCCCCGCTGGCGGTTGTCACCATCCAGGCTAACGGATTTGCAGCTACGACTTCTGGAAAGGATTCATCATCGCTGAAGTATTCATTTATGCTTGTTATCTGATCATGGGTATGGTGGTCTACAGCGCCCAAGGCCAATTTTCGTTCCCCGTTGCGTATCAAGGTGTGTGATGTTCTCCCAATATTTCCATCCTGCCAATCATTGACATGATTGTAGGTATTCCCAACTCAGCCTACCGTTTCCAGACTTTAGGGAACGCGGTATCATTCATCTCCGCACTCATAGCAGCGCTGCTCTATGGCAACATTGGTATCAAGGTCTTCTACTCTGCTATTTTGCAAGATGTATTCCGTCTTCCGCCACTGAATGAACGTTTTGGCAAGCTGCTTTGGATTGCTTTAGGTAAACACTTCCTTTCCCGTGAAATCAACAGCATGCAAGAAGATTTACTGTACAATGTTCGTCTCGTTCTCACAGCTAACGAGCATCCACCCATAGTCCCGCTGTACTGGGGTGGCGCTTTCATCATCGCCGCAGCCGTCCCCCAAATCGCCAATCTCATCTCCTTCGTCGGTGCACTCTGCATCATGCAGTTCTCCTACACCTTCCCGCCTCTCCTGCTGGTAGGTTACAATTGCCAAAAGGATGCCATGCTGCCCGAAGAAGCCTTCGATCCGAGAAGTGGTCAAGCAGTTCGCGTTGACGAAGGTTGGACAAGATGGATAAGAGGGTATAAAAAGAAGTGGGCGCTCAACACTTTTGATATCCTCTACTTCCTTGCGGCGCTTGCGACTGCGGGGCTAGGTTTGTGGGCATCAATCACGGGGATGCATAAAAGCTTCTCCACTACTGCTATCACACCTTTTACTTGTAAGAATCCGGCAGGCTAGACCTGAAGATAATGGCGGAGGATTACTCTTGCGAAGACCATCTAATCAGGTAGATGCAAGAGTGGGGTCGTAGGGGCTCTGGGCTGTGTTGAAGCGATACCACCAGGTGACATTCTTTGCTGATGACTTATGGACATTGAATCTAATACGCTCTTTGAATCTCCCACACTTTGATATGAGTTACTCTAGCTGCTTCTCGTCGTATTATGAACAAGTACCAACTTGTTATTGTCCAGCTTCACCTTAATTTTTTCAACTCGTTTTGTGGCAGTTTCTAAGTTCGAGATGTTGCCTACTGCCGTCTTCGCCTCTTCGGTCACGGCTAGTAAGGTAGCGAGTGGAGAACTCTTCATGACCAAGGTCCCCATCTTGCAGGTCCAAACAATTGTGATCCAAAGGAATATGTACAACAGTAGTTGCTGAGACGCAAGAACTGCGAACCATCCCCATTTAATACGAACATAAGTTTCTTGACTCCAAGCAGTACCAGTCTGAAGGCTGCCACCGCTGTGGACGCTTGGCATCGTTTAGAAATGGAGTTCTGGATGCAGAGTACAACATGGCTAATAATTACTAGTTGGATAGACTTGTGGCCGTGCTATTAAAAAATGATTCCAGGCTCGAAAACTGCTGATATGGATCCGTGATGTTATAATGCTCACCATATATGGCGAAGTAATATGAGTCGTTAAAGGAGAAATCCGAAACGTGCCATTGTCCGCACTCAAGTCCGCCATCTGATAGTTGAGTTCCTGAGTCAAAATGAAAGCAGAGTTTCTGTCTATGGTGAAGTTACTGCTCGCATCCTTGCCTTCTGGGTCCCCGGGGGAGGTCATATAGGTGGCGACGTCGCTTTGGAACCCACTTAATTAACAATCTTCCCCCTCATTAAATTTACCGTATTGGAAGGGACATTTTGGAATTTCAAGGCCCGGATTGTCGTTGATAGGGAGTGGCTTGCTCCACGAGGATATGACGCGCCAAAGCTGTAAAATTTGAGTCGTGATCGTCAGAAAATGCTAAAGTATTGACTTATGGCATCTGAGCTTCCATGACCGTGTATGTCGCAGGTGTTGAAAGATATATACCGTAGGGTAAAGAGGCGTTGTAGGACCCCCCCCCCCCAACAACTTCAAAAGTCAGCAGCACAGCCCGCAATATTCGTTCATTGTTGAGTCAACCACTATACGCGTTCTGTACCCTCACAACAATCTTCTTCCCTTTCTCACTTCCTTATTTAGCATTTCAATCCCCTTCAGCACACCTTCAAAGCCCACCTTCCCATGACCAGCGACTGTATAGACCATCGCTTTAAGCTCTCCGCTGGCAAATAGCTTCTCTAACTTCGGAATGAATTTCACCACTTCGCCCCTTGGTCAGCAAGAGCGTCACCACTGCCGGAGTGATCGATTTTGCCAAGGTGGACTCTGTATGTGTCGATACCGTAAGCCAATGCCATATCGGTCCTTTAGGGCAATGTCAGTATAACCACGTTAAAAATAGAGAGGAACGAACCAATCATCTGTTGTAGCAAACAGCTTTTCCTCTTCTGTCTCTCTTTTCGAGACCTTGAGGAGTGTCTCAAACGCCGTTGACGAAGACTGTGCGCTGGGATCAAAGACTTGGAAGAAGTTTCCTCCCGTTATCTTTCCTATGGTGCCGACTTGCTCGTGCAGAGGTAACCGATAATTAAGCGCTACATCTGCTCCCAGGTTTTGGACTAGCTGTGTATTCTGATATTAGAGTTCCGTTTTGCAAGGAAGGTCAATTTTTATGGAGTGGCGAGTAATTCATACCTCGTTGTTCGATGGCGAGCATGTTGCTACAACTTTGAGGGCGTTAAGTTTGGCGATCTGTTCCAGTCAGTCCAGAGTTTATCTGAAGGCTGCAGCAAGCTTTGAAAAAAAAGATATGATGACTGAGCCGAGGCAACATGACGAACCTGTATCGCAGCCTGACCAACTGCCGAAGCCCCTCCAAGAATGACAATCCACGCTTCTTTAGCGGGTATTGAAGTCGCCGGAGATGGCAACTCCAAATGAAGACCTGTGACCACACCCAAAGAAGCTGTCTTAGACTTATCAGCAAAATCTCTTTTGGACTCTCACTGCCGACCAGGTACGATGAGGTCAAGAGTTTGGGAATAGACTTACCAAGAATGCAACACCCAGGGTAGCAGCTTGGTCATCCGATACATTGTCTGGCGTTCGAAACGCAGTTTCGGACTCCATCAAGAACTTCAAGAAGTCAGTATGTTCAGTTTCCCAAACTCATGAGGTGGGAGGAATGCACGTACAAACTCTTGAAATGCCATATAAGCACCGAAGCCAACTTTCACAACTCCAAAGACTCTGTCTCCTACGCCGAATCCACTGACATCCTCTCCAATCTCGGTAACGACTCCTGCGGCTTCGCAACCAAGCACTGTTGGCCATGATTCAACCAGGAGACCTTGTTGCATGAAGTTCTCCCTTCAATGCGCATGTTAGCCGTGGGTCTCTAAAAGCACCTGTTTTTGAGGAAGCAGTAATGGCAGGGGAGGGGAAGGAGATTTCCAGTAAGTACATAGGATTTATGCCCACGACCAGAGATCGGACAAAGATCTCATTTGGCCCAGGTCGAGGTCTTTCAAGATCGGATACGACTGTCAAAGGAGCCCCTGCCTCCGAGACTGAGACACCTTTCATGATGAATGTTTCTGCCTTTGTTGATGGGAATGTTGCGTTTGAGAAAGAATAAATCGAAATGGAGTGACTGGCCGAGATCAGGTATTCTAAATGCTTGAAGGGAGACACAATTGATCTTATACTGGCTACCAACAGCCTTTTGAGAGCAAGCAAGCATGATTGACAGTTTGACAACACGCCTAGACCATAGCCGAACGTCAGTCTGCATGGTGCTAATGTTTCTTGTCTTGGCATCTTATGAATCCGACAAGATATTGTTCCGTAGCAGGTATTCAATTTAAAGGAACACTCTTCTGCTCAAATCATGACTGTCGAAGAGAGCCGTTCGGTAGGGGACATCCGACCTGACGCTGTTCCAAGAGCAACGAGTGATGCTAGTAAACGGCCTACCAACCTCAGAGAATGATTGTTGCTGACATACACAGATATCGTCAGCGATTTACCAGAAGAAGAGTACCATCCTCAGTCACCCCAGCTGGAAATCCATTCCTTGGCAAGCTCTAGGAGAGAAATCACATTATGATGTCCTGCTTGACATATTCTGTGACGTTGCAGGGCTCCTTGCTGAAGCTACTGAGTTCTTTCTGATTCAACATGCGGATCAGTCAAACGCAAGCAGACTCAGATACAAAGTTATGAAGTCTGTACATGATATGGACTTTTGGTGGACAGAATGGGCGAGAAATAACTCTGAAGCTTGTGAGAAAGTTGATACAGACCAAAGGCAACATTCACAAGGGACGCTACTGGTCTACTTTACCCCACGGTCTTGCGGTACAGCAGCCTATGGACAGGTACACGGCATGCACATATGATTGCATGAGAATACTCCTACTCTACATCCTTCAACGGCTACCACTTCCGTTGCAAGACTTATGGGTACGTAGTGAGGAGTCATCCGGGGGTCTATTCAACGAGTCGCCACTGTTGGGCGTCTCGTCAGACATTCAAGGATTAGCACGTGAAGTTCTTTGGTCTTTCGACTATTGCTACGAGCAATCTGGTGGATTCATGGACACATTCTGCATTGTATGCATCTTCGACCAGGTTGGCCAGTCACTGGACTGGAATTCGAGAGAAATTGAATGGTTGCCAAGCGTGAAGCGCGAGAGTTAGCGAGAGTTATATACATTGCTTCATCACCTCAGTAGTCTCATGATGGACATTTGATGCTCTATATACAGACTTGAAAAACGTGCTCATGGAATCACAAAACCCTTGCCTGACCCTGATTCGCGACTTACTACGTGTCCGTGAGTTGCCACTACGGGCTCCCCAGATTCTTCGCCGCGAGCGAAGCAAAAGCCGCGTTTGCTCCCGTAGAGAAATCATGGCTCCAGTACGAATAGACATCATGGACAACCAAGCTCGACAAGTTGGATGACGGATTGCTAGGCTTGGTGCTCGCATACGCGAAAGCGAATCGGTTCGTACCCGTTGGGTTGAGAGTCGTGGGTGTACCTCCAGAGCTCGTGAAGGTGGTGCATCCAGTACATTTGGCAGTGTACTGAAAATGAGTTCTGTTCACGTGCGTCCCAGTCTTGAACACAATGTACTTGGCCCCACTATAAGTTGGTGGTTGAGAATGCTCACTTGGGGTTTATCAGTTTGTGAGGCTCTCAAATTCTGGAGAAAGCTTACGTGGTATAACGAGAGGAGACGACGACGTTGTTACCGTTCGCCCATGATACACCGAGTGGATTGTACAGCATTTGACCGCCCCACGCAAGTGCCGTCCACCCCACATCAATGGGAGCGACAACTTGAAGAACAGCGTCATAAGGCGTGTTTGACGTGACTGGACTTGGTACTGCGATACGGAAAGTGATTGCTGAATTTAGATTGTAGGCCACACTGTACGAAGAGAATGTGAAGCCCGTTTCTGCGTCATGGAAGACAGATGGACCGACGACTGGATCGCCGAACACTGCAGAATGTGTTAACAAATGGTGCAAAACTAGAATTAATTCATTTACCAACGCCCACCAGAGCAGCTGCCCACAAAGCACCGAAGATCCAACACATCTCGAGAACGTCGCACTCCGGTCGGGCAGCAGGTAGGTTAAGGACGAAAGAAATCAATCAGCCACTCAAAATCTAGAAAGGCGTATATTACTGATCCGTATCAGGAACTGGCGATCGAGCTGGTGTAGCGGACGTATGTGGCGGCACTGAGATATGAAGCAGAATGAATGCCAAGAAAACTGAAGTGCCTGTATTGTGTAGGCACTCGGCACTCCAGGAAGGCGGCAATCGATACTGAACGGCTTATTATCCAGTTCCTACTAGTATGAAAGGAAGGCAGGCACCAAATACATGGGCAAATGTGCACTATATAGTGAAAAGAATCTTCTCGTGCGGACGAAGGAACAATGCTTTGGGCGTCTTGATCTATTTCGAATAGGATATGCGTCCGTGGAGCGGAAGGACTTTTTCGAGAAGACGGGCGGGTGACCAAGAAAGATGACAGCTGTTTGGTACTTTGTACTTTGGTGCTCTATTTAACCGCATATGGTGAGGATGTTGCAATAGGAAGGTCAGTTATAGGCATTGATTGGGAAACAAACAACCGGCTATACCGACAAGCTCGCCTAACCATGACCACGCTTGAACATATTAATCACGGCTTGGACAGACATCAGATTGTTATTGTGGGCGAAGGGGTGAACGCGTTCTATTGATCGCCACTTCCGACTTGTCACACGCTTGGCTGTATCCTTTGAAGGTCATGAGGAAGTTGAAACAACTTGGGCCAATGATATCGGCTGGTCAGAATAGCCTCAATTACGGACGCTTTTGCCTTTACTGTATCTTGCAACCCTACGATGAATCACCAGAAATTGCGTTGAGGAGGTGAAGGTGGAGTAAGGCACGCGGCACCATTTACGAGATCTTGGCTTTGGCTGCATTATCTCTTCTGTGTGGGACTCAGTTGTGGTGCTCGAGAACACCCCACCGAAGAGCATTTCGGATGCAGTAAACGTGATAAATAGCAAATGAAGAAGATGTAGAATAAAAGTTCAGAGCTGCACCGGGCTGTTCTAGCTGCCGAGCCGAATCTGAAGTAGCGAAGCGAGATAAAGGGACACTCTACACGATTGAATGTGAGACAGAACAGGGCGGAGATACAGAAACGAACACTAAATTGAAGGAAACTAGCTAGCTACATTGAAGGATGCACGAATTGACCAAAGGGGTCGAAAAGATAAGATCTAACCATCAAAGGTGCCAATTCGTAACGAGCGTCGAGAAAGGTGGGGAAGTATCCCCCGGGAAGCTCCACTTAGCGGCAGCTGTGAGAACCGACCGTGTGTCTAGAAAATACCCCTCACGTCAGTAGGACCAAGCGATCTACCTGCTTGAGTTGAGCAGTGTTCGACGGAGCTTGATGGGGTTGACAGCGATTATGACTGCCTACGGCGATTTATGCTCTCTTGGCGGGTGAACCAAGGGGCAGTGCTGCGAGCCCTAGAAACCAGGTCATCAGTAACTGTTCTCAAATCTTACGGATACTTTACTTACATCCGTCAACTGGCTCTGGAGCTTGTTGCTTTACGTTGCATGCGCCGTAGACATCTGGTGTTTGTGCGTGAAGTCCAGCTGCGGGGCAATCCTTGTTGAGATTGCAGTTTTTGTCCATGGCTTGTTGAAGCGAGTCTCCCTTCCAACCGAAGATGTAGTCGCCGTGGGCAGCAGCTCCTCTGAAAACCGTATCAGCAAACAATTTGAATAAGATTACTTTTCTGGATCCACTAACCCAGTATTCATGCTGTAGATCAACTGAGGGGTGCCATCAGTGGGCCACATGCTCTTGTCCGAAAAGGTTGAAACGTTCCACATCACTTCGTACATGATCTGAGGAAGCTTTACAGGGAACGCAGACGGGCATGCTCCACCACCGCTGGCTCCTTGTCCTGAATAGGCAACGTGACTCTTGTGGTCTGGACTGTCGAGGTTCTTGCCATCCCAGCAGCTAAAAATCGAATAAGCGATGCAATAGAGAAGGTAGAAGTATCTCTTACGTTGGAAAGATGATGGTCTGTCTGATCATTTTGCATTTCGCATCCAAAGGAATTTCCACGGTATCGCTACCGGTGCAAGGGGCCCCACCAACAAATGTGTTGTCGTTTGTTGACGTCCAGCAACGATGGCAAATGGATCCTGATTGTACCTTCTTGGGGTCTTGATTCGCAGCACTCCCAGCAAGCATTCGGAAACCCTACGAAATGTTAAAACGGAGACTTGATTTCCGGATGAGTCCAACATACTTGCTTGAACGCCGTGACTTTGCCACTGGGGATATAGTAAACGTCGAGACCACCCTTATTCACGAGTTGACCTTGAGGTCCTCCGTTACCAGTTTGAGGTACCCGGATATAGGTTCCATTCTTATGCTTAAAGAACATAACAGCGGTCCAGTAATTCGATGTGTCCTCCTTGAAGGTACATGATGTGCAGGTAGACAGCGCTGCGATATCATGAGTGGTCGGGTCCATGGTAATGTTGAAAGAGTTTCCTCCGACGATCTGATGAAGATGTGGGGTGTATCTCACACCTGGGTCCACAAGAGGGTCGACACGGTCGACGACCAGTTGAGAGCATGCGAAACGCAGCATGTTCTGAGCGGCAGCATTCTGCGCGAGGAGCGCGACAGCGGCAAGGGAGCTCCACTGCATCGTGACTAACAATCTTGGTGTTGACCTTGACTTTGGTGTTGACAACGGTGGTGACGAAGAAAGCAAAGAAGAAAGCTGCAAGAATTCCACGAAGCCATGCATGGTAGCATCCTTATATTCGCGTGGTGCAGGCCCCAGATATCACCCCACAAATGCCGAAGCAGGGGAACTTGTTCGTAGATTCTTCTGTCAGGTGGGCGTCATATAGAATTTGCAATGACTGGGTAGGAAGACTTGGTGTTATTGAAACAATTTACGATTGTTTTCAGCCGCCAACCGGCAATATTGTCACCAAGCGCAAAACTGAAATCTACCGTATTACACCGCGCGCGACTTGGGACGACGTTCTCAGATCCCGTGGACAAATACGTGGTACAAGGAATCGGACAATTGGTAAATTCTGGGGTGTGGAGTTGTGGGGTGTGGAGTTGTGGGGTGTGGGGAGCTGGGATTTCGGGTAGAGTTATATATACAGTGAAATGTGACATTACAGCCTCAGGCGGAGGGATAATATCAACAACAAGGAGGGCTGGGACTTCTCAAATATTGTGTATCTCTTTCGTGATCGTAGTGACAGTATTTCGCATGGCTTATCGGTCCTTCGCAAACTTGTGATCGCCCAAGATGCATCTTGCAGTATCAACGACTTCCTGTATCGCTGAGTATTTGGATTACAAAGATGTCGGCGCTTGACTAAGATCAGGCAAAAAAGCATGATTTAGAAAAAATTTGAACTACGGGTAATTGCGAAAATTAGAGGCAAAAAGTTTGCATGTACCGGTACAACACCCATGAACCTCGCTTCTTCCCTCGTGGCAGCCATGCAGGATGATTAAGGAGGCTTAATTTCGAGAAAATCAGCAATTCCTTCCTTACATATCATATCTGACAGGAGATCCTTCCTTTTTCCTTGGTCACTGGGCGGCTCGAGCCTCGTGACCTTGCGTGGGAAATGTAAAATATTGCTGAGGATTTTGCTGAGCGACGTATTCAAGGACTGATATGCGACATGATTAAGAACGCTTTGAAGAGCAGAGATGATCGATATGAAGTCAAACTTCCAATGTGATGTGATCTCGGAGTCACGTGGGGAGTAGAAATTTCCACTTCCCCCATTCCAATGATGTACCACCATTGCCGTCAAATCTCTATCTGAGAGTGGTTTTGTGTCTAGAAAATGTGGCCAAATTATCTATAGTACATCGCAGGACAGTGCTTGAAGACTCGATGACTCTTGCTGCTCAGTTCTAGCAGGCTTAGCCCAGGCACTCATCGCAGGAGCCTCCTGAGATGTGCTGTCCTATCACCCGTGGGCTTCTGATTGAAGTGCACGGTCTTGACTACGGACTACGACGAGCGGAGTGCATCTCAATAACGTGATGGCTGCACACAGATCGATGCAGTAATGTACCCATCACTTGTCAAAGGCACACGTGGCTGGACGCCAGACCAACATTGACAAAGAAATGACATTGAGCATTACAGAAGAGTGGTTGCAGCAACTGAAGATCAGATAAACTCAACAGGAATAGGAAAATAGGCGACCATCGATGGCTGTTGCATCCTCATCGCTACTTGCTAGGAGGAATTCGATGAAGTGTGCTGAAGTTGATTTAGGCTTTGTGTCCATCAGGCCCGCGATTTGTCAGCAGAGGCATCGCTCCAAGTAATTTCACGAATGTCCCTCCACTAGATCTCGCATTAGTTGTATGCAAACATTGCAATTGTCCCACTTTGCTACTGACAATCAGGCTTGCCTTTCGATAATGGGAAAGTACTTGGAGAAAACTCTTCACTGGTCACGTGCGGAGGGTGAAGATGAGTTAATCATCGTTCATTCATTGTAGGCCATCATTGGGTATCTACGCAAACGCCATTCTAAGTACCTCGAATGCATCCTGCAACTAACTCCCGTAAATCATCCGCCCAAACCGATGTATCGTGCATTTTCAGTAATAATCCTCGCCAGTTCCGAACCAGGTAACACCAGATCGTTTGATAGGCTTTGGGATGGGTTTACCGTTGATGAAGCCTGGCTGGTCCTTAATGACAACATTGCCAATTGTGGTGCCACTGCCTGAAGGAGAAGGAGCAAGACCAACAGAAGGCGCAACAGCAGCAGAAGGTTCATCCGCCGCACGACTGGCTCGACCCGCCCGAACAGCTGCTGGTGCAGGTGCGCCTGCTGAGGATGATGCTGTAGCTCCTGAATGTCGCCCACTTCCACGCTGCTTCAATGTCTCCGTTCCGTTGTTCAATCCCTTCATCTGATCATTGGATCTCTTAGTATCATGGTCCTTGGTACACTTGATCGGGCCCGCAATGGGGGTTTGCGCTAGAAGCTCCTTGCCGATGTTGGCTTTCTTGAAGTTCGGAGGGAGGGCGTTGTAGATTTCTCTGGCGTTATGGGTCATCATGTGGCTCGCAACCTGAGGCATCTTGAAGGTGAAGTCCTTATACAACGCGGTATTGATGGAGCCAACTGTAATTGTGTCTAAGGTTAAGTTCTCTCGACCGGTGTGAACGAAGTGGTAGATCATGGCAAGGGTGGCGTCGTTGAAAGTCTCAGGCATGGGAGTTCCTTTCGGGCGTTGGGGTGAGATGTATTCTCCTTTGAAGGGGGGCCAGACCTTCTTTTTGCCTTTCGGGATAGAGGTACGGGGGCCAGGGGTTGCTTCCTCATCTTCTCCAGCATCCACCATCATCGTATCTCCTTCAGCATCAACGGGGTCTAGAACGTCGGTATAGAGGGTTGCATCTTGAACATCGTTGAAGTTCACAGTGCCGGTCATCAATTCCTCCATCGCGCAACCACCTTTGATCCACTTGTAGAACATGGTGCTAGGGAAATCGAATTCGGTACCGTCCTTGCATTCTTGGGAAGGAGCAGTATCTCTCATATGAAATTCAAGGAATTGTGTATTGCTCCGGCAAGCTCGAATGAGGTCACCGAGGGTACATCCTAAGCCATTGATTTGACTTGCATGCTGTGGCTAGTCAGTGATTGCAGCAGGAACGGAGGTGTAAACATTGCTTACTTTAGCAAGAATCTGAGTGACCTGATCGATCATGGGAAGGGTAAGTCGTGCAGAGTCCTCCTCATAGTAGCCCACGGCAGCGAAGAAAATGCCAATCGCGTGGCATTGAGACTGCCAAAGCTCACTCTGCGCAGCATCTGGGAAGATCGAGTACCACGCTGATTCATGTCCGATCCAAAGAGCTACTGGGTCGACGCCAATAGAGTAGAAGGTGATCTTTCTCAATTCAATTGGATCCAGGAGATCAGTGTGGATTTCGGCCTTCATTGATCCCTTCAGGCGGTGTCTTTGGTCGATCATACCCCTCACGACAACAGTAGACAGGCGCTTCTTTGCCACGATCTCGAGAATATCCGCCACCGATTCCAGGCCAGGGACCGAGACTGCCGCGTCCTCTATGTCGAAGATCGGCCAGGAATCCGAGTCGGCCATCACGCTAGAGTTGGAATCTTTCTTGGGAGGTACCTTGTATTCTTGTACTCGTGGGGGCGGGGATTCTGATCGTGAACGCGCTGGCAGTCGCAGTGTTATGATTAGGCTTTTGGTTAATCGTCCGTCTCGCTTAACTAGTCGTGTTCGTCGTGCCATTTTATCAGTTCGCGTCGGCGGGTTATCTCCGGTTGTCGGATGTCGGTTGTTGTGTCCATAGGAGGTGAAGATATCGGATCCGATTTATCCGGACTTAAGGTCTTGATAAGTGAAAAATCCGAGGAAGGCTAGTAGATACTAGTCTCACGCTAAAGCACTAGCCTCAACCCAGCCTTGCATGACCGAAAAATGTCAGCTCTGGTTTGTCCCAAAACTGACAGGACATTGAAAAGTAGATATCAATCACGACAACAACAAGTGCGAATGTCCTCCAGAACCATTTGGAAGAGGATGACGCAAGGCAAGATTATGGAAGGCGTATTCGGTACGAATATTCTCCAATTATTCCTACAATTGCTAATTATCAACAGCCATCAATAAACCTACCGGTCTTTCGTCAGCCCAAGTACTGCGCGACTTGCAAACTCACTTCAATCCATCCGAGTTATTTGCACCATGGGTTGAGACCGAGTCGAAGAATCGAGAAAGGGAGAGTCACAATCAGCGAGGGCGACGGAAACAAAAGAAGATCCAGGTTAAGATTGGACATGGCGGAACTCTCGACCCCTTGGCGACTGGAGTGTTGATTGCAGGTGTGGGAAAAGGCACCAAGTCTCTGCAAGACTTCCTATTATGCACAAAAGTCTACGAGACCGTAGTACTGTTTGGCACAAGCACGGATACCTATGATCGAGTCGGAAAAGTCTTGAAGAGAGCGCCTTACGATCACATCACGAAAGAAAAGGTGGAGGAAGCATTAGGCCAGTTTCGTGGGAAATTCATGCAGTTACCGCCTCTATTCTCTGCTCTCAAAATGAATGGAAAGCCGCTATACGAGTACGCCAGGGAAGGAAAGGAGATACCAAGAGAGATTGAGAGGCGATCGGTCGAGGTTTTAGACCTTGAGTTGGTGGAATGGATGGAGGGAGGAACACATCAGCATGTCGCTCCAACCGATGAGGCAGGGTATGCAGAAATCAATGTTGCGAATAAGCTGTGGAAGCAAGAGAATGTACTCCCTCCCAACCGCAGGCGTTCAAGATCTCCTTCGGTCAAAAAGGAAATAGAGGATGAGAAGGCTCAGAGTGTGACCGAGGATAGCCTGTCGAAAGGGGATGGCATCAAAGAAGAACATGCTGTGAAGGAGGAGACGAATGTTGAGATCAAGGAGAAGGGTGGCACTGAAGAAAAGCAGCTTCCCAAGGTAGACTCGAAGATGGAGTCCGTAGAGACGAAAGAGACAAGGCCCGACGAAGCACGAGTAGAATTTGAGCAAACGAAGAGAAAATTGACTGAAGATCAAGACGACCTGGTTCACGAACGACCAGCATCGAAACAACAAAGGTTAGCTGCACCAGAAGAAGCAGTCATGTCTGGTGGATTAGCACCTCCAACACCAACACCAGCTACTGAGCAACCCACGCCAACCACACCCGTCGAAGGTTCATCGTCCGAAGCTCCTGCAGTCAAGGGTCCACCAGCAGTCAGACTCCGAATGACTGTGACATCTGGCTTCTACGTCCGCTCTCTATGTCATGATCTCGGTGCAGCGATTGGATCCGCGGGACTTATGGCCGAGCTGGAGAGGACGAGACAAGGAGATTTCGAATTAAACAAGAACGTGCTGGAGTACAAAGACTTGGATGGAGGCGAGAAGGTCTGGGGACCAAAAGTGGAGGCCATGCTTGACGAGTGGCAGGAGAAAAGCAAGCCGACCTTCTAAAGATTAGTAGCCTGAAGCATTCTAAGTCTAGAGCCACGGCAGAGGTGGTGGGTATGTGCTTTGGGAGGTAGCAGCCCGCAGATTTGTCATAAAACCTCATCGCAATTCAGCATGGGGCGGCACTTATTCAACTCAGATACCCTGGGCTGGCGTATGGTGGGTATATTTGCATAGCGAGGCTCGGTTCGTATGATAGGAGACAAAAGCATCCACTCTTTGCGAGTGTCAAAATGGATGCACTTGTCCGTCCTCACCCTTGCATTCTCATATTGTGAATCTGATGCATGCATGTCTTTGGTGTGCACATTGAGAACTCGAGGACCTAGGACTTTAGGCCTGCAGAATGATGAATTAGAACACAACTCTTCGCAAGTGTGACAAGTACGCCAGATTTGAAGAATATTTCTTGTTATGTTGACAATTGGTCTTGAGGCCGCTTGGGAGAAAAGTGGAGCTGCATAAGCGAGATGAATAGACGTCGAGGAAAGCACATCGACACCACTTTCTTTCTCCTCGTTCAAAACCACCACACCACTTCACAACTCCCACGTAATTTATCGAGGACGAATGCTAGACTACCCATCGAGCCTGTTCAATTCTCTAGTCAGAAATCCTCAATTGGCCCCAGACGATGTTGAACAAGCTGACCCCTCTGGCTAGTACCTGCACGACTTGCCAAATACCATACATCAATGTCACAGGGCGTCTTCAATACTGGGGAGACAACAAGATGTGTACCGGAATGACATTAGCCTACTCGCCCTGCGATCACCGAACCACCCACTACTCCACGAAATGCACCGACGCACAATGCACCCAACATCGTCTCTTTCCTATAACTTTCGTCAACGGATACTGCATGGCATGCATGTAAGTGTCAATTCTTAGAGAGCTGTCTCCTCTTTTCGATGCATTGCTCCTCCAAATCATGAATCTGTGCTCTGTGCTCTGTGCTCTGTGCTCTGTGCTCTGTGCTCTGTGCTCTGTGCTCTTGAAACATCCAGCAGTAGTAGACTGACTGGGAGATTTTGATACAGAGGCTCCGATGAATCCTCCCGATCGAGCTCCTTCAAGACCGTTGAGACCGTCGGCACCGATGTCTCATCGGACGTCAAGGCCATTGGCGACAAACTCGACACCTTGATCCAATCTTGCGGAGCCATCGCCGGCGTCGTTAACTCCGAAGCTCAAAGACGTGCCTCAGTCACCAAACCCGTCAAAGTCGCCCAACTCGCTCGCGAAGTAGAACTTGGACCCAGCGATATCAAAGTTCCCATTAGCAATACGATTATCACAAAGAAGGAGTACGCAGCTGGCAATCTGTTGACGCAGGACATTACGGCTCCAATCATATCCCTCCAAGAAGACCTTGACAAGCATCTGCAATTCTGGCGGAATGCTTTGGACGAAGCTGTGGAGCGTCAGATGGCTGTGAAGGTAGATCTGAAGACGATGAAGGAGTGTCTCCATGCTAGCTATCAGTGGTTGGATGATCACACGGGCAAGGCGTTCGAAGAGGCTGAGAAGCAGGTTGCTTCGAGGTGTCAGGAACGGACATATCTTGTAGGATCATTTATCATCATGGTATTCTTCTTTGGGTTCTTCTTCGGATTCTGGTTCAATAACGTGTGGTTGAGGGTTTAAGGACACCGGACGGACCACGACGCACGGTACATTGTCTTGTGTGTAGAGCGGGCTCTACGATAGACGTTGCCGATGGAGGGGAGGAATTACACTACGGGAAGCATTCTGGTGGGTAATATTTGCTCTTCTTAGCCGCTATTATTATTCTTCACGGTGGCATACGGTCGATGGGACATTCTATTGCAATGAAATCTATTTGCTAAATGTAAGTCAAGAGACAAGATCCTCAGCTGGCGACCTTCAAGTGTAGGTAGATCCTCACAGCGCCTGCCTTGCGTGCTCGAAAACCCAAGGGGCCACAATGCGCCGTCGTAAATAGCTCGGTGTGATACTGAGATTTGTCGAGCTTGGGTTCTGTGGTGTTTTTGGCATTGGTGGTTGAAGGTGAATGCGCTGCGGATTGCGGCAAACATTGCTGCCTCGATAGTATCAAAGCCGATCTTAAACTACCCTTGGGTTTCTGGAACATCCCGACATATGACGTCCTAGAAAGGAGATTGTAAACCGTAGCCGCGGAGCGAGATAAAAGCTAGACGCGTCTTCGTAAACGTTCGACTTTGATATCAACGAAACATTTCCGCAACCAAGCAACCAAAAAAACACTCTTGATCAGAACCTCATCCACAAGATGCCGATCAACAATCTTTGGGGGTAAGCTCAGCCAATTCTTTAAGCAAAAGCTAATGTATTCCACAGTTCCCTCACCAGAAACGCAGCCTCCTCGCAACAGGTTGCACCACCAACAGCACCAGCCCCAACCTCGAGCTCCACCACCGGAGAAGGCAACTCTTGTTCAGGAATCTCAATGAAGTACTCTTGCGGTCACACTTGGATCGAGCATGCCCGAGAATGCGTAATCGGAACAGTATCTCACTGCCCAGCTGTCGCCGCTGAGTCCATGCACCCAGACTTCGCTTGTCTTATCTGCGGTCCTCCCGGCTCAGACAACCCTACCCCTGAGATGATCCTCCAGGTGCGCACCTTGGGCCCCGAGTTCGGATACTGGATCAACAGCCTCATCAAAGACAAGAACGACGCACTGCAGAAGATCGAGGATGATAAAGCCGAAATGTTAAAGTTGAGGAAGGAGACGGCGGAATTAAAGACTGCGGTCGAGAGGTTGAAGAAAGTTGAGGCGGAGAGCAAGAAGATGGTGGAGGCAATGGAGAAGCATCAGGTCAAGGGTCTCACTCCGTTTAGTGGGAAAATGGCCCCTCCTCCGCTTCCGATCAAAGGTCAAGGTCAAGGGTCTACTCGTCCGGCTCCTCGAAGAGCTCCGTCCAACAAGCAAGCTCAAGTTCCGACTATCTCTGCCCCTACAAAAGCTGTTCCGGGTAGTGAAGCTCAAGGTCTTGCAGTCCAAGTTCCTGTAAGAAAAGTTCAATTTCCAGAAGATCCAGGTGTCCCCATCCCCACGATAGCCAATTCGAGCAGCCAATCTCAGATACAGCGTAAATGGTCTTTCGGCCGACCAGAGGGTGCTTTGGCAGGATTCGACGATATCGAGGTGCTACAACAATTCGAGGACTGTGACCACAGTGATCGCATTTTCTTTGCAAAGCGAGGAAAGCCCAATCCCGTTGTCGAAAAAGCCATCATCGCCGACAAGAAGGCCGGTCTCTGCACAAAGTGTATCAAGTTCATCAACAGCAGCCAGAAAGAGAAGGTGGAAGCTGTTGAGAAGGAGTTGCAGACCAACTTCGACAAGGAGATAGACGACTTCTATGATAGACCCCAACCACTGAAGAGAACAAACAGTGGCAGAGTCAAGAAGGTAAAGGCTCATAATGAGGGTCAGCTGAGGGGAAAGGGTGGACGATTTGTTACATCTGCCTTTGTCACTGACTCCGCCCCAACTACACCCAAGGCTCAGATTAACGCAGCTTCATCACCTACTACACCACAGGCCAAGTCAAATACTGCATCCCTTCCTGGAACACCAATGTCTACCTCCATGATCACTTACGAGCCATCCGATTCGCGAATCAAGGCAAAGGAGATCGTTGAGATGTTCTTCGCTGAACCTTTCCAAGAGATCGTCGACGACTTGAAGACTCGGCAGAAGGAAATGGTGGATACAAACTATGGTATCTTCGTTCTTGATAATGTAGCAGCGATGGAGTTGGCTTTGAGGATGGGTGACGAAAGAAAGTTTCTTGTAAAGAAGAATGAACTTTTGAGGAATCGGAAGGACATTGAGAGGGATTTGGAGAAGTCTTCTGACATCTTCGGGGAGGATATTCTGAAGGAGACTCAGGATTGTCTTCAGGTCTGGATTGAGGAAACTGATATCTGGAAGGATGGCTTGCTACCATTGCCACAGTCGCGGCAGGTGGATGAGTAGAACAAAAGGGGGTTGTTATGGAGCTTGGGGAAAGAAATCTTATGCGTTTGTCAAAGTAGAACTTGTAGAATAAGTAGCTTGTTGTTTGTCAATACACGATGTGTAACTTCTAGGTTCCAAATCTCAGGTATCCAAAGAATGGAGTATCTTGCCGTGAATCTATAGATGGTGAATTGAAGTCTACAACTCCGCTACCCATCAACTTAGCCAAAGCCAGAGACAAAGCCATAGACGCTGTGCACAACTCAGCGCTTGCGAGTAGCAAAAGCGTCCTCGTTTTCAGAGCGATGCAGTTCAAAGAACTAAGTGAATTGAAGCTTTAGCTAGAATAAATGGTTTTGATGACGTGACTGAAAGGCGAATCCATTATAGATTGCGGTCAAACGCGTTTGGCGAGGCTGTAAAGTATTAGTGAATAGACAGGTTCAAATAAGGGGTGAGTTGACGCGTTACTTCAACCGACAGCCCAGATGGCGTGACTGAAAGGTGAATAGAAGTCGGTCGAACGCGTTCAGCAAGGCTACAAGATCAGAACGTGCGAACCGAGTAGTATATATACTCCTCGCGTCGCCAAACGCCTCCAACATTTCGACACCACGTTCCAGTAAAGTTATACCTGTACTAGTTACAATGTCTTACATCCCCGAGCCTCCAAGGCGTACTTCCAACGGGTAAGTTCTTTACTGATTGGGCTCTTGATACTTTTTGTTGCGGTACTAAGTCCTTCTCGCAGCGGCACACCCTTGATTCTAAAGAAAAGCCATAAGAGGACGCTTGCCCAGCAACTGCCTACATCATCTGCACCTACATCATCTGCACCTACATCATCTGCACCTACATCATCTGCACCTACATCATCTGCACCTACATCATCTGCACCTACATCATCTGCATCAGCATTGACAGCTTCAAAGCCAGCTCCAAAGCCAGCTCCAAAGCCACAAACGCTCTCCCCAGGCCAGCGTTTTCCAGCTCCAAAAGCGCTCTCGTCACATGAGCGACTTTCAGCGACGACGTTGAGCTCCACTCCACCAACCGCAACATTAACATCACTCGCAGCGACTCAGGAGGCAAAAGAAGAGACGCTCTCTCCAAGTGAGCGCTTTTCAGACTCAAAAGCGTCCTCGTCAAGTCAGGAATTCAAAGAACGAACTGCTGCACTTACAGCAAAGTTAGCGAAGGCTCGCGAGAACATCAAAAAGCCTTTACCACGCATATCGGAAGATTCACCATTCACCAGCATGTGCGACTGCATTCTCCGTAGCGTGCTTCATGATTGCAACCACTTGGTTCTCACCTACGCCCAGAAGTGTGTCAACTGGAAGGAAGACGCGCCTTGCAAAGAGACGATTCGAAGACGGGGGATGACTGAGTACGATGACGGCGCGTGCCCCAAGTGCAAGGCTGAGAAGGCCGAGAAAGAGTTGCATCAGAAGAATCTGGAGGACGTGAAGAAGAAGAGAACTGCTCGTATCAGCATGGAGGACGACAGATCCACGGCGTGCGAGGATGAGAGACATGGTACAGCACTTGAGCCTACACGAGAGGAGGTTGCCAATGTCGAGCAGCAAGTTGAAGGTACCAGTCAGCACTCTAAGGATGGCAATCTCAAAGTCTTACCTGAGGAGGTACAACGACAAGGCCTCAATATCGTATCCTCAGAATCAGTATCCCAAGCAATCCAAGCTGGGTTGCTTGAGATGTTGAAAAGTGCGAAGGTTGCATCAGCCATGGATGACCCTGCCGGGCGAGCCAGAAATCTGCAGATCCTGGTCGCGAAAACAATGATGAAGGGAGCTGTGCAAGATGCCTTCAAGATTTTGGGGCAGGAACGCACGTGGCGACATCCATACCACGTTGGGATGGAGGCGAAGGATGCAATGGATAGGTTCGAGACGGCTGCTCGAGAGGGCAACGAGAAGCAAATGGCCTTGGAGAAGGAGAAATTCTTTGGAGAAATTTCAAGCTACGCCGAGAGTCTTGAGAATGTTCACAAAGCTGCCGAAGTGAAGCTTTTGGAGGAATGCGAGGAGGCTGTTCAGTTGTTCTTCGAGACTTTACTTGGATGATTTTGGTGACGCTACTTATGTCTTGCACGGTTACAAGAAGAGGAAAACTTGTCGCATTACGCAAAGTAGACATGATTACGGTACTTAGATGTCGCTACAACTATTAGGAGTTCAATATTTGTCCTTGACTTGCTTTGTAAAGGACACAGCAAACTTCAAGACAACTAATGCAAACAATTGCCCCTCTCATCTTCCCTTTTATAATATTCTGTGATATGAAAGCTACCAAGCTGGCAACAGACTTATTACCTTGCACTCCTATATATTTCACTCAGCTGCGACTCATCTTCATCTGGCAATAATTGCTATATATTAATAATTTGGCCTACCAGACTCACGCTAGCCGAAGCGAGCATACCTTCTCACGATGACTTTCGATCTTCTTTCCAATCTTCTTTCTTTCGTTAACAAAGCGTTGCCGCCACGTCTGTAGCATCTTGTATCTGTAGTCTACGATGTAAGTTTGAATCTCTATTTACGTTCCCTTTGCTAGAAGATGCTTGCTAACCGTGTGCAAGCGAGAACCACTCTCCTATCCGTCACGAGTCCATCGCGTCGCGCCCAATATGACCTGCCACAAGGAATACCTGCCAGACGGCACCTACATCTACTCTTGCGGTCCTTCCATGAAGTCCGAAAGTCTTTCTGGATCCGAGACGACGGATGTTGCCTTGAATACCCCGCCTGAGACAAACATTTGTGGTGAAGTTGAGGGATATTACGAAGGTGACGCTGAGCTGAGGGAGTTGAAGATTGAGCACCTGCTATTGGAAGAACGAATGATCAAGGGCGAACAAGACATTCGAGAAGGGGCATCTACTAAGATGGAGTCTGGAGAGAAGAAGCTCAGCAAGCTCAAGATGATGGTCATGTTCCCAAAAAGTGTGGGACATTGAAACATGCTAATTCTGAGTAGGCATCCATGGGTCTCGCTGCTCCCATAATCTCTGGTATGAGATTGACCCAGCATTTGTGAAACATTCACTAAGCTGAGTCCTAGGCTTCCAGTCACTTGACGTCTCGATCCATGAGATTGTCCAGTACTACATGTCTGTCGTCATTCCACACAATCAACTTGGTTTGGAGATTGCATTCAAGGAGGGCAAGGAGATGGACATTCAAGGCTACAAGACCGCTCTTGCTAGGATTCAATTCGAGATGCAGGAGCATGTCCAGGCCCGTTTGGAACAATCAAAGCGTGAGATTGTCCAGAAGTGTGAGGAACGTGCCTTGGAGTTGATGGATCTAGCTGCTGCTGATCTTTGAGCGCTTGCTTCTTCTAATGTATGATAATGAACGGGAATGTGTGGAACGTTGGGGATGGGTAGTGCTGAGATAGCAAATGGGAAGCAATTTCAGACAATAACTTCTTCTCGGTGATTTGAATAGTTGTCTATTGCAAGGATACTCTTGTTCCATGCCAAACCCATCTCCTCAAAGACAACAAGATGCATTCCTGCAGCCAGCCAACAGCTTGGTTCTGCAAACACTCTCAAATGTACCAGGTATTGTGGAACAATTGAATATCGAGCTTCTAAGCATTTCAATCTGAAGACCAAGTATACCTTCATGTAGTCCTCGTCGAGTGACTTGAAGGTATTTCTCTCGAAGTTCTCGAGGTCTACTTGGAGATTTGCTTGCTGTTGAAAATAAGCGAGGAAAGGGGGGAGCTAGGCGGGCTTGGCAGAATGCTATGGGAAACAAAGGATCTCCATGCTACGACACCTTTCCTTTTTCCTTTGATAGCTATAGTCCTTACTTGATTTCAAGGGCGCTTCTTTTCGATTTCCTGATGTGGCGTGTTGGATCACGAAAAGCACACGCTTCAACCTTGTCATGTTACACAAGATGCGCCTCCCTCGGCAAAAGCAAAGCCATTATACACGACAGAAGAGTAAAAAACCTGTCCACTTTCTTTTCTGTTTACCTTCTCATCAGCCGGCTTTCATTTCAGTCCACAACTCCAGTAGTCAATGAATCGCCCGCATCTATCAATCAAGCTGTCCAACATGGCCTCCCGAACCATCTTCAACCCCACCAAGTGCTTCCCACCTCATCCCCTCCTCTCCCGCCACCTCTCAACCACCACCTTCTCACCAGCACGCAAGATTTGCCCTCTACTGGAAATCGTCCCCATAGACGGCAGGGGCTTTGGAACCATCGCAACCCAAGAAATCAAACCCTACACCCTCATATTCTCCGAATCACCAGTAGGAATAGCACAATACAACCCTCTCGACCGCTACCAAGAACAGGTATCCATTGCCGCCGCCCATAGTGCCATGTCTTTTGGTCAAAAGGCCGGCTTCGATTCATTACATGAAGGAGTGAGGCCTTTCAGTACGAAGGAGATGCGTATTTGGAACGCAAATTGTTTTATGTATGATTCCGTGGGTAGTAACAGCACCAGCGCCGTGTTCCTCGATATGTCGCGCATCAATCATTCGTGTATTCCAAACGCGGAGTATGATGCCAATTTTAGCAAGAACCGGATGGTGCTCTTTTCGACCCAGCGGATTCGGGCAGGCGAAGAAGTCACGATCAATTATGGGCACGAGTATATGCTTAAGGCAGCAGAGGAACGAAACGCGCATCTCAGATACATTTATGGTTTTACATGTACATGTAAAGCTTGCGTAGATCCAAGTTTCAAGAGCTTGAGCGACAAGAGACGGAGAATGTTAAAGGAGGATTTTTATTGTGGGATGCATGATCACTCAACCGCTCCAGATTTCTCAGCCAAGGCACTCGGCATCGATGAACCCAGCAGCATGAAGCCTGGGTCTTTAACACAGTACATAGATGCCGGATTTTCAGATGGCATCAATATCTTCCGACCCGGAACCATACAACTCATGCGTCGTTCCTTAAAACTCAAATTCGATGAAGGACTTGGTGGTGAATCATTTCTCAGTGCTGCGTTCACGTATGCTTCGACTGCGCTTATAATTATGCATAAGAGGATGAGAGATCGAAAGAGTAGGCTACCTGTTGATCCTTTGACGGATTTACAGAGATGCATGCAATTGTTGTTGGTGAGTGAGAGGTTGATGAGAGAGATCAAGCCACGGGAGGATAAGGGAATGCGGAAGATGAGGGAGAAGAAGGAGAATGTGATGGGGATGTGGAACTCGGTGATTCTGGAGGAGATGACGGTTGCTGAATGTCGAGAAACTTTGGCGAAAATTTTGAGCAAGGAACCTGATCCCTTTTCGGGAAGTTCTGCGTATCGGGCCTGATACTGGATTAATGATGATTAAGATCTGATATTGCCTCAAGGCACCAAGTTATCAGATTAGACCATCGAACGAGCCTTAATGCTCTTCGAAAGCATCTTGACTCGATTAGATGCTCAACGATATAAATTCATATATCTATATCAATATAACAAAAATAATTCAAAATATTTAAATATATTTTGAATGCTTTAAATAGAATAAAATAGAATTAGAATACGATATTTTGAAAATATTCAGAATATAATATTCTAAATATATTTAGAATATTCAAGAATATTACGTATTTTTCAAAATAAATAATTAAAATATAAAAATTTGGTATTATAAAGTATATATAAGTAAATAAACTTATCAAATAGTTTCTTTTTAAATAGTTTATTTAATAAAGTTATTGTTGCGAGAACTTTTATAATCACATGATTAATCGCGTGGCTAATTGAGATTTAATCGAGCTTTAAACTTCTTTCGCTTTTTCTTTTAAATATATTTTATTACTCTTATTATAATAATTATTAATTTTCGGTGCCTCCGATTAGTTATCTGGTTAAAACTAAGCCATTTTAAGCCTTATATAAAGCCTAAGATGAAATCAGTATATAAAGCGGTATATAATCACGTGCTATTCAAAATATCTAAATATATTCTAAATATTTTGAATAGAATAAAATAGAATTAGAATATAATCATTCAGAGTTAAATAGAATATAAATGCGACCCTATATTCTATTTAATGAATAGAATTTTTTACACTGATCTATATACATCTCGCACTTTATCCTTCTCTTTAATCCGAGTCATATCAATCACTACTGTCATCATCATATATTACCACATCATCACCCCTCCACGCATCGGGTGGGAACGTATATTTATCGTCCCACTCGTAGTCGGGGTCGTATGGGCCTTTCTTGGCTGTTGTTTATTTGGTTGATATGGTGTGCTGGTGTTCGAGTTGCTGTCATCCTATAAAGATTTGGAGTTGTATTGTAGGAAAGAAGGAAGCAAGAAGGGGAGAAGAGATGCGATGGAGTTTAAATACTCGTGAACGGGTAGGATCCCAGAACCACCTAGAAAGATTCATGCCTCAAGATGGAACTGAATGTTTCTGAACACTTGGGATAATAAGGGTTGACGTCAACGAACCTCGTCGAAGGCGTCCAATCAGAAATAAATCTTGAATAACCCAGATAATTTAGGACATTGAGAAATGCCTACCACTCATGGCAGAAAACGAATTGGGATGCACTTGCTAATACTGGGCTCAATCTCACGAGTATTAGCACTAGGGAACGGTTGACGTCTTTTATTCTATTTTCTAATCCTACATGCATAAGATTTCTGCTTGAGTGGCCGATCCGTAGCATAAAGCTAGCTTCCTCTGCCTCAAATGCCCAACTGAAGGTCGAGTTACGAGCTGGAAGAAAACCATTGGATATCCACAATGAGTTTCCTGCTTGAGATCGGTAGCATAATTGGTTACCCTGCCTCAAATGCTCAGTCGATAATCCGAGTTACGAGCTCCAAGAATGTTGTATTGCATATTTACCATAAGTATGCTGATCCAACCATTGAGTCGCAACCGTATGAATTGATACCGTATGAGTCGCCACCATATGAGTATCAACTCACCAGTTACAACCATGAATCGAAAAGCTGCATATTGGTTGTGTTGCCGTTTGAGTATGTAGAATTTTGGAAAATGAAAGACCGCCCAACCCCGCCAACATCTAATGTCGCTTGTCGAGATATGCCTTGGCATTCTCCCAAGCAGTCTTATCTGTCTGGCTGACCTCATCGCCGAGTTGGCTAACACCCTCGTAGACCGCATCGAAGAACTTGAAGGCGACGTTGAGATCCTCTGGAAAATTGACACTGTGGGGAAGGTATTTGTCGACATATTGCTCCGTCATTTCCTTGCGTTCCTCAGCACTCCACTCAGCCTTGAAGAAGTCATCGAGGTAGGTCTTGACAGCGATTCCGAGGCTGGTATCGACATCGGTGCAGAGTGGCAAGCTAGTAAAAAATTATTAGCATTTGTTAATGTTTGGACTGAACTAGCGCTTACCTTCTACCTAAACGACCACAGTCATCGTTAGGACGGACAGCTTGAGCATTGAGCAACATCGATGCCAGAACAGCTTCAAGTAGGTCTCGATCAGTCTCCCGGACTGCCTTGATCATGGAGTGGAAGTTCAAGAAGTTCTTGCTCAAGGGTCCGGTGTATCCGATGGGAGCGTGGCGTAACTTGAGGAGACAAGCAGTGCGGCCGATGAGAATGCAATTGGCTTTATCTTCATCTGAACCTCGAAGAGCACCACCGATCAAGTCATTATGTCGGTTGCGAGAGTTGAGAATGTCGAATCGGATGAGCTCCATTGCAAGGAAGGCTGCCTCTTCGACGTGGCGAGCATTCCAGTAGTTCTTGATATGAGGACCGATTGACTTGAGGATAGCAGCCAGAGCCTTACCGTAGGAAGTCAGCTCATGCTGATCGTTGATGTAGTTTCGGAGATGCAGTAATCGCCACAAGACACTCGCCGAGATCTCACTCTTGCCTTCGAGGACCACATCTGGCTTTCTGAATGTCTTGGCACGGAATTCGCCGTCTTCGAGAGACAGGATTGCGAACGCGAGCGATCCTGGAGTCAGATTCAACTTTGTCGCCTGAGCCTTCAACTCCTTGTCCTTGACGCCCCAGGGATCGATCTTTTGGTTTGTTTGTGGTTGAAGATTTCTGTGAACAATTGTTTGCTTCAAGCTATCATCAAACCAGAACTTCATGACGATCTCATAGTGCTGAATAGCTCGATGGATCCTGGAAGAGATCAATGCGGCTGTCGTCTCTTTCAAAGGTACTAGATCACGAGAAACCAATTTCTTGTACTCGTCCGAGGCGAAACCATCAAGTGTGGGAAGCACAATCAAATCGCGATGAACGAAGCAGTTCATAATCGTCGGTCCGATGAGTGCCTTGGAGAGATAGTGGTAGAGTTCCGCCGGCATCTGTAGGCCAAGGTACAAGTGCTGGTCATTGGTGAGGTTATCATACTCTCGAATGTGAATGTTGCCCTTCACGTCGACGGTGATGCAATGCTTCACAGCCATCTTTGCTTTGCGATATTTGTCCAACCAATCAGGGTCTCTCTTCTCCAGGATGTCGTGGAATGAGACACAAGTATTGGTGACGGATTTGTCGGAAGTTCTCAACAGGTTGATAGCGTCGGTAAGGGTATATGGTTGAGAAGATATGATGCTCTCGACCTGAAGAGGAGGAAATGGGGATAGGAAAGACGTGCCGACCATGAGCAAGGCGTCAGCAAGCATTTCGGGTGTAGTGTTGAGTTTCGTAACCAATTCAGATTTGTAGATGCCCGTGAACTGCTTCTTCTCCCAATCAGCAGCAGTGGGATGATTGAACATGCTATCGACGATGTCGTAAAGAAGCAACTCCTTGGAGCCCATAACGCCGTCAACCAACTGCTCGTCGAGTCTATCCAGATACGCAAGTTGAGCGCAGGCGCTGAAGGGTGCGATGAGGTATTCCAACTTTCGGTCATCCAAGACCTCCTGTAGGAGTCGATATAGATCTTGTGCACGAACAGAGCCTGTGTTCCGTCAGTATGACATCTTGGGCGTAAGATCTTGAGCTTACCTGAAGCGCCGAATGCCCTAACAGCTTCTTCTGGTTGGTTCTTGCTGTACATGTCCCACGCCTTCTGGGTTTTAGTCAGAGCGGCGCGAGCCTGTCGGAGAGCCATCTCGTCCTTTCCAACAACAGATTGTCCATCGAAGACGAATAGAGGTCTCATCTTGTTCTCCTTCCACCGATTCAGATCATTCTCGATGTGCGCCTTCAGAGCGATAGGATCTCCGCCGAGGGCTGCGAGTAGAGGCTCATTGGTCGGTGTATCATCGAGCATGTGCTGTAGGTAGGATGTGGCTTCGACACCGAGGACGGCATCTTTGAGATCGGCGAGGGACATAGAGCTGTACGCATGTTAGACTGACGAGGAAGAATAATTTATAGCTGTTATACTTACTAGATAGTTGCGCCAACCGAGAAATTACTCTCCTGGACTGTATAATCGAGATTAGCATATGGGAAGTTTCTCGGAACACCGCGTTCTGCAAGCACAATTTCCATTCTGCCCCCCTGAGCCTTGGCATAGGCATGGAACTCCTCAGAAAGGGTCCCAGCATGTTCTCGCTCCAAGCGCTCCACCAAAAGAGTGTAGCAATCCTTCTTCGCTCCGTTTGCGTCAACTGTCCAGTGGGGATATCCTTGGTTTGCTGCCACAGCAACTGGGTATCCGTAAGGGACGATGGAAGGTGCAGGAATGAATGTTTGGACGGGAACGACATTTGGGTTGGGGTGGTGTTGCTGAACTGGGAAGTATGGAATATCCATTGGTGGAGGGTTTCTGGGGATTGCGGAGGGTGAAGGTCTAGTCGTGAAGTATTGTGCCACGAAAGCCTCCTGCTCACGATGAGCAATATTGTTGATGTGGCTTTGTAAGGCTGAGTCTCCATGTGAGAAGTACTCTGCAGCAGCGTCCCTTGGGATTGCTGGTGATAACTCCCCTCTCTGGATTCGTTCCAAGAGCTGCTCATCTACACCTTCTGCAGCGCTGCTCGAGGTTGTTTGTGTAGGTCGTCTTGCGGGAGGATAGAAAGTAGGTGCTGTAAGAAGCTCTCTGGCGTTGCTTGTAACTTGGAGTACCACTCTGTTGTCTCGACGTTCGACGAATTGTTGACCGATCTGTTGAAGCTGTGTGGGAGGGGGAAGAGTGACAGCGGCGGAGCTTGGAATTCCTTGCACCTCTCCTCTGTGAAGGCGTCCCAGGAGCGTTGGATCGACCGTCGTGTCGTCGGTATTGACGGAGTCATCGGAGGGTCGTCGATCTTCAGAAAGGTTCTCCTCCTTTGGTGCTTGCGCCTCATGCGCCTTTGACCCCTCTGGATGCTTTCCCTCCATTGTGCTTTGCAGTGCGCGGTGTGATGGCTGAACGTGAAGGGAGAGATAAAGGTGGTGACTTACGAGGCATTGTGGAAAGAGCTATGCAGCTACCCAAGAGCAAGCCCTTTATGGCAGAACCGAAGCGCTACGGCTGAGGAAGCAATTATAGGAAGGAACGATGGTCGGAGGAGGAAGTCGCGACGGGTGATTCCGGCGCTACGGCTGAGGAAGTATATGTGGGGTGGTGTTGTGAGGAAGGAGCGATGGTGACGAGAGGAGGAAGTTGCGACTGTGACGAGGTTGGGGAGAATATTTAACTTGGAGGAATTTTCGCAGATTATTTGTAGGAAGGAGAGGAGGTAGCCTAAATTTTGGGAGCAATTTGGTAAGGTCTTATAGCCTTGCGCGTCGTGAAGGTGAAGTTTAGGATTTTTATAAGGCTGCTGGGGGTGAATTTTGAAGATTCGAGGTGAGCTTCAACAAGCTCAGGCACGGGCGGCGGATCTCCAGTGGGGCTTAGCTTCGCAAGGGTCTTTTAGTGTGGCTTACATAAGCACAGACCACTCTTATCAGAAGCCCACCTACTTGACTTCAGACTTGTTTGACCATTTGTGAAAGCTTTATTGTAATCATGGGATCAATCAATGGCAATGCTGGCTTGATTCCAGTAATTGATCTCTCAGGCCCAGAACACGATGTTGCAAAAGAACTCGTTGATGCTGCCGCCACTTATGGATTCATCTACATCAAGAACTTGGGCAAGGATATCCCCATCGAGGCCATAGACAGCATTTTTGACTTGGTAACTACTCGAATGATAATGTGCAATGTAAACTCTGACATTTGAAGTAGTCAAAGAGGTTCTTTTCATCTCCCATCGAGGAGAAGCAACCATGCAAGATCTCCGAAAACGTAAGACCCATGCAACTCAGCCAAAGGCGACCGACTGACCTCGAAAGAACAGAGGATGGGTCGGAATGCACGCCGAGACCCTCGACACCAAGAACCAAAAGGCACACTCACCCCCTCTTTTTCAACAACCTATACTAACCGTCAATCCAGAAAGGAGATTTCAAAGAGTACATACCCTTCCCACCCATTCTCGCCATCCAATCCAACCCGCTAAAACCCGTCCAGAGCGATGAACCTAGGCGAATTCATCAACGGCTACGCCCAACAACCCCTCCCACCGGTTTTCGCCCCCAGAGAAGCAGAGCTCGACCGTTTCCAGAAATACTGCCAATCCCTCATGCTCAAAATCCTGACTCTCTTCGCCATCGGTCTCGAAGTTGACCCCGCACTCGGAGGCTCAGACTGGTTCTCTTCTCGCCATCAAGGTACAGATCCCTCGAGCTGTACCCTTCGATTGCTTCACTACCCGCCACTACCTCCTGACACAAATCTGGATTCCGTTGATATCCGTGCCGGAGCACATTCAGACTATGGCTCCATAACCCTCCTATTCCAACGACCAGGCCAACCAGGCCTAGAAATCATCCCCCCATCAACCATGGACCCCTCCGCCCCAAAGAATTACACAAACACCGCATCCTGGACGCCCGTCCCCGTCTTTCCCCCAGGAACGGAATCCGACCCCTCCCCTCCAATTCTAGTAAACATCGGCGATTTGCTTAGCTACTGGACAAACAACCTCCTAAAATCCACCGTCCACCGGGTTATCTTCCCTTCTAGCACCTCCTCCCCTTCCTCGGATCGGTATAGTATTGCGTATTTCGGCCACCCAATTGGTTCCACGATCCTAGAACCTGTTCCTAGTGAGAGGGTGAAGGAGGCAGGGAGAAACGGGGGAGAAGGAGCGAGTCTCAGGGCAGCGACGGGGGTAGAGGAGGCTATGACTGCGGATGAGCATTTGATGAGTAGATTGAAGGCTACTTACTTGGGGTTGTATAGGGATGGTGAGGATAAGCCGAAGGAGGAGATTGCTGCTGCGTAGTGGAGATGGGAAGACATGAATCGATGATTTTCAAGGCCTTGTTTGCACAGTCGTGGAGGCGATTGAAGCTCCTGACATACTCATTCGCTATCACTATCATGGATCGGTCTCTATCGCACAATGCCAGACTGCCTGATGCTATGGGGTGTAGGTACCTTGACTTCGCCATCTCACTGGAGAAGGCAACACGCACGTGACCACATCACATCACAATCACATGCAAAATCGCACACAAAGACTTTTGATTTTGATTTCCGTTCATTGGCTAGTCGAGAAGAAAAATCCCTCTAACCTACGAAAGAACCAGAGCCATCCTCCATCGCTTGCTCAATCATCATCAACAACCACCACCAATCATCAAATCCATCCATTCATCCGCAATGCAAGTCAGGGCAGGAGCTTTCAAGCTCACTTGCCCGAATAAAAACCTCAAGTAAATACTATAAACGTCAGCGCAGGGGATCTTCATCATCATCTTCCGGAGATCAGGAGCTTTCAAGCTACCATGTCTCATAAATAGAAAAACGCCGGTGATGTGCCAAGGGGGATGTAGTGTGATGTTGTGTGGTGGGTGAACAAAAAGGAAATTACATGACGGTGAATCTTTCGCTAATCGTTGGACACATCGGGACGGCGTTCTTTTCGCTGGGGGTTGTAGGGTGTTGGTGCTATGTTGAAGGTGTTTATGAGGCGGCGTTGATTTTGGTGTCCGAATCGGCACAAATCTTGGGGCAAATTGTATTAAAGTGCTTTTGATGCGCAGATTCGAAGAGGAAGGGGTTTGCCGAAGCAAGTTGGTGGCTCGCAAGGGACAACAGTGGTGATTTACATGTCCATAGAGTCGCCGGCAGCACCAAAGTTGAAGTTGCCACCTTGGGGAGCACCGTTGCTCGCGAAACCGAACTGGCCAGCCGAGGGGTTGGCAGGGACATCTCCTCCTTCGATGTCCTCTTCCTCATCAGAGAAGTACTTCTCAATCATGTTGTAGGCCTTCATATAGATCTCTTCGTTTGCGTTGGTCTGGCAGTCGTGGATCTTCTCCATGCCGTGGCATTCCTCGATGAACAGAGCATAACGGTTGATGTTCTCTTGTCCTTCACCAGCAGCATCCTTGTCCATCTCTCCGACCTTCAAGATGTTCTCGAGGCCATCCAAAGCGACTTGAATGATCTTGTTATCAGGGCAGGCAAGGAGATCGCACAATGGCTTGATGCAGCCTTGGTTGACAAGGTAGCGGATTTGCTCGGGCTTCTGAAGACCACCGGAGGTAGCGTTGGAGATAGCCCAGCAAGCTTCCTTCCGAGTCTTCAAATCACCATTGGAGAGAAGATGAATGAGGGGAGGGATGATGTTGGCATCGATCACAGCTTGGATTTGGGTGGAATTGCCAGCGGTGATGTTGGAGATAGTCCAGCAAGCCTCCTTGCGGATTCCATCCTTTCCAGAGCTCAAGAGTGAGAGCAGGGCAGGAAGAGCACCACAGTTGATGATGACCTGAGTCTGAACGTCGTCTCCAGTAACAATGTTCCCAACAGAGCGAAGAGCAGGTGTTTGGACGGATGTGGATGCATGCATGAGCAGCTCGACGAGGCGGCGGGGGATACCAGCTTCAATAACAGCTTGAATCTTGTCATTGGCGCCATCGGACAGGTATGAAATAGCCCAGCAGGCATCGATCAGGACTTCGTCATCGAGGGAATAGACAAGCTTGGCCAAAACAGGGAGAGCGGGGAGGATCTGCTGAAAATGTAAGCCTTTTAAATGTACAAAGCGGGGTAGATCCCTTACGGTGTTCCAATCCGGTTGAGGAGTCTTGCCACGGCAGAAGTTGCTAAGGGTCCATGTCGCATTTCGGAGCATGCTCAACTTTCTGCTGTCACCCAAGAGGGCCAAGAGTGGCTTCAGAGCACCACAGCTCAGGACGTAATCTCTGCATGATGGGCTGTCACCAGCAATGTTTCCCAATGCCCAAACGGCCTGCTCTCTCACATCAGGTTCGTGGCTGCCAAGCAACTCAACGAAGATAGGAACAGCTCCAGCTTCAATGACAACCTGAGTTTGTTGCGCTGATCCGGAAGCAATGTTTGTAAGAGCCCAAGCAGCCTCGAATTGCACAAGGGTATGAGGAGATCGGAGGAAGGTAACGAATCGGCTGACAACACCAGTCTTGATAACTTCTTCAATGGGTGGGTTTCGTTCTTTGGACAAGAGCTTTCGGAATTTTGTAGTGGCTTGAATTTGGAGATCGATCTGGTCGGAGAATACACCTTGAACCATCTGAGGGAGGTCCTCGTTCAACTAAAATGTCAAAACGGATTAGCATACATCCCATGTAGAACTTCTGGAACATTTGGAGAAGTGACCCTCATCTGCTGGGGTTTAGAAGAGTGGAACGGTGACCCGCGGGTACTCCCCTCATCACAAGCGAAAATAATAATTCGCGACCGTCTACCCCACCAGGAGGTAGACAGAGACGTGGGCGAGTCCATAATGCGCTCGATTCCAAGTACAGATTGTGTGTGCGCAAGGAGGAGGAAAGAGGCAAGCCTGCCATGGAGGAAAGCGATCAACTTACCTGACTCTCAGTCGGAACAGTATCATCGTCGCTGTCAGCCTCTGCGCCTAGGGAGGCTCCAGGGCGATCGGCTCCAGAGATACCTCGTCTCTTTGCTAAGTTCTCCTCACGCTTGGCCTTTCTGATCTCAACCTGTTGTTCCTCTCTGCGGCGTCGCAACTCTTCAGGCTTGAAGGTGTTCTTTGCCTTGTATCCAGTGCGACGATGCTCAGGGATGTAGCGGTCTGCCATCTTTGCGGTGGGGAATCTGCGCTTTCGATAAGATTAAGTAGGATCGCAGGCTGATCAATCGAATATGATCAGAACCTGGTATGCGGTGTTGAGTATGGTGTAGACAGGAGGAGGATGGAGGTTGAAGTGGGATTTTGTCGAAGCTCACAGGCAAAGACCTCAGGCGCCTTTGAAAGCGGCGGAAAGCGTGACCTAAGCGAGGAGCTAAGCCCCACATTTATCACTAGCCTCAGTCGCGTCTCCCATCCAACAAGCGCGTCTGGTGGTAAAGGAGAAAATACACATTGATTGCATTCCCCAGCATGCCCCACCAGAATTGAGGTCCTTTGATCACATCGAATTTGAATCCTCTATTCCGTTTCATGACCACATTTTATGGAAAATGTGCAAAGCCAGCCTAGACCTCCACAGAAGCTGATTACATCAGGCCGCCGCGTACCATTAGACAACCACCATGGACAGCACCCAGGACTCTTCCTCGGCTCAGCCGCCTCCACCAGGTTTCAAAACCATCAAAGAGATACAGAACATGGCAAATGATGTCTTACGGGCTGATTGTCTGGTCGATGTCATTGGCTTCATCAAAGACTTCCAGCCACCTATGGAAACGAGGGGCACAAGTAAGCTTCATAATATCTATTGAAACGTGTGGTTCTGATCTTATCTCTGAAGGCTGGAAGTGCACTTTCGAAATATTAGACCATTCTACTCGGCATGAGAGTCACGGTCTCAAGGTCGTCATCTTTTGGCCAGTAAAACGAATGCCAGTCGGCATTGGTGCGAAAGACATTGTAGTTATCCGAAAAGCAAAGGTTAGTCGAATCACTAAGCCTACCAGAAGTCACCTTTCTGATAACTCTATAGGTGCAAATGTGGTCTGGGCGACTCCAAGTAGTGGCGAATAAAGCCTCCGAGTTCCACTTCATGCCATCCAAGGCACTTCCGAAATCTACTTCCAATGCGATTTCAGCTCCATGGTCATCATATCGGCATGAAAATGGAAAGTTCAATTTACCCAATGCCAATGAGATTCGCTACATTATTGGGATCAACGTTCATGTCGACGATATGGATTTGCCATCCGATCCTGAGTTCGAGACAAACGTCAAACAGGCCATGACTGTCATAAGCAAGAAAGACAAGTTCAGCCTGCTCAAAGATGTCAAGCCCGAGAATTTCTATAACATACTTGGTCAAGTTATCAGAATATATGATCAGTCAATAGGAAACCTCACCCTCTACCTCTCGGACTACACCCCGAATAGCAAGTTCCACAATTATCCCTGGGGAGAGGATATAGATGCTGCCGGCCGAGATGGTGACGAATACGGATATACGAAACCGAAGAAGAAAGTCGAAAAATCGTGGCCAGGACCTTTTGGCAAGCTGACTATTCAGCTCACTTTATACGATGGACATGCTGATTTCGTGCGCGAGAATGTCAAAATAGATGACTGGGTCCTGTTGAGTAACGTCCAGATCAAATTTGGCAATATGGGTGGCCTGCTAGAAGGGTTCTTGCGAGGTGACCGACACAGGTTTGAGGGGAAGATCCAAGTTAGAATCATGGAAAAAGCCGAGACTTCAGATGAAAATGATGAGAGATGGAAGGCAGCTCTTAGACGTAAATATGAGTGGCTGGAGAAGTTCAAGGAGCAGAGACAGGACATGGTTGACGATGCTGCAGGGGCTGGCTCAAAACGGAAAGACGGTGAAGAGCATACGAAGGGTAAGAGTAAAAAACTTCGGAAGGAGAAGCGCGCATTGGCTGCGAAGAAAGCTGAGGAACTCGAGGCAAATCTCGCGAAAAGACTGAATCTCAACGAGAACAGTGAGCGTAGACCCCACTTTTTTTTCTTCTTCTTTTTTTTTTTGAAGTTCTTACTAACTTTGCAGTCCGATGTGCCTTCCCAGATCTACCCATCGTGTCCTTTAAGGATATCCTCAAACCAGCAATTCTTCTGCGGGAAGACAAGACCGATGAGCAGCCAGCGCCATTTACCTGTGGCAAGTACAAAGCAATCGCCAGAGTAGTCGACTACTTCCCGCATAGGATTGAGGATTTCGCAGTCGGACATAGACCTAGTGAGATGGATATGCTGTCAGATTACAGCGGCGGCGAGGATACAGATCGAGAGGAAGACTTGCGGGTCTTTCGGAGCGGGAAGGGGTTCTCGAAGAAAGTCTGGGAGTGGCGCTTCGCATTACAAGTTGAGGATGCTAGTTCCAAGGACTCGAAAGAGCGGCTATGGCTAATGGTCGACAATCATGCCGCACAAGGCCTCTTAGGACTAGAAGATGATGCATCAAAGTAAGCAGTTCCAGCAACATGATTGAACTATACTGACTGCCTACAGTCTTCGTGGAAACCAACAGCTTCTTACCAACTTGAGAGAGCAGCTCTTCAAGCTCTGGGGCGAGTTAGAAGAGCGAAAGTCTGCCACACTACCCAGGCAACCTGCGAATACCAAGAAAGAAACACCGCCATCCTCGTTCCAGTCCTCCACTTCATCCCCACCTCGAAACATTGGCGGACAGCCTGATCTTGATAGCGACGACGAATCATCGAGCATTCTGAAGGAACTGGATGTGAATGTCCGAATGAGGATGAACGACACTGTGCCAGGCTTCAAAGAAGACGCAGACCTAGCCCCGAGGAACAAAGCTTTCACTTGCTGCATCAAGCAGTACGGTGTCAAGGTCGAAGAAGATGACCCGACAAAAGCAGACGCAGGAGAGGGGCTCAGATGGCAGAGGATGTTCAGTCTGTTTGACACACACATCATCTAATTATGGATGGACTAGTGTTAAGGAGTTGTTGATATGGGAATGGAGAATTTGAGATACCAACAAAACAGTGATGAATTGGATGTAGGAATTGTTGTTAACTTTTTGTACAAGTGGGGGTTTAGTCTCGAGCCAAATCTGCCCACGGACGCGTCGACCGGATGCGCCAAACGCTCCACAATCCTGTCCATGAGGCACTTCGCAGAGTCGCTGTTCAATCCGACATCCTAAGAAGCAAGATTTTAGGACGGAGAGAACGAGTTGAGGACCTGCTTGCTAAGCTACGCTTAACGCCGAAAAGCGCCAAGGTACTAGCGCCGTCTGAGATGCATACTCCTTAGCCTCACCCATACACCTATCCCGAAAACCACTTTTGCGAATCATTTGCGGTGATTTCCCCAGTCGAAGTCTCCATCAATGAGTCTCGGCAGAGTCTCTAAGTCCTCATCGCTGTCATTGTATTTCTCCAAAATCCATCAATGACGTAGCCAATTATTAAGCAGCAAGGTCTGCCATCGGACTTCATCCTGCTGGTTCTGTTCTTAAATCCAGACTGTCGCATTTCATATTTCTTTTCAATCCCTCACAATATAAATTAGATTTATCACGATGCTGGCTCTCACCTCCTGCACCGGCAAGTTGGGCGGCGCCACCCTCGACGCAATCCTCAAGCATAATTTGATTCCTCCTTCCCAGCTCGTAATGTGCACATCCTCCGATACCACCTCCCCCAAATTCTCCACCTACAAATCCCTCGGAATCCAAGTCCGTTCATTCGATTTCGATTCCCCCTCCCCATCAGCATTCCAAGGATGCACCAAACTCTACCTCGTCTCAACACCCAACATCGCCATGGACTTCAACAACGCACCTCCCGGCCAAGGACGAGAAAAGGCCCACATTGAAGCTATCAAAGCCGCCATCTCAGCTGGAGTAAAAGAGATTGTCTACACGTCCCTAGCTTTTGGCTCAGAGTCAGGGGCTGGTGTTATGCAGGCTCATTTGCGGACTGAAGCTTTTCTCAAAGATCTGAAAGCGGAAGGTAAAATTGAGTACACTATCATCAGAGAAGGATTGTACAACGAATCCTGGCCTTTGTACCTTGGATACTATGACCCGAAAAAAGATGAGAGGGGTGAGATTGTGTTGGTGGGAGACGGGGAGATTAGCTGGACGGCAATAAGTGATTTGGGGTTGGGGACTGCGCTAGTGCTTGCTGATGAGAGCGGGAAGTGGAGGGGGAAGACGTTCTATTTGAGTAATTCGAGGGAAAGCAAGAGTCTGAAGGAGATTGCGGGCTTGGTAGGGCAAGCGAAGGGGAAAGAGTTGGGTGTGAAGATCGTGTCGAGGGAAGAGTATGTGCAGCATTATATGCAGAACGGGAAAGAGGCTCCGAGTGTTGAGGTGAGTAGCCTGCTTCGTTGTTCTTGTTGATGCTGTGTTGGGAAACATTGAAGCAGGGTGGTGTTGACTTTCCAAGTGGTGGAGTACGACGTATGGCGCGTTGGAGAAGGGCGAGTGTGAGATCGAAGATGATACATTGATTGAGTTGTTGAAGAGCAAGGGTGTGGAACCAAAACCTGTCGAGGAGACAGTGAGGGAGATGTTGTCTTGAGGAAGCAATCACGTGCTTCATTCCATCTCGGAAAATCCATTTCAGGATTCCATCCTAGCTTCTCAGATCCCATCTCACTGGTGGCCTTCCCGATACTGTGGTTGAGATATCGTGAAGGGTCAGCGTAGGTGCGTTTCTTGAACCAGGGACCCTTCCAGAAGCAGAGGTCACATGCCATATATTCCTCTGATCCCTTCCTATTTCGTGATGTTTCGATGTTATTTTCTATGTTTTGGCCCCCGTTTTGGATACGCGCATAGGAAATCTTACTGCATGAACAATCCCCATGATGATTCGCGTCCAGCTAATTGCTACCATAGATTCGCATCCGTGGAACCTTGTCTCCAATGATCGTTATCTACCACACGGGGGTTCATTTTAGGGTAATTTCGAATCTATCGCTCCCAGTTTCAGTCTGCTTCGAGCTTTTTCAGCCATTGTTGATCTCCAGTAATGTCTTTGCGGCCATGTATCCTTTGCAGGTTTTTTATTTGAGTTGTCTGAAGTTTCTCTCGAGGCTTCGAGTCGTCCCAACTACCGTCCACCCCGCATCAAGTACCGGGATCGGAAAAGAGCTTGAATTTTTCTGCTCCTTGATTGGTCACCTCGAATCGCACGGGCGCTTCGAAGGCACCACGCCGTCGTTCTGCATGCAGTCTCCCCATTTTATCTTTCAAGTTGGTAACATGGGTCACCAATGGATGTACAAATGTAACCCAGAACATGTGGCAAAGCACCTTTGCAACTGCAACATACTTTCTTTTGCAGGAAGACCCGCATATATTGATAATGAGATAAATTTTACACGGGCCGACAAATGGCACTCGCCCGAGCTTACCATCCCACAAATCTTCCCTTGGCTCAATGCGGAAGCTCATTAAAAAAATTCGAAAGTTTTACACAACAAGTGGGTTGATGATCTCCATTGCGTGCTTTACGATTATTATAGCGTATATTCCGCTAACATGTCAGGCTGTACGTGCAAGGGTCACGATCTAATCAATGTATAAACCCTCGAGCATGCCCAACCTGTCGGAAAAGCTTCGCATTCGCGACTCCACTACGAATAATGACTTCGAGATTCATCAAGTCCTGGTCGCGTCGACGCGACGAAACACCACTGACTCCCGAGACAGACAACATCAATCCTGTTCCGCGACTCGATCCTCTCGCGAATGAACCAAAAGACGCGTTGAAGAATTCGTCTGTAGAGGTGGGAGAAGAGAAGGTCATCCCGGGAGTCTCCTCCTCATCTTCAGATAGTCTTACCTTCGCCGACGATGACCCCGCCGTACGAGATATTCCAGCCAGTGTCCGACGAATTGTCAGCCTCGAGGATGACCCGACGTTGCCAACGCTCACCTTCCGATATTTTGTCCTAACACTGCTATTCGTCATACCTGGAGCTTTCATGTCGCAATTGAGCCATTACCGTACCACGTTCATTCCGTTCTCTGTATTCTTTACTCAGATCTGCTCCGACTACCTGGGCATTTGGCTAGCGAAGGTGCTTCCATCTTGGAATGTCAAAGTTCCGTTCACAAAGTATGGATTCAACCTCAATCCTGGACCTTGGGGAGTGAAGGAGCATGTCTTGGTCACCATCTCAGCTGCTTCGGGAGCGACGTACAATTTGGCTTTCGCACCGGTCTCCATTGCTGAGCTTTTCTTTGGACAGAGGATCAATCCTGGAGTCGCTATCATTTTCATGTGGAGTGTAGTTGTGACTGGGTACTCGTTTGCCGCCATCTCAAGACAGTTCTTGCTTTATGATCCTCAATATCCTTGGTCAGTAACATCCTTTCCCGAGTTTTCGCACACATAGCTAACACTCTCGCAGGTTCCAAGCGTAAGTTGTAGATTCCTCATTCAAAGCGAAGCATGCACTAATTCGGGCAGTCTTTGTCAAACCGCCTTGTTCGAAACTCAAAAGAAACAGCGAGAACATCCATCAGCCCTCTCAAGAAGACAAATGGTTCTCTTCTTCTCTGTTCTTGCATTCATCACTCTTTGGCAGTTCCTCCCAGAATATGTCTTCCCGATGCTGGGCTCTATGGCTTTCCTGTGTTGGGTCGCGCCAAGGAACGCTACTGCGAACTTCATCGGAGCTGGATATGGTGGAATGGGTTTCTTGAATCTGAGTTTCGATGTAAGCCTTTCTGGTCTTTGAGATATTTCCGTTGTTCCTGCCCCCTGGGACACTCTCCTTTCCGCCTTTCCGAACTCGAAACCTACCCCACGCCTACCCCGCCTCTACTTCCTTCGTGCCCGAATGAAAGGTGCTAACTATCCAATCTCTAGTGGTCCAACCTGTCCAATCTCAGTAATGCTGGAAACATGTTTCTGACCCCGTACTGGACTCAAGTCCTCATCTTCCTTGCGTTCGTGGTAAACTGCTGGATACTCATTCCTGCCGCGAAATGGGGCAACCTGGGATCTTACAAGCACGGCTTGATGTCCAACAAAGTGTTGACTGGTTAGTGAGAATAATTTTTGAGTGATGAAATGCTGATGTCCATTGCAGTCAACGGCACCAAATACCCTCTCACAAGTCTCCTCACACCCCAGGGAACTTTAAATGAAACCGCTTACGCCGAGAATGGCCCCTTACAACTGGGAACTCAGATGCTCTGGGGCATGTTCTTCGATTATGCCTCCTACACTTCTGCACTCGCATGGCTTGCAACTTTTGGCTACCCTCAGATCCGCGAAGCCATCCAGAAAATCAGGGCTCGAAATCGAGACAAGAACCACGACACCATCAACTTTCAATACACCGATCAGCTCAACATCCTTCAACGTTCGTACAAAGAGGTTCCCCTATGGTGGTATATTGCTCTGTTCCTCTGTTCATTCGTCTCGATTACTGCGATGGTAGGTGCAGGGCAACTATACATCCCAATTTGGACATACTTCGTCGCCATCGGAACAGGAGCAGTCGTCGTCACACCTCTTGGCTGGCTCTATGCCATCTCCAATTTCCAACTTCCGATCGGGACCACCAATGAGCTTTTGTACGGTGTAATGGTCCAGGCAGTGGCCGGACATAAAAACCCAACTGGAGCCTCGGTCTACAGCTCCATCGCAGGTGATGCCTGGTATCGAGCTCAGTATATGCTGCAAGATCAGAAGATCGGGCATTATATGCATATCCCTCCTCGAGCGACGTTCTTTTCACAAGTCTTCGGAGCAACGATCGGTATTCCTGTCAACTATGCTGTCGTGAGATGGGTGCTGGATACGAGGTTCGATTACCTGACTGGTGCAAAGACGGATCCGAGTCATCAGTGGACAGGACAATATGTCCAAAGTACACTCTCCACGTCGGTGCAGTATGTTTTGGTAGTAAGTTGCTCTCAATGCCTTTGACATTCTAGGACTTTTCACTGACCTGAACCAGGGACCTGTCCGCCTCTTCCAAGAACCAACATTCAAACCCCTCCCCTACGGCTTCCTCGCCGGCCTTCTCTGCCCCATCATCCTCTACGGTCTCCACCGCCTCTTCCCTCACTCAAAACTCAAATTCCACCTCTGGAACACCACCATATTCTTCTCCGCTCTCGCAACCTTCTACGGCAATCTCTCAACCGGCTACTTCTCTGGTTTCATTGGTAGTTTCGTAGTCATGTTCTGGGCTTTTAGGTATAGGTATGAGTTGTGGGCTAAGTATAATTATATACTGGCTGCGGCGTTTGATACGGGATTTAATTTTAATATGTTGTTGATCTTTTTGTTTTTTGGGGCGGGGAAGATTATTGCGATGCCGAATTGGTGGGGGAATAATGCGGATTCGAGTGAGAGGTGCTTTGCGCTATGAGAAAGACTTGTAATGTTTTGAAAGGGCATAGGGGGTCAGAATGCGGGCGGGTAGAGAGGTGAGGCGGTAAATTGAAGGCACTCCAGGTCCTGAACATTCACCGTTCGACGAGAGAGGAAGGAGTCATCTTTGTTTGACTTCCATCGGGAAGTATATATAGGCCATCACAGGCAAAGCTTCTTGGACAAACTTCATCTAACTGGGAATGATTGGTGCATATTTGTCGTGCATCGTAGTCTTGACATCTTCTTCTCTTCAACTCCATCCTCTAACTTCATGAGCCTGGCTCTTTTTCTCGCTCGCGGTTCCTTTTGCGATTGCATATCTTGATCGGTCAGCTTGGGTGGCTTCCAAAACTGGAATAAATGACAACAAGACAATCTTTACCAGCAAGTTCCGAAACATCAGCTTCCAGAAGTGTACCCCCACTTCCTTGCCCAGAGAGTGTTCCTACTACAGGAGTGTAGGCAGTTTCAACGTCTCGCAGATTATTATTCCAGGACTGCCCCACAGGCAGGCGCAGTCTAGCATCCATAGACACTAGGGAACGAGGAGATTCTGATGAGGTGTTCTATCCGTCAACTCAATAGAGGGGGAAGTTTATATACTCCCCATCCCTAAAGCTCGACTTCTTTGCCGTGGCTCGTAGTGCCGGCTCAAATAGGAGCTCCTTCAATATTCCCACGTTTGCTAGCCCACTGCTCCAGTGAATGTACAGAAAACGAAGTGAGGTTCATTAAGTATATATAGCAGCGTTCTCGCCATGAACCTCCAGTCAAACTTTTCATCTGTGAAAAATCCCGGGCATTATATCTGCCATGTACTTGGGAGTCGAATGTGCCACACACCTTCACTGGAGCACTCTATTGATCATCCTCTCAAGTAGTAGCAACGGTGGAATTTACATTGCACTTTGGCATTCATTCCTCGCTCTGCTCGGGAAACGCCGCATCTCCATTTGTAGCTTGATGATTGACAACGAAAGAGTGATTGACAGCAAGATCTAATTACCCCACCAGACGCGGGAATTTCAGTCGCACATCCCGATCCCGAGTAAGAACAGTCGGAAGCTCGATCGAACTAGTGTAGCAATACAACGGAGAGAGAAAGTGTGTACGAATGCATAATGAGAATTTCTTGAACGCGGCAGGAATATCCATGGCATATTTCGCTCGGAGGTTGTTCCTGGAAGAAGTAAGGGGGGTTATACTTCCAATTGACGTAACTGAAGCCTTTTTGGAAACCTCTCTGCGCAGAAACAACTGAAGAAGCAAGTGAATTAATATCCTTCCCCTCCCCCACTTTGACCTGCGGTCTCTGTCGCAGGCAGCAGGATACACGAAGAGAGTTTCACGGAGCTCAGCTCAAAGTCAGGGGAAGTTCACCAAATTGCGGAAGATGCAGTATGCCGGTATCATTGGGTGATGAGCCTAAGTTCCGCATATTGCTTTTTACGAACTCGTGCTTGTTTTGAGTACAAGACTTCCCGCTACCCAAGTCTAGGCCGACGAGAATTTGGAGTTCCCTCGGAATCTTGTTCAATCGAGCAAGGAAAAATGAATGATTAAGAGTTGGCAGTAACGAGAGAAAGGGCGACCACAGCTTTTGAGAATGGAAGTTTGGTGTAGGAGGTTTGCAACGACTAGTATTTCAAGAGGAGATGATGTAAGACTTTCAGACTTACAAGGTCTGGGAAGCGATATCCTTATTCTGCATGGGATAGGACTTCCCCCATGCTGGGTACGTCATTATTGCTCGATGTGGTTGAAATCTCAGAAGATCGTAGCCAAGCGGTCTCTTTATATAGCCTATATCTGTGATTGAAGAGCTTACGCTGTTTACTTCACTTTGGAACCACGAGTTTTGGCGTCAATTTCTTTGGGCAAGAGAGTGTGGATGAACGCTTCTACCTTCCTGAACCTTAGATACTTTTTTTTTGCGACGTTATCTCAGTGTGCACCACTTGAATAAATTTGCCTAACTCGTAAAAAGAATTGATCCAGACTGGATAAATATTTATAGGGCCAAGAGCATGTCCATTCCCGTCCATACCTCCGCGAAGGCATTCCATTAGGTGACAGCTTTTTGCAGCCTGCCACTTCCTGTCTCTCAACTCGGGCATTCCAGAATCAGACTCGAGACCCTTCGACGTTGCATATCTAGCATTCATTCCTCAATCGCATTCAAAAAGCTCACTTGAATGTTCCTATCAAGCCGAATGATTAACAGCAAACGTAAAGCTGACAACAAGTGGTTGCGTGTTTGCGATAATATGACATCCGGGAGGCGTATATCATGACATTTCCTTCCGTTGAGATCAACGTCCATGCTGAATAACCGAGCAAGAGGGCACGATTTTGTGGCTTCTCGGTGCACAAACTGCTGTGATTTCCCTTCCGCCGCTCTGTTTCACTCTTAAACAGTGTCTAAACCGAAGTTGTTCTGGTTCGAAGTTACATACCCACTAACATTGCTTGGAATGTACGTCGGGAACCGAAAAATTGACAACGATCACATAGTTGATGACAAGGTTCTGGATCAGCAGCTCCTGCCCGTATGGTATGATCCATTGGTCGTTCCCGTGGTAGGCCTCAAATCTTTTCTTTAGCCGTTGAGGCAACATTGAGTCAATCCTCATGTGCAGCATCCCAGAGTGAGATGGCTGCCGAAAGGAGATGTGTCGGAGTGCCCAAAGGAGTCAGCTTTAATTTTCAGATTGTGGGTGTGCCGACGGGTTTTATACCCTACCAGCACGGCTATGAAGTTTGACCACTTTAGAAAGTGCTAGAAGGAAACAGGAAGTGACGAAGAGCACGAAGTCAGTTCGAGGCGTTGTTGACTTGCTCTGGCTTTTTGGTCAAACATCTCGTATAAACCAGAGAAGAGGATCAATTCTAGTTCTCAGCTTCACAAATCTGCCAGAGGTCAAGCTGATGGCGGTTTCAGCCCCAATTTTTAATCTGTTGCCAGCTGTCTTTCGAGTGCTATCTCCTCGATTTTGAGTTCGGAGGAGCATCGAAGAAGGTATTCAACGCATGCGCAAGTCTTCGAATGTTGAAATACGCAAGTACGGGTATAAACTACGTTCAGGTACGCTACCTCTTTGAGTTTAGCGCACCCGCTTCGGGGATAGTACCTCGCTTACCGAGCTGCTACCTTTAACGCTATCTATAAGAACCTTTTTTCTTCCTTTATCAAATCTCTCGATTAATTCTAAACCCTTTTACTTTATTTATATATAATTTCTTCTTTAATTAAATATTAATTTTATTATTTTATTTTAATTTTTTGAATTATATTTTTATTTTACTTTAATTATTATTAATAATATTAAATATTAAACTTTTATAAAAGATTCAAACAATTTTATTATTATAAATATATTATTATTTAAAGTAATTAATTATATTATTTATATAGGAAGTATTTTATGAGGTAGGGAATTCCAAACTAGTAATTATCGTACTCGTAAATAATATACATCGTTGTTAATCGTTTCTGGCCATCGAGAATCTTCTCGATCCAATCCGCCAAGTCTTTCGTTTGTGCATCTGTGATTGGTGTATCGACGAGAATAGCCTCTTTGTCACCATGGATCAGAGTGCAAGAAATTGGAGACCAGAACCCTCCCTGCTTGCCATTTGGTCTTTTGAAGGGAATTGGAAGGGCAACGTAAATATCAGCACGGAGAGTTGACATCTTTGAATCCTAACAGCAACAGATAGATATTGCGAAAAAATAGAAGATCAAAAGATTTCAATAAGCGTGCCGAATGAATGAATAAAATGGATGATGAAAGTTCACATTTGAATCTCGAGGTCTTATGTCTTGGTCGAATTTTCCACCCAGTGGAGGTCGTTCCCCTTTGTCCTCCATTTATGATTCGTTAACAATCTACTGCCGATTTATACCTAGGTCCGTCGAGAAGGATTCCTGATGACCTCATGTGTCTTTGAGAGTTGTATGGAAATTTCTCCGCACGTTGCCTCGGGTTTGCTCATTGTGTCTTCCTTGCGTTACCAAGAAATAGACATCTCTTACAGTGAGTGCAGCATATTAGAATACGCCTCCAAGATGACGCCCCCTGTTTCTTGGGTTGGACTTCGGACATATAATTCAGATCACTAGTCACTAGATCTTTTCAAAGTAAATTGAGAAAGACATCACAACGGAAGAGTAGCTCAAATTGATGATACCCAAAGGAAGTCTCAGACATGTTCACAAACACTGGTTGGATATGCAGGAATTTCCCAGCATACATTTAGCTTCCCGTTGTGGTATTCACGCTGTTCCATTTTTCAGTCTGTGCACTCCGATGACTATAGTATACAAATTAAAAAAAGGGGGGCCGGGGGGGGGGGGTGCAAAAAACAGAGTTCCGGCACCCGAATCTCATTCCTGATGAACACACAAATGGTAAAGCACAAATGGATTTTTCATTTCCCAAAGTCTTCTCTACATGACCCATCACTCAAATATTGGAAGAATCCACGCTCAAAAACCGCAGCTGCTGATCCATAACTTCATGAACTATCTTCTCCAGGCTCGTCCATTTCATCCTCAGTTCTGTCACCGCCTTCGTGGTATCAGTGGGCCAGCTGGCACCAGGGGTATCAGCCTTAATTTTGTACGGAATCTCAGGATAATCCCTTTTAAGAATATCGACGACGTCTTTCCAAGTAGCCGGGGGCCCTGATACCAAATAGCTCGTGCTTTCTGTGATCCTTGGATCAAGAGCTTTAACGTGGGCTGCAGCAACATCTCCCACGTACACGTACGTTATATTGCCGGAAGGAGTACCGCTCATAATCCTGTCCCAAAGTTGCCCATTGGTACCGCCGCGTCCCTCACCAGCCGTTATTTGCATGACGTTGTGGCCGTAGACGAACGATGGATGGATAGTCACGAGCGTGAATTTCGGCTTTTCAGTCTCCATGAATTTCCATCTTGCTTGGTTCGCAAGAATCTTGGATGCTTGGTAGAGTCTTATGGCAGTCATCATGTCGGTGTCGCCAATAAAATCGGCATTCTCGTCGACACATACATCCCAATCGTTGTTCTCTATTTGAAGGTTAGCGTGCTAAAACATCGTACTAGAGTTTTTGAGTGGACTTTGTGGTTAAGACTGCACGTACCTTTAATCACGCCTCCATGCGGTAATCCGCCAACGGGGAGAAGGGCTGCAATTGAGGATGTGATAACCACCTTTTTGATGCTCGGAACCTTGGTTGCTTCCTTCAATATTGCCGTTGTCCCCTTCACCGCTGGAGGGAAGAATTGCTGTTTATCGATTCCTTTAGGCAACGGCGACGCCAGGTGGAAGACATAGTCAACACCTTCGAGCTTGCCTGCGAAAGCGGTCTCACTAGTAATGTCAGGCACAACTATGAACTCGATACGGCCCAGATAGTTTGAGAAGACTCCTTTGAGCTTTTCTATCTGTGAATCCTGCCGAACGGAAACTCGAAGGCGGTAGCCAGATTGCAGGGCTGCTTTCGCAGTAGTCCCGCCAATAAAGCCCGTAGCTCCCGTGATGAATATGAGTCCGGAGGACATCGTGAAGAAAGAAGACCAATTTAGGCTAATGGCTAGCAAAGAGTGGAAAATCAGGTTTTGTTTGGTTGGTCGAAAGTACGGTATAAGAAATTTGAGATGATTGCTAAATTTGATGGTTTAAGCCGTTTATACCTGCTCGAGCGACTACCACTTGCAAACCGGCGTGATATACGTCCGTACTAACCTCATGTCCTTGGCACCAGGAACTACGTGTCAGCTTTTTTTCTGATTATTCTAACATCTACTATTTATTTGAAAGCGGCCCCACACTGTAACATCCTCGGCACGGAGTCTTCTTTCAGCCTTTCGTGATTAGAGTTCATGCCGATTGTCACTCTGATGGAGTGATAAGTAATCTCTCCGAGATATTATGTACGTCAATTAGTCGCCTACATCGCAACGTATTCGTCAACAGTATTCAATTGCAAAATTCAATTGCGAACACTCTCCATTCCTTCTCATTTGATCAACAAAATCCAATCCAACTTTTATCATCATGCCTCTCTGGAGCATCAACCACAGCCCAGAATGCTTCTCTCAGGAGGAGAAGACTGCCATGGCGAAGGCAATCACGAAACTGTATCAGGCCTACGGTCTCCCTGCCTTCTATGTCCAAGTCATCTTCAATGAGATCCCTCCAACATCTCTATTCATCGGAGGAGAGGGCCACTCAAAGTTCGCCGGGGTCTCTATCTACCACGTTGCTCGGGCATTCCAAAGCGATGGACAGAAGAAAAGATTTCTGGACGACGCAGATTCCGTCCTCAATCCCGTCCTTGGACCGAAGGGGATGGATTGGGAGTATTTCGTGACCGAGTCTCCTCGAGACTTGTGGAAAACCAACGGAATCGTTCCACCCGAGACAGGTTCAGATTTGGAGAAGAAGTGGATTGAAGAAAATAGGCCCGTGTCTAAAATCTAGACGGACTTGTTCACTTGAGGCTGCTGGCCGAAGTTCTGGGGTGTGAAAGGGTTCACAATGTATGGGTGCGGTGCAGGGGAAATTTTGAAATCGGATGAAGGGGCTACGCATCATCTACCTCTTGTGCAAGAATATGAGCATGTTTAAAAAGCACTACAATTTACGTGATATCTGAATTTCAAACGTGCTATTCTTCGGGACAGTTCTGTATTGTGGAAGCTCTAAAATAGATGCTCACTATTATTATATAATATACAGTTCTCGAAGTTGGACACAAATGGCCACCATTGATTGATTTATTCATACTCGGTTCCAGCTGTCCACTGTAGGACTACTATGCCGGAGTTTCCCAGCTTCAGCGCAGTTGCCAAAATACACCTTACCGCATTTAATAATTTGCAATTCACTTCATCACGATATCGTAACCAGCAACCTCTTCTATTAGACAATCTGGTTCCTATTTACGACTATATATATAAGCATTACAAAGAGTACTTTACTTAGGCTTTGAAAATATATTAAGCTTTTTAATTACTATTTCTATTAATTATCTTATATTTTTATACTTTTAATCTCTTTCTAATATTTTATTTACTTATATTATAATTTTAAAATCACTTGAAATTTATTTATTTATTTTATAAATCTTATTATTATTATGATTGATTTTAGCTCGTTCAAAAATTATCCTCGGATTTATTTATTTTCTTATATTAATATTAAATTACCTTTATTATAAATTATAATATTTCTAATATTTTAATAAAAAATTTGAATTATATAATAAATACTTTAATTTTCTTTATATAAATTTAATTATATTAACGTTTTAATTTATATATATATTTTATTTCTTTTTGGAAAAAATAATAATATTATAAATTATTTAATAATTAATTATTATAAAAAAGTAATAAATATAAATATAATCGTAAATTATCAAATAATAGAAATGGGTAAAATAAAAGCTACCTAAAGAATTAAGAATATAAGATACCAAATCTCCTAATATATTTTTATTAGATTATATAATATATTACCCTTTATTTTACTTTATTATATTATTTAATAATTATTATTTTTATTTTATATTTATCCAATATAAATCTTATATTAAGATATTAGTATATTAGTAATTCTTATATAAATTTATTCAAAGCTTTTTATTATTTATTTTATATTAATCTCGTATATTTATTTATAGGCATTATATTATTTTGAGGTCGAGTATAGTTATAATTGGAAGGTGATCCGAATTGTCGTCCATTCTAAAATCAACTCCACATTTGATAATCCTATTTACAAGGTCCTGTGTACTCTGCTAAGTATTGATAACTTCGAAGCTCTTGGGCTGGAGGATAGTTATGATTAGGTGTATATGAGCTGGGCATAGAAAGCAGCGTGTTCTTGTGGAGTATGAGAATTGTAAGAATAAAATTATCTATCTATCGATCTATCTATGTCTATGACTGAAAATATCTAATAGAAAATACAAAAAAGAAGCGGCGGAAGGTACTCCGCATTTGGTCTCCAATAAACAGCACTGCCCACCCACGGCTTTACCACTATCATTCAAACGATTAACTCAGGAATCAGCTGTCTCGTAATGGCTCATTGCCCGGATCTTCTTCCCAAACTGGAAAAGCACCCAAGGAGTGGGCAGCAAAGCGACAGAAATGAAGCCCAGTAGGCTGGTAGCCCAACCAATGCCCAATTTTTGATACACTATGTTGCATCAAAGGTTAGCCCAGGATCATGGAGTATTAATCATATCCATGGAGAGTTTAGCGAAGGTATCCAAAACTTACTCTGCAGCGTAAACAACGGAAATGCCGCCCCCAAGGCGTATCTTGCAAAACCGTTCGCACTCATCGCACTTGCTGCCGTCATTGGTGTATATGAGTCCAACATATAGGATGCCGTGCCAATAAAGACAGATAGATTGCCCCAGGCGAACGGTATAGCAGCCAGTGTTGGACTCACCCAGCTTATCTCCTTCTTTGCCGTCCAAGCAAACCAGAATAGGCCTAATGGGAGCCCAATACCGCCAATCATGGCTGGATAAAGTCGATGCTCGGGCGGGACCTTGTTAGGTGGATAGTTGGGAATTTGGCGTCGGTATAGAAATACGTCGCAAAGCGCAACTGTAGGTACGGCGAATAGACATCCAATCACTATGGCGAGGAAGGTAAGCCCAATTTCCTCGGTGGAAAACTGGTGAGTTATAGTGAACACGTATGGAAACGCAGCGAAGAAGGCGAATAGGGTTGCAAAGGAGCAGGAGGCGTAAAGGGAGACGAAGCCAACTATGGGCTCAGTAAATAGCATGTACATCGGTCGTAGGAGAGACACGGTGAGAAAGAGTCGTATCCTGGCTCTGAAGGGAATAGGAGGAGGAAGTAGAAACTTGTTGTTCTTTGCACGGCGACGAATGAGGATATGATGGTGGGTTTCGCGTGCAAACAGAGTGATGAGCAAGGAGAAGGACGCCATGAATGCGAGGGTCCATTGAGTCCAACGCCAGCCTTTGCGGACAGCTACGAACGAGCCAATCACCGGTCTATCACTATCGGGTCAGTTACTGAACAAATAAGTAAAGAATGCACAACTCACCCAAGACCAGGACCTAGCATTGGAGTTGTAACAAATATGATAGACGGAATACCTCGTTGCTCTTTGGTGAAGATATCTGCCACGGTGGCGGGGCCAATCGCAAGTGCAGGTGAGAATGAAAAGCCTGCAAGGAAACGTAATATGCACAGACTTGCAAAGTTCTGAGATAGGCCGGCTCCAACTGTAAAAAGTGCGCCAAGTGGAATGGCGACAAGGTAGACGGGCATCCTCCCGAGCGTCTCTGATGCTGGTCCTCCCAATACAGGTCCACATGCCAGTGCAAGCACATACAGGGAAAGGGGCATGATGGCTACAGTACTTCCAACATTGAAATGTTCCATAAGCTGAGACCGGGACGAGGATATGATAGAAGTGCCAATGGATCTATAGATATCAGTTACTGGTGTGTAAAGAGCGAATTTCTGTACCTACGCCACCAATGCCTGTACCGCGACACTCAAGACTTGATAATTTTTCTTCCTCCTTGACCAGTTGTATGGATTCTCTGGATCGTGGGCCCAACTTCCTTCAGCATCTTCCACTTGCTTCGTGTAAACTCGTTCAACACTTTCGGGAGGTAATTGGTCGAGTACTTCGATGTCGTCCTGGCCGTTTGCTTGCTGCCTAGCATTTTCGAGACCGACAGTTGATTCCCCAGATATTGTCGAGCCATTGGTGCGTTCAGCAGCATCGTGGGTTGGCAGAGCCATTTTGGGGAAGCAAAACAGCGTTGTGAGTAACGAATGAATGACAGAGTTGGAATATCAATTTCTGTGAAATAGAAGAACGAAGATAAGTTATATGTGCTGAAATGAATATTACTGGGCTGTAAAAAACGAGAGGCTAGGGTGAGAGTATTATTTTTGAAATGAAAACAGGCACAGCTAAAACAGTGCTTAATTTTCGGGTATCTGACCAATTTCCCATCTGGCCAACCGACATCTTGAGCCCCAGAGTGGCACCTTGAGTACAAGCGATGTGGGAACCTTTGAGTAATTGCGGGTGCGCTTTCAAGGAACACGCTTGACAACCTCTGATAATTGGCGTGATGATTACTGATTGTTTGAAACAAAGATCGGACCTCGGCATCGCCGAGTGTCCCTCGTGCAACTTCGTAGGGGTTACTTCAAAATATATCTTCTGTCTTCGGATGAATAGACTCTCCGCTGTGGGGATGAGCTTAAATGTGGTGGGATTATGCCGCTGGGGATTCCCCTACAAGGAGGTTAACATGGGGTCGTCGGGTTGATCAGTGATCAACTGTAGAAGACAAGGTCAGTAAGAACTCGATGGCTAGAAGAATAATGGCAATCTATTTGGGTTTTGGTGAAGTTTTGGCGTCGCTTCATGTTTGACAAGAAAGATCATTGTCTCGTGACTCACCAAGCTTTTTAAGGGCTTACATTACCAGATGGTATTGAATATTCGTGGCCCCAAATGAATATTATGAATCAGGTGAAAATTTCTTGCTCTGGCGTCATTGGTGTTGGCAAAAACGCTTCCAATTACCGCCAAAATTGAAAGCTCATTATTTAGGCGAATGAAAACAAAGTGATATAGGGTGCAGTTTGTGAGTAAGTAGTGGACGCCCCTGAGTGGGTGGAAAGACGCCTGTACCGAGCTGGGTGTTCTGACTTTAGTTGAAGTCTGCATGCTCAGTTGAGTGCTGCGCAAGTTCTTCGCTACGTAAGCTCGAAACTTTCATTGCAACCACAGTCGTACCGTCACAAGAATGTCGTCTCTTAGTCCCAATCGGGGAAGTCATTCGAGTGATGAATTTCAAAGTCCGATTGGCTCACGATTTTTGAACAACATGGTTGTATTTCTGACGACTTTCAATGGATAAACCCGAATCCTTCACTCCTTCTAAACTGTAGTGGAAGCCTCCTGCGAGTCATCTGATTGGGGGGGGCAAGAACATCGCATATAACCAGTTGGAGAATGAATGTGATGGGCTGTAGAGTAAAGGATAAATTGTGGTGGCAAGACTTAAGTTCAAAAGAATGAAAGTGGAGAGAAGGCTCTGCCGACGCAAATTGTGCGCTAATCCTACTAATCCTTACTCAAATCCTCTACCTGTGGCTTACTAAGGCCGAAATCCACATCCTATCCACTTATAACTCAGATGTAATACGCTTACCCATTGCCAAGCGTATTGCATTCATCCATAAGTGACTGCACTTCACTCGGCTCAATTTCGTACTGAAAGTAGGTGGAGACTTAGTCATTGTTCTCTCGGGGAAGTTTCGGGAGGTTAGGGAGAAGGAATATCTTAGAAGCACTTGCTCTCAAGACAGTCAGGAAGAGGAAATCAGTGGCTTCTCAGACGTACCTCAACGCCAGGCGTGGGGCTCCAATACCAAAGGCTGACCATTTCGTTGTCAGAGTAGCCACCAATGTATGTATCCGCACAAGCAACAGTGACTTGATTATTCACAATATAGTCGCCGTATGAGGTCGCAAGGCCCTCTTCGACGGCAGAAGTGTCATAATACTCTTCTTCATACTCAAACCTGCATGAGGATTAGACCAAGCTCCTGATGGCAGACATTGCTTCTACTTACTCAGACTCATCTACATCGCCCCAGTAAACATATGCGGAGTAATCAACTTCTCCATCACTTCCGTCCGAGTCTGTTCAGAGAGTATTAGCAGTTGTGTGTTATCAGCAATTTGGGAGTAGAGAAAACAAGGGTTAAAACGCTTACCAGCGAGGTCTCCTTGTTCTTGCCGTTTGCTCTTTGAGAGCGCGTGTGAAAGTGTAACGTTTCGTGTAAATTTTAACCCGCGAATATTGCTAGTGCTGCTGCGGAAATAATGCAAGTGGTAGAAGTTACCTGGCGTTGTGATGTTGCCAATAGCAGTAAATTCTGAAGATGGGAATCAGTCCTGTTTATCAAAGCTGTAAAAGGAAAAAGAGTGCGCAAGCAAAGAAACAGCACGCTGCATCCGGAAGCATTCCCTAGTTAGGGATCATATCTTCTCAGAGATATGGACTGGTGATGGACTTACTATCCTGGGGAGCTGCAGCTGCCAATGTGCTTCTCAAGCTGCTGTTGGCAGTTGGGATGTACCTGAAGAGCAGAAAGTCAGTAAATGCCGATTTAAGTGTGAAGTGTGAACATAAGAGCATTGGAAACTAGAAACGGCTCGACCACAAAGTGCTTGGGTGAACTCATCAAGGTCAGGGATTGGGAAAAGAAGAGTTAATGTTCTTACTGAGGGTCCAGAGACCACACAACTTCATCAAGAGACCGTCGTGTAGCTTTCCAGGCAAAGTAGTTTGCTGCTACAGCGGAGAAGAAGAAAAGGCCCAAATTGACAGCACAAGCCCCTCCAAAGGTAAGGATTCCACCGAGAGAGCATGAGCCCAACAAACTGTTTGCAAAGCCTGCGGCAATAGCACCCCAAACGCCAGCCATGACGCCATTGCTAAGACGCTTTTCGTGCTCCAGGTAGGTTGAAACGCCAGTTGGACCACGCGGTGCAATATCGAGGTCACGAGTAGTTGCTGAAGATGGTGCGGTCCATCGAGTAATATTCGTCAATCTCAATGGAGTTTCGATCTGTTGGAAAGCGAGAGATCGGGACTGCAAGTTTGGGGACATGACTTTGACCTCCACAGATGCCTGAGTAAGGGCGAAGGCCACGGCCGCCAGTAAAGGCAAAGAAGTCCGCATGTTGATGTGGATAATGTGAACAGGAAGCTTGAGTTTTGTCCTTGAGAGAGAGATACTGTCCTGAAGATGGGACCATGCTACATTTATACCTTCGAGGCTTCGAAGTCGGGGCATTTAGTTGTTGGTCAGGCTTTGGAATAGGCTTAACAACTATGAACCCTAGCATAGCTGGTATTCGAGATTTCCAAAAGTATCTGACTGCATCTCACCCATGCCTACATATGCATAACTACAGATCACAGAACTATTGAATACTTGCGCCACAACCAGCTCATCTGGAGATGAAATCGGAATCTGGGCCGACGCCTCATCGGAACCGGGTAGCATTGTCCGTCGTAATTGGTATAATCGGCCAAGTCGTAGGCGTCTCCAAGCTGAAGTTGCCCTGGACAGAATTCAAAATGTAATTTGACAAAGTAGGTAGGCATTTGAGCGTCATCAGGAAAAATCCTTACAAATCTGCATTCTTCCTCGCATCAGATCGAGAGCCTTATTCTCGAAGACGCACAAAAAGTTCCACCAGGCCACGAGGGCCCACAACCGAGAGACTACCCTGTGGGGATATAGTCATGCAAGATTATTTGGATATGAAGAGAAAAGGCCGTGCGGGTAAATATTGAGTGATTATGCTAGGGTACCCGAGAACGCGAGAAAGCTTGTCTACGAGAAAGCTTGTCTTCGGACATCGTATATGCCAAGGGAACCTCATTTGGACGATGACCGGAATGATTCTTCACTGAGTAGGCTGTTCCACCAATGATAATTAGGGCTGGCTTTGAAGGACCGCCGCGTAACTGCTTCTCTAGCAAAGCTACAAAGTATGTAGGGTTAAGGATCAAGGGATGTAAATCTGCTCTACCTTCGAAGTGCATGGGCGAAATTTATCCCTTACGCCATTTTAAGGTCAGGTCCGCTGTTTCTTTGCATATTCGGGAAAGCACTCCTGAGAGCCCACTTGGCTCACGGGTAAGGCTGCAAGCGAAGCATTACTGTAAGGACAGATGCGCCAATCCCACGCGTGAACTTCTCTTAGGCTGGCAAAGGAACTTTGAAAGAATGCTTGATTCAGACCATTATAAATATGTACTCATGAACGGCTTAGGTGATCGGAGTTGCGGGGCATCGCCGTTCCCAGGCAAAGAGGTCATTACTATATATGGGCCCCTTTCTGACACAAGCGAGCCACATGCAGATTTTATTCTCGCCTATAGCCCAGGTCTGATAGGCTCATAACTCGGCGAATTACATGCAGTGCAACCTCGTTATCTGTACTACAGTAGCTCCGCCGCGTCGAAAAAAGTGGCCGATTTTAGCATTCTGCCCAAATGCAATAAATTCACGATTTTATCAACAACAAATAAATAAAACATACAAACAAACTGCATGTATAAGTTCGCTCGCTTCTCGAGAATCATATTTGGGGGTTACAACTAATTGTCAGCGTTGGTGGGTAGACAATACAAAGTTGAGTAGGGGAGATTTTAGTGTTCTCGCTTGTCAAAATCGGCCATATTTTTCGACGCGGTGGAGACTAGGGTTATTTTGCCGGCCGCCCCCCCCAAGCCCAGGGGTCTTGCATTGTGCATGCAAGGCCACAGGGGACTTTTGGGGTCGAAAATGTACCTGATTACGAAAAAAGCTTAACGTCCGTCCAGTTTTCGCAGGGCCCACACTTCACCTCTGCTTCTTCAGTCCCAGCAGTAGCTACACCACAGAATCCGTCAAACCAGTCTCCCACTTTCTTTGCCAACGATTTTTCAAGTCTTCAGCGATGTCCAGAATCATAAAGACTACGACGCCGCCGCAACAAGATCCATCGCAGCCTCATGTCCTGGTATCAAGATCACCACGGCAGTCAGCGTTACTCGCCATTTTCACCATGCTGATCGCCATCCTGCTCTTCAACCTCGCTGCTTACACCCTCACTGCCATAGCGACTTCTCTCACGAGCACGCCCACTGTCTCAAGCTCCACCAAACTCCGAGCAAATGATTGCGAGAGTCCTCTCCTCGAACAGCAACAAGACTGGCTCCTCCCCGCACCAGCAACCACAAAACTCTGCTTTATAACCAACATATTGCTAGGCTTGACGAGCGGCGCTCTGCTGGTGAATGCGTTTCTCTGGTGGATGACAAGTGCGTCGGAGATTTCTGTCTCTGTGAGGAATTATGCGCTGGGATGTGGAATTGGAGCTGGAATCGTGGGGCTTGTGTTAGTGCATATCCTGTTTATGAAGAGGTTAATGAAGGGCGGTGGATTGTTGATGGCTATCAATACCATTCTGGGCTTGGCTTTGACTGGGCTGGCATTTGGTACAATGGAGTGAGCTACATTTGGGAGCTTGGACTCGAGCCAGAACGCTCTGGAGAAAAAGAAGTGTTGAGGCTGGACCTGCGAGGCGCAATCATACAGGGCTTGCAAGAAGACCTTGCAGGCCAAGTGAATAATAAATGGACCAAGTAGATTGGCATATAGTGTAGCAGGGTTTCACGGTTCGTGCACGTGGCTCGCAGACACGTGACATACGGGTAGCATAAATATCGCGTTCACGCATGTTCTTCTTCCTTCTTCAGGCAGTTTATTCTCCAATACATTCGTTACCTTCAATTCGCAGTCAAGTCGCGCCAACCCCTCTACAATAGTTCTGAGGCTCATCCAAAAGATTACAATAATGGCTCGAATAAGGATTTGGGAACTAGCGATTCTTTTTCCACAACTGAACTACTTAAGTTTGAAATGAGGGGCGGGGAAATTCCATAGAGGGCTGTCTTCGACCTGAAAACCCGCGCCAAGGGGACACGCCGACCGATAGATACGAATGAGATATATCGGAGACTCTTGGTACGCCAAACACGACACTTCATCTTTGCAGAGCACATCAGTGGCTGCATTCCACCACAAGATATATAGCCCGTCTCTATCTTTAGTGGCATATCGGACGGGGAAAAGGTTCATGAGACGTTGCCTAAACGTTACCTGGCTATCTTGTCACAAATCGTTACTTAACGAGGAGCTCACCAACGGGAAGGATGGAAATCGTTCGACACGGCAGTGGGCCATTATCGATTCAGAAGAGGATTATACGAGCGATCAGAGACGTAACCTTAGCAGAAGCCACAGACACACCAGATTCTCCTCTGCCGACTATCGAAGGCTCGACCACCGGTTGACAAGAGAGCTAGGCCCAATCCCACATCCGATCGAGTATCCGGAATCCCTCTGACTCTCCGAGCTATTAGAATCACGGTTTAGGAATATCGCTCGGCTGAGGGGAAGTACGATACTTAGTGCACTTGATGATAAGGATGAATCCTTAGAAGAGGAGTTCAGCCAGACTTCAGGGGAGAGCGGAGACCAGGCACCAGCCAAAGAACATCAATCACCGGACCAGCCATTAACAGGAGACCGAATAGAGTACCCGGCTGAAGAACATCAGACCCCAGAGGCTCAAAGTACGGTCGAGCCAACTGCTCCTAAACGAACAACAACTCATCGGCAATCACATATAACCCCAGCCCTTAACTTCTCTATCCGAGGAGTTTCCTCTTGAGGAAGGGGAAGAGGAACATTTGGACGACGCCACTCACAGCACCTGCCGAGATCCTCACGCTATACCTCACATCAGCCAGCGGCTGAATATCCAAACAAGATGGCATCCGAGGCCCCAGAACAAGACCGTATC
>FJOG01000029.1:626526-684386 GCA_900073065.1 Phialocephala subalpina
AACCCACACGTATAGCTGGTCTCGATACTGATGCTCAGCTCTTTTATCGCACAAGCTTCATACTCCATATTGTACACTCTCATTTTACCAGCCATGCCTCCCAAGAAAGCAACTGCCGCTGCAAACAGGGTGGGAAAAGCACCAGTCCGAACATCGAAACGCATCGCCGCACTGCCAACAATCTCTTACGCCCCAGTCAAGCAACCCACCTCCATCTCCACCCCTAAGCCCACTAAAAGAGCTCCAGCAAAGAAAGTCCCCACCAACAAACCTTTGACTCCAGAAGCCAAGCGCAAAGCCGCCGCAGCCGCATTTGCGAAAGTGCCCGTCGCGAATATAACTCGAAGAGGAAGAGAGAAGATGACGGACGAAGAAGCAGCGAAGGATAGGAAGAAGCAGAAGGATAAGAAGAGGGCGGAGAGGAAGGCGGCGGAGGATAAGAAAAGGTGGATTATGCGGAGATAGTGAGGATTGAGGAGGAGAATATAGCGAAGTATGGGAGATTGTTCTAGATGGTTGAGGAGGGGGTGGATAGATGGGGAGGTTGATGGCGGGGAATCAAAGGGCTTGCTAGAGGTTGAGAGGAGAGGAGGGTTGAGTGAAAGATCTTGGGAAGTTCTCGACTGGAGATGTGTGTGTCGTTCTTCGTTGCCGGAGCAGTTGGCGTTGCGGCCTTGGACTCATCATATTCCCAAGCTTTCGTCGACACTGTATTACCTCGTTTCTTTTGAAAGCATGACATTTTTCTAGCCATTCCATTAGAAATACATTACTTCGTCAAAACTTATGATACATCCCACCCCCCTATCACCCGGCCCACGTGCCTACGTCTTCTTACACAACCTCCCATTCTGCGTCGGCACATAAGGCAACTGCCCCTCCACAACCCAATCCTCACTTCCCACCCCCGTCGGCGCATAAAACAACCCATAAGGATCAAGCTGCTGCTTCAAAGCATAGAGTTGTGGATAATAACTGCCATAAAAGCTCTGCTGGAAATTCGGCTCATTGATATCAGCTTCCGCCATGTACGCGCCAGCACCAGGCGACACAGCTCTCCATTTCGGCATCCAGTCATTCGTGATCGTCTCACTGACGTTCTGGATGGTAGCCCAGGAGGCGTTTGCGTCCCATAGACCGGGGAGGATGAAATGTGTTACGGTTTTTCGCCAGGCGGGGTTGACGGAGTTGTTTTGGTTGGCGTGGGCGTTGGTGGCGGATTTGATGTTGTAGCCGACGAGGATGGCACCACCTTCGATTGCGTAGCGGACGGCGGCGAGAGTGGCGTTGAGAAGTGTGCCGTTTGTGAAGTTCTCGCGGGGAAAAAGACGACTGGCGGCGTGGTTAGTCCAGCCGCCGACGTTCTCTGGAGGAAAGGATGCATTCCATGCTGGGAGGAGACTGGCGTATTGAGTGAAAACGGGTGTGACAGGTATACCAAGATTGCTGAGATCTTTGAGGAAAGGTGCAACGAGTGTCTGGAGTTGCGGTTTGGTCATGTTGCCTCCCCAGAATGGGTCAAAGGTGAAGGTATATCCGCCAGATCCGTTTGGCACGATGTTGAAGTAGCCGTAGGTTCCAGCATCCGTGAAAGTGGCGAAGTAGCTGAAGTACGCTCGGACACCATTCCAGAAAGTTGTTGCGCTCAGAGTGGCGCTGATGGTGAAGTCAAAAGTCATCGTCGTGACGGGAATCTTGGGGTACGCTTGGACGACTACTGATGTGACGACGCCAAAAGTGCCTGGAATTGAAAGTTAGGAGGCATCCCCGTACTTCATAAAGGATTTACTCACTTCCACCACCACCTCGAAGAGCCCAGAATAGGTCCGGGTTCTGGGTCGCACTGGCTGTGACAAATTGGCCATTGGGCAGGACAGCCTCCATAGACAGAACTTGATCCGCAGCCATTCCCACAAGACTAGACATTGGCGAATGTCCTCCACCAGCGATGTATCCTCCAGCAAGACCGACAGTCTTGAAACAGGCGTCAGCCCAAAACAAGCGGGGACATGATCGGGTTCACTTACTCGACATTCTCCACCAACAGCAGTAACACCATTTGCCTCAGCCACTGCGTACACATCCTCAGTATGGACACCAGCTCCCAGCTTGAAAGCCGGCCCACTATAACTCCCATAAGTATAACTCTCATAGAACTTAATATCATTCAGCTTATGAGTCCACAACGAAAGAGCACCAGCACCAATTCCCTTGTCAGCAAAATCGTGACCAGTATTTCTAACAACGAGACGGAGGTTGAGATTGCGAGCAAAGTTGAGCGCAAGTTGGATCTGAGCAACATTTGAGACTTCGATGGAGTAAGACGCGTAACCTCCAAGAGTGCAGTTTGTGACTGTTCTTCCGAGGGTAGGCGGGATACATGTTAGGCCTTCAAAGAGTGGCCATTGGGTGGAGGTAGGGTCGCTGGTGCTGGGAGAGGTCAGTCTCAATTGCTGTCTTTCTGGTTGAATGGACTTACTGGAGATGGGGATCGTTCCATGAAGCGGTGATTGCTGCGCAGAGAGTTGCATTATACTCTGGCCAGCTGGTGTAGCAAGGAGCGGCAAGAGGCACAGTCTTGATCAATGCACCTCCGCTGAGGAGATCCAGGACATCCCAAACGATAGGTGACGGCCAATTAGCGTCCCCCGGGAAGGCTTTGCATGAAGCCGTCGACGGAGAGCCCGTTCCTGGGAAGCTGAAGGACGAAATGGCCGTCAGGTTCAGGTTCGTCAGGTTGGTGAGCACGGCTTGTGTAAGCTGGAAAGATTCCCATGCAAGTAGTGGGGCTCCCGACGTAGTCGACAGAGGTGCGGGTACAGCTACAATGGCACCTGCGGGTGCGACATTTTGTGGTGTTGCCGCTGTATTTCTCAAGGTCAGCAATCTTTATTTCAAGAAGAACGTAGATGATTTTTGTTCACTCACCAACGACCGTACTGCCAACTTTGATGGTCTGAGCTGAGATCAAGCTCGCTAGGGATGCGACGATCACACCTCGAATGAATTGCGCCATGTTGAAGGGAGATAACTTCTACCCGTGTGAGGTCCGCTGTAGTGTTGATGGAGCGGGGTGAGTGGGAACGAGAGAGGAGAGATTTTCATCCGGGTTGCGAGGCTGGAATATATAGTCCGTACCTTGCATCGTATGTCCAAGAAATGAAGGATGGCGGGGTCCAATTGTCCCAGGGCTGTACGGAGTACCGGCTGCATGGTAAACAAAGGTATCTCCGTACCCATTTCCACTGCACCCGCCATCGCTTCTGGAGGGGTAGATGCGACGTGGATTATTGAGTAGTGACTCTTGGTAAGCAGTCAACATCCCAGAAACCCAGAATAGGCTGGTAAGCCGTTGCAGCATCGAAAGCTTGAAAACAGTATCAACGCGCATCAACTCGCATCTCCAAGCGCCAGAACATCCCGCCCAAGAAGACCTCAACTCTGGTAACGATTAAACGAATTCAACGCTCCGGAGTATTACAGCAATGGATGGCAGCGGCGCCTTCCGCTTCCGGTTGTTGGGTCCGTGACTCTCACTCGCCGACCTCGAGCTGAACAAGCCACGAGAAAATCCGCGAATCAGAAGATACATACATGTATGGTGGACGGAAGCAAGTGGATGTTTTCGAACAGAAACCCTAATTCTTCAACGGCACGGCTCCATCTTCCCAGTCCCCCGTACGCAAATCTCTCCACGCGGGGCAAAATCCATTTTAAGATCTTCAGCCGGCATTGCTCGAGCCTATTATTGACAATGGCCATGTGGGATGCAAGGGTAGCATGCATGTCATGCACAAACCACCAATTATTTCAGCATGCATGCAGCTGCGTGATGAAGCCTGAACAGCGAATTTGTCGTAAAGGGTCTCGCATGCAGGTGCCATCCGGATACACGCTGTTATCCAGCCGAGTATTCAATGCTTAGATTAGGGCAAGCAAGTCGTCGCGAAAAGGAAGACCACCAATCAAGCATCATCGAAAAAACGTGCCAGAACAGGGACATTGACTTGGCTTACGGCTTCGAAGGACAGAACCTTGAATAGGATACCAGGTTACCTGAAAGAACGAGACCGTGGGCTCCGAAAGACAATATTTTGAACGGATGATGCGAGATTTTTTGGTGGACCGTGGACGGTGCCTGGATTCGATCTTGCTCGATGTAGCCCAAGATTGCTCACTCACACCACAGACCAAAGCAGCGGAGCCATCACCAAGTCCAGAAATTGAGGAGAACAATGCATACAAAACCCGCAAAGACATGCGACATCGGACACCCTTATTCCACAACTGGCTGGTCTATTGACGCTTATATGTGTGCATATTCGTTGGAATTCTTTCTCTTTGGTAATTTTTGGATTAGATGATGACTGCTCATCCTGAGCAAGACGGGAAGAGAAGAATCAGAAGAAGCCGCAGGTGTGCCTGAGGTCGATATTGGGCTGAATGAAATTGATTCGATGAGACAGAGAGGTGTGATGTCGACTTGAAGTGAGAGCGTAACAGGAGTTGGGGGGTTAATGAGCCGAAAGACTCTAGGAAGAGTGTATCATATCCTTTCTCTACCCTTCAGAATTTCCTCGATCTAAATGCTATCAGCCTCACCGCACTTCACCTCCCATAACCATCTTCTTCATCTCCCCAACATAGAATTGCGTCTGCAAGCCTCCACTCAAAGCCGCTCTCAACCTCTTATTCGGAAGCCAAGGCAAGTACCAAGGCTCCTTCACCTTCGGCATCCGCATCCCCTCGAACTCTTTCTTCCCATCCTCCTCACCCTTTGCGCCGATCCCGATCACACTCCTCGGAAAGTCCGTCGCCACAGCAGCTGGTCTCGCAACACCAATGAGATCACAAGCTCTGCTTTCAAGCGCTGAGTTCATACCGGCGCGGGTGCGAAACCCTCCTGTCAACATGAGAAGAAGACTCGGATGGCGCTTCCTTACTTCGAGAGCAAAATCTTGGAAGTATGCTTCGCGTTTTGCCGTTCTTTCCGACTTTTCAGAGTTGCCGTTCACCATCTTTCAGTCGTCAGCAACCCTCACACGCAATAATTCTCAATGTGAGGGACTTTGGAAGACGCTCACCTTCGGATCCTCGTAATTCCCACCACTGACTTCGAGAAAGTCAATTTGTTCAGCAGCAAGAAGCGCAACCTGCTCCATCACTTCCTCAAACGCTCCCTCGTTTTGCTGGTCCGCTGAGTTCATCTTTACTCCTATGCAGAACTCCTTTCCCAGCTCTTTCCTCATCTCCCTTACGATCTCAACAATAATCCTCGTCCGATTTTCTGGGCTCCCTCCCCAATTGTCTGTTCGTACATTCGCTTTTGCAGAAAGGAAATCAGAGAGAAGATATCCGTGCGCAGCATGTATCTCTACGCCATCGAATCCTGTTTTCTTCGCGAATCTGGCGGCGTTGACGAAGTTCTTGATGACTTCTTGGATTTGAAATTCAGTCATTGCAGCCGGTGTGCCCCAGATCATTTGCACTATCGCTCTACTGAGAGAATCTGTACCGAAAGAGAGGGCGATTGCGCTCGGTGCGAGGTTCTTAGTGAAGAAGCCACGGGTTCCTGCTCCGGCTGGTGATTGTCGACCTGGATGGTTGATTTGCATTATTGCTGCTGAGCCTTGTGATTTGATGGTCTCCGCAATCGTCGTCCATGTCCCAATTGCTAGGAGGTTGTCGGAGGTGGGAACAGTTGTATCTCTAGGACTGCCGAGGTATCTAGGGTCGATCATTACGTTACCTATAGTTGAAATGAGTGATTGATAGATAGTGGGAGGTTTGCACATTGATAGACTGACCTGTCATAATCGCGCCCCAGCCGCCGATGCCCCATTCTTTGTATAACTTGATCAATTGATTTGCCGGTTGACCTTTGACTGCCATATTCTCGGCCATTGCCGCCTTCGACAAGTCAGTAAGAATCTTTCCTAGTCCCAAGGACGATATACAGACCTTGATTAGGCGATTCTCTAACTTCAATCCGCCTGGCAGGATGATGGATGCAGCCACCTGATTAGAGAAGGAAGCCATGACGACCGAACATCAAAACAGAATGCCGTGAGATGTGTTCGTTGACTTGTGAATTGATGCCCTTTGAATTGACGCTTCGTTGCGAGGCTACCAGCTCGAGAAATACTTACAGAAACCAGCGCTGCCATAGGCTATCTCGACTTGGTGTGAGCAATCAGAGAGGCGAACACACGCAGGCGGCGTAACATTGATTCCGCCGGCACAACTATCTACTTCAGCGTTGCCCGGCGGTGGGTCCTAGTCATTTAACTGTCCAACTTCCTCCGTGCCTCGGTTAAAAGCTCCGATGCCAAGGGTCCAACTTAGAGCTTCTGGACCCAGGAACCCGATAAGCTTTGACTGCAATGTCGCCAATCTGTGTTTTATGTCTGTTTTAAGTAGTTTGGAGACGAAACAATTCGGAGCAAAACAAAAGCACATGAATGCATTGCACAATAGAAGTGCCCCACGCAAGCTCTTCCTCCGTCGGCATCGTCAGAATCAGTGAATGTAAAAAGCGTTAGTAATCGCTCTACCATGTCCTGGGAACGAGCATTGAAAAATCCCAGATCATGTCTATGGTCGGAAGGCCAAAGTTGAACATATCATTTACCGTATCCTGACTCCCAAGTCCGGGAGCTATTTGACTCTCCATTGACCCCGCAGGATCTGGTCTGTCATTCTCATGATTTCTCGACCGAGACTGCTTGCGAAGAGAAGCTGTGCGCTTTAAGATCAACAGGCCTTGTTGGTGTGTACTGTGTTCGGAATCTGGAGCCATGTCCACTACAAGAAGTTAGTAAATGGTTTCAAAGGATGCTGAGGAGTCGAGGAGCCGAGGAGCCGAGCTCTTCGGGAGCTCGACTCCCTACGAACTGGTAGAACCAGGGCGGGATCTATACATACCCATCAGTTGAGCTGCAGCATCGACTTTGTCCAGATCCGAGTGGAAATCAGGGAGAATTGATCCAAATGTTTGATAGCTTGCGACGATGAACAAACAGCAGTACGCGACCATGGTGCCTCCTGCTTCGGGAATGTAGCGGAGACTTTCTTTCTCAAAGGGGCTGAGATCGAGAGGCCAGTCGAGGACGTGACTGGCGTATTTGACGCAGGTGCGAATTTGATTTTGCTGAATGGAATTCAGGCCTGTAGATGAAGTTCGTAGGTGTTGCGTCGCGTAACTATTCAGCCAAAAGCGACAGCAGCGGCCAAGGTAGTCAAGCACTGCGCCATGTCCTTCCTCTGATGGATATGTCAGTGTGTGGTTAGAAGGCACTCCATTTCAAAGATACTTACCATCATTGATGAAGTATTCCCATTTTTCATACCATGCGTCGAGTAGCTGGTCTACCTGGCGCAGCACGGATTGTGTTTCCCGCTCATCGACATTCTTGCTTGAGTCAAGGCACCACCATTCCCCAAGTTCCCTGCCAGTGCCGACCTGATGATCAGTCAGCATTTGCATGTGTGAATTTAGAAAGTCGACGATGGTCACCTTCTCCCAGATGATAGCAAGTTCGACTTCGCCAAACAAGCGGGCTTGTGGACACGCGCCAATAGGTTCCATCAGGACCGGTGCTATTCTGATAGTGGAGTCAATAGGAATAGTTGGAGGAGTTCCGGTCAACACGGATGCACTTTGGGAGGAGTTAGCAAGATCCGGGAAACAGGCAACCAACTCACTAATGTGCCATTGTGAATAGCTGAAGCCAGAGCGTGTATTTCTGATAGGCTGTACTTTCAGTTATCGGGCTTGACTTTTCTACACGAAGCTCTGCTTGCAAATCATATGCAGCTCTATTCAATCCCAGGCGGAGACCGAAGACTTCAACTAGTGATTTCAAGGGCCAATACAGTATCTCTTCAGGGCGGGTTGTCCCGGCGCCATGTGCTGAAGGCGGTGAACAATTCGCGTAACTGTACAAGATAATCAAAGCTTTCAGTGTCGACAAATCGTTGGTTTGACTACGACCGGAGGTCAATTTCCCGTTGAGTATTTGTGTAACTTTGGGCATCAACATCTCTCTCAAATGCTTCCCTCTAGACAGAAATTGAGCAGCGACATAGCAGATGCAGTACACAAGCGGAAGATCTGTCTCGATGAGATGATCTGCATCTTGGAAATCTTGGATCGTGAAAACAGGAATATATGGAAGGAGCTTGTCACAGAATCTAATGGGTCGTTAGATATCGTTCTCATAACCTCAAAGCATCTTACATTTTGATCATGCCTCGCATGTCTCTCTTTGGAATTTTGAGTTCTTCACCAGGCGCTGGAGAATGGACAGTGTTTGTAAGGTTCCAGATAGGTTGCTGGGTTTGGCGCCGGCCTTCTGTACTTGCTTCTGATGTTTGGAGTGATGAATATCGACCATTATTGGCATCACGCTCGTTCACAGCGTCCAATGGAGATGTTGAATATATCGATGGAACGGTCGGAGTAGCGGCACTACTGGAGTTTGAAGGGCTGACTCTATCGACATAATTCCTGGCACTTCCGCCAAGGTTGGAGGTCCTGGCGGATACTGAAGTATGCGCTGAATTTGGCTGCACGCTGGTCCATTGCGGGATGCCGGTCGTATGTTGTGCCACCGGTGTAGATTCAAGCGATCTGTACGTAGTAGACACGGGCCCTGACACCCTGGCGCGTTTGCGAGGCGGGCCTTCGCGGCTGTCGTGGTTGCGTATCTTTTCTAAGACAATGAATTGGCATTCTTTGCCCGACTTGTTGCATCGGACACACGGAGGATTATCGAAGCCCTCGCATTTTACCTAGTTCGGAGGTTAGCACTGCAAAGCAAATCAGGGTCGGGATTTCTAGCTCCTTACTTTCATCTGACGGCAGCGTTCGCATGCTCGAGTAGCCGCACGAGGCTTTTCCGATGAACGCTGAGGCGGACTACCTGGTGGTGGTGGTGGTGGTGGTGGTGAACGGGCATCGGACGAACGATCAGCTGCGTTGGGACCAAGAACTTGGTTGAGGATTCGTCCGCCTTCTGTGTCCGGCATGCTGTAGTTCTCCGAGTTGAGACTCGGCTGCCTGGGAGCTGTTTGAAGGTTCCGACCTTGAAGATAAACAGGGTTCGCTGTGGTCATCAACGTCGGTACCGATCGACCAACTCCACTCACGGAAATGGCTTGTTCAAAGAGGAAACGTGTATCGATGATCGCATAGTCGGGGGGCGTGATGTTGAAAGAGGAGAGTGATAGTGGGTGAATTGAAGACGGGAAGGAAGGGTGCGGAGATCGGGATCGGAGCCCGACTAGCGTGAATTCTGCACTAGCCTCGGCGTTGCATTCGCGCCGCGCCGTGACCTCAACCTCTTCCTCTCCCACTTTTCACCCTCTTCACATAGCAGACCATGTGGCACGAAAGGGTCACAAGCGTGCATCGCTTTATGTTGTGGACGGTGTCACAATGCTCCCTCGTACAAGATGTTGCAGAGATTTAAGGAGCGCACCAGCCACATCAATTTCGTTCAGCCACACAACATACTGCTGTCACGTGGCACCAAACGGCATTTCACGTATATCTTATTCCTGCTCTCTGCTTCAACCGCAATCTGCTTTTCATTCCTGCGATGGATCAATTTTTCAGTTCTTGTTAAAGCTGTTCCTCTCGGAACAATCCAGGATCGAATTGTCATTATCAGTTTTGATTCACGTGCAGGCGTCGTTGCCGTTATTTGGGACGAGATATGCCTGTAAAGTCATTTATCTAGGCTGCTGCGCTTTCGTTCTTCTTTCCTTATTTCCTGAACGCACTCCACCCAAAACGATCCACCTCTTAACAAGCAATGGCAGACAACTCCAGCAAAGAGGTGGCACACAGAGCACGAGAAACCCTGACAGACCCAATGACGCGCGAAGCACTCATCAATCGGCCCATCACGAAGACCATTAAACCAACTATATACGGCACGCCAGCATCAGGAGAGGTCTGGGTCCTGAAGTTCACAACAGAGAAGCAGTGGAAGGAATACAATCGACTCCTAATCACAACGGACGTGGAGGAACATTGCCGCAACTTGGAACGATTTGGAGCGACGTTTTATACCAAGATCGAGGACAGCCCAGATGCAAGAAAAGCGGGAGTTACCTACAGCAATGTATAGGAGATACGGTGCTGTCAAAACAGACGAAATATCACAATATCGAATAACGCTCGACGGAAAGACAGCCATGACTCCAAAGCAGACCTCAAACCCAATCCTTGTCCACCTTCAACTCCTCGCTCACAAACTCCCAAATCTTGCGACGACAATCAGGATCCCTCGTCTGAGGCATCGGCGTTTCCTCCCAGATCCTATTACAGTATCGACCTCCACCTCCAACTACTTTCCCCTTCGCTGTTATTCGCTCCAAACCCCAATCTGGAGCCGTGGCAGCATAAGTAATCGCAAGGCTTCCTTGCTGCGCATCGATCCCAACATATTTTAGCAACGCATTGAGGCTCCATTTCAGCCATCCCGTATTCTTCGATTTCTCCGGCGAAGGCGAGACCCATATGTTCGTTTTGACATAGCCGGGATGAACGCCTTGGATCACGATGTGTTTGTATCGATCACGCGCGGACATCTGTGCTTGCAGCTCTGTGAGCCAGGTTTGGAAGTATAGTTTGTTGTTTTGGTATGCGTATTTGCCGCTGTTGGCGTTTGAGAGGTTGAAAGTCCCGAGGTATTGCATGCAGGAGGTTGTGCATGTTATTCGAGGGGAGGGAGTGCGTGCTAATGAGGGAAGTAGTATCTTGGTAAGAAGGACGTGGGATAAGAAGTTCACCTTGGGAATCATCAGTCATGGTTGCTCGATCCGAGGAGTGTGTTTCTCACCTGATGGATGAGCTCAAACCCATCAACCGTATACTTCGTCTTGAACACCCCTCCGCCCAACCCCGCATTATTAACCAAAATATCAAGAGCTTGATCCTTCTCCAACCATCGTTTCCCAAACTCCTCCACACTTTTCAAACTACTCATATCACAGCTCCACCACTCAATCACCGTATCCAGATGTCCCGCATCCAATGCAGCAGCTTTCAGCTCTTCAACAACAGCATCAGGATGCGGCTCATGTGGAGGCGGCTCCCTGCATCCGAGCACGATATTCGCACCCCATTTCACGAATTGAAGAGCCGCCTCTCGTCCAACTCCACTATTTCCTCCTGTTAGAACGATCCACTTATTGCGGAGATCGACGTCGGGAATTGTCAATTGCCGGAAGTTCGTGCCTTTCAAGGCTTGCCAGAGACACCACCATTGGGAAGGAACGGGGATTGCTGCGTCGCTGTTATTTTCCTGGTTCGCCATTTCGTAGGACAGATGAAGGTAGTTTTGTTTCGAGATGGCAACAAGGCTTCACATGATATCTGTTGCGAGTTTCGAAACATGTCGTGAAGCTCCGGCCGGGCCGGCTTATCTCAAAATCAGACGGTCGCTCAGTCAGATGACCATCCACCAATCACAACCCACGACTCCAAATCTCGGTCCTGCAGCGGTCTTGTCTGGTTCCGAGATAAGGGTCGGGTGGCTTTCAGACGAAAACGTGCAACTACAAACAATCCGATGATCGCTTAGGTGGGGCCGAGGCTCTAGTGCATGTCCTAAGCTACGATCAACATCTCATCTCGAGTTCGTATATTTCAAAAAGCTTAAGGTTAGCATCTGTCGGCAAATCGACCGCTGTCGACTAGACCCCGCAGCTGCCATACATGTGATACGCTGTGAGTGGTACAAGTGCTGCCGGCTGAATGTCTTCGAGTAGTACTTATCACATGGTACCAGGATGGTCGCCGACATCTCAAAGCTGAAAGAACGTGGAATGAAAACACCTCGGTTCCAAGACGAACTAGCCAGAGTCAATCCAACTGACTCGCATTGTCGGGGGGATCTAGTCCAGGGCAGAACAAGATCTAACCCCATGGGGTGCACCATCTATGGAGCTCAAGGAGAGGGGAAGCGGTACTTCTCGTACAAGAGGAAGCACCATGCTCTCCTTTAATTGAAGAATTCTTTCGTTTCCCTCCTTCAAGGTCTTTCCGGTACAGAGTGTCTTTTTCAACACCAATTCTCATTTCAAGCTGTTGGCAGGCCAAGATGGCTTCACGAGATTTCGCCCACGATGGATCCCTCGAGAAAGGAACAATCACTCCTCCAGAACACCTTGAGGCAGCACGCACAAACACTTCCTCGCCAGAAGAATCTCGGAGCATTGCACCCATTCGAACAATCTCGCGCGTTCCTGGGAACTCCAACTATTATGAGAAGAATGGACTTCGAACCGAAGGGGATGGAGTGGACCACACCCACTACAACCCAGTAAGCAGCCACTACTCTCCCAATTCAACATGCAATCGTATCTAACGAACTTCAGAGGTCCCTGGGATTCATTATGACAGTGCTAGGTTGCTCATTCGCCCTGGCAGGGTCGCAAATCATCCCCCTCTTGTACCTCACCCTCGGAACCACGATCGCCCGCGCACTCAATGCATCCAACCTCCTCATCTGGCTCCTCACCGCCGGAATCGTCGCCCAAGGTGCCCTTGCCCCCTTCGTCGGTCCCCTGGCAGACTTGTTTGGCCGCAAACCCATCTTCCTCATCGGCCTCGCCTGCTCCATGCTCGGCGGCATCCTCTGCGCCTCCACTCCCAACGCAGCCGGATTCATGGCCGGACAAGTATTTTTCGGCTTCGGAGGCGTCATCCAGGAACTACTCGCTATTTCAGTCGTTGCTGAGATCGTCCCAACGGCAAAGAGGAGCATGTATGCAGCGCTGATTTTGACGAGCATTATTCCGTGGTCTCCTGGAACAGCTTATGCGAATTTCATTGCAGAGGCGAGTTGGAGGTGGATTGGGTGTACGTTGTCTATTTGGCATGCGATTACTTTTGCGATCCTTGCATGGTTTTATCGTCCTCCTCCGAGAGTTAACTCGCTTGGGTTGTCGAGGAGAGAGATGATTGGACGGATTGACTTTGTGGGAGGATTCCTTATTACGATGGGAATGCTCTTGTTTCTCATCGGGCTCAATTGGGGAGGGCAGCAGTATTCGTGGGACTCTGCTCATGTTACTGCTTTCCTGGTTGTGGGAGGTGTGCTCATCATTGCGTTCGGGTTCTGGGAGTGGCTTGCTGCTCCTTACCCTCTCTTCCCGCGTCGAATGATCCACGCCCCGAGACCATTCTTCTGCTTGATGTTCGTCATCTTCGCTGCTGGTATCAACTATGTTGGAATTGTGGTCTTCTGGCCCATTGAATCCATCAGCGTCTACGGATCCAATCGCTACGAAACTGGAATCAACACTCTCCCCATCGGACTCGGTATCTTGGGAGGAGCTATCCTATCCGCTGTTCTCATCGGCATCTTCCAAAAACGAGTCACATTCATTATGACTTTCTTCTGTGTCATGCAGACAGTTTGTAAGTTTCCTCCCATCCATATCCCAAACTCTACCTTCCACTAGCTAACAAATTATCCAGCTGCCGCATGTCTCGTAGTCGTCAACCCCCACGATGTCCGTTCGGCCATCACTCCCATAGTCCTCTCCCTCATCGGCACCGGCGGCGTCTTAATCCCTAACCAAGTCATCATCACCGTAATCACCCCCGACGACCTAATCGCTTCCGTGACCGCGCTCACCGTCGGATTACGAGCACAAGCCCAAGTCCTCGGCCTCGCAATCTTCTACAATCGCCTCGTGTATCAGGTTACCAGACACGCCTACAAGACCATCGTTCCAGCCCTAATCATTTCCGGAGTCTACGATATCGATACAATCACGAATTTCATCACAGGACTAACGGCGGTGCCGTATAAGGATTTGGCGTCGACGATTCCGGGGTTGGTAGGGACTGCGAACGCGGCGAATTATGAGTTGACGGCTAAGGCGGTGTTGGAGTGCTTTTCGGAGGCGATTAAGTGGGTTTGGTATATTACTATTCCGTTTGGGGTTTGTGCTTGTGTTGTCGCGGCGTTTATGGGGGATGTGAGCCAGTATATGGATGAGCATGTTGCTGTTGTGTTGTAGGGTGTCTTGGTATTTCCATATGGGAGCCTCGGTGTATATGCTTGTTTATTGGAGAGTAATAAAAGTCTTCAAGATCGAACATGCGTTTTCAATTCGACCTCAAGCTGCGATTTCGATGATTGTGATGGTTCACCTTGGCTGCGCTCAAGCGAGCCCCCGAGCTTAGTGAGTCTCACAAAAAATCGCATTCTCACTTTGACTCTCGCTCTATAACGCAATAAAATTCGCATTTCTAGATTTTGCCAGCTCAATGTCCTCAAAAATCTGCCCTCAAGCAGTCCTGTTTTCTTCCTTTCCCCTCGTGGTGATTCTGAGCGTGAATGTGAGGGGTCAAATACCCCGCACCTCGACTCCGAGTAGTGAACTCCACTGTAAGTGAAGACACCGTGAAGTCGAAACCAAGACAAAATACCTCAATGTTTCTACGAAAACAACTCAAATCAAGACGCGTCGTAAAAAACTAAATCGTCGGACAGCAACAAATGCTGTCGGCGACTTCATTTTCGCAAACCTGGAGAAATCATGGTACCGAGGGGCTGCGCGCATTCATAAACCTCTACCAAAACGACGACAAAGTAATAAAATAAATGCTATGAAGCGCCAAGATTCTACCAGTGAAATCGCTGAAATATGATCGACGACGAGCCTAACCACCAAGCTTCAAGTCAGGACCAGCCGTGCCTGCGAGACGACTGCACGGCAGGACAAGAAACCGAGAATGCATGACTTGCATAACTTGAACTAGTTCAGCAATTATGTTCTGCTGCTGCACAGCCCACGATATTCATTCATAACTTATCACTCGACGTCTTATCTAGTCTCGCCCACACCGTGCGCTGTTGGCGTCAACTTTAACTATTTTCATCCACAACTCAACTGATCTCATGAATTGTAACCAGCAGTACCCAGATTCGCGACTCTGATAATAGCAACAAATTTTTTTCAGACGAAGGTTAGCTGAAGACAAGTCTGCCTTGTTCCTCGATCGGAAAGCTGGCATAATCGCACAGACAAGCTCAGACACCCCCTGAAGTCTCAGAACCTTAGCGAGAATTAGCGACACCAACCCCACCACGTCTCACAATCCCAAACGCGAGCCCCAGTTTCAGAAGACCTTCAATTCAGCTGACAGGAGCAAGATCTTGCCAAATGATTAGATCGCCTCTCGTGAAAGGGTGTGGCCCGTTCCGAGAACGCTGTCATAGCCTCCCAATTTAGCAGGCCCGTAATCGTTCGTGTCCCCAACAGGTTGGTGTCTTACCCCATGACAGGAGGACGATCATGTAGATGGGAACCATGCCTTCCAGTGACGGGTTTCATGGGGCGAAAGAAAGCTTAATGGGCTTTAGCATCGTTCGTGGGACCACCTTATTCTTTGGGTCCTTTTTTTTCCTTCTGATTCTCGACTCTCGTTCTTTCTTCTCATCAATACTTTTGTAATTCTTACTCTCTTTAACCTGCTTTCTTGGGCAGGGCCTTGATATTTTTCTTCTTTTCTATTGAGCTGGATCTCCTTTTTTATTTCTTTTGTACAAAATGAGGATCGGTATCATGTTTCGTCGTAGTGTTTTTGGGGAGGCGGTAATTGAGGCGAGGGAGAATGTTGAGAAGAGGCCAAGGTCGAATTCGATGTCCTGGAGCAAATTCGAGAGACGAAATAGCAGTTCTGGTACGACAGGGGCCGATGAGGACGCGGGAGCACAAATTCCAGATGTATCGTCAGTCATTCCGACCGAGACGCCTACACCAACTGCGACTTTGCCTGCGAAGACTTCGATTGCTGCTGTCACGAGCACTATTGCAGCAGAGACAACCCCGCTTCCCGAGACAACTCCCCTCCCAAAGACGACGCCAATTCCAGAGACGACTCCAATTCCAGAGACAACTCCAATTCCAGAGACAACTCCAATTCCAGAGACGACTCCAATTCCAGAGACAACTCCAATTCCGGAGACTACGCCGGTACCAGAAAGCTCAATTGCGGCGGTAACAAACACACCACTGGTCTCCGATCTGCCAGCTGCGACTACTAGTGCCGTTGTAGAGACTTCGGCGCTTCCAGAAAGCTCGATTGCGGTGTCGACAGATATCCCACCAGTTTCTGATCTGCCAGCTGCTACTACTTCGGCAGAGGTGGCTGCCGCAACGAGTTCCATTGAAGTAGCGGTATGTATCCATTGACATACGAAGTGTTCATGCTAAGACAAGCAGGCGTCAACAAGCATTGCGAGCGCGGCAGCTTCCTCTTTAGCACCGGATTCGTCTGCGATCGCCCTGACCTCCGACATCTCTTCCTCGAGCATTGATGCCACAGCCACAAGTTCGGACATATCTGCGGTTACATCATCTGCTCCCCTTTTGGCGGCAGCGGCAAGCTCAACCTTTGTGCCTTCGAGCTCAGACATCGCCACAGATTCAGCATTATCGGCAGCAGCGTCAAGTTCAGTTATCTCAACAGACAGTGCCCTTGCTGTTGCGCTCTCGACAGATTCTAGCCTGGCTTCTGCGACCTCCATTTCAGCACCTCTCTCCACCGACTCTGTTCAGACATCAGCCATCGATAGCACACTGTCTTCCGTCACAGCCCTCGCCTCAGCTCTTTCCACATCTGCAACACAGCCACCTCCAGTCATCGCTTCTACAGACTCACTAGCACCAAAACCTTCCTCGTCAGGACCAACAGACTCACTCGCACCAAAACCTTCCTCGTCAGGACCATTAAACTCTTCTGCAACCCCTTCACCTCCTAGCTCAACAGCACCAAAAGCAACCCCTACAAATGGTCCAAAAGTGTCATCCTCAGGATCAGCGTCGTCCGCTGGAGCAACTGCTCTGCCCATCTCATCAGCTAAATCATCTGTCGTTGTCATGTCAACAATCACGAGCGGGAAGTCAACCATCGTGACTTCTTTCACAGCTGCTGCTGATTCCTTGCCAACCGTTGGGCCTGGAGCGGTGGGCAGTGGTTCAACGGGGACAAATGCTGGGACAGGATCTGGGACGAATGTAGATGGAGGATCAAACTCTGGTTCTAAGAGTGGAAGCGGTGTTACGACAACTGCTACCACGGTGACAGCGAGTAAGACGACTATAGCAGTGAGTGCTATCGCTATCGCTGGTAAGTTTTTCTCTGCTCATGGTCCCCTAAATCATGTAACTGATATCAGCAGTTGGATCCGTGCTCGTCTTCGTCGCCATCGTCTTCATTATTAGACGAGTCCTGCGACGACGTCGTATAGGAAAGAAAGCGGATACTCCTCCTCAATCCCCACTCCTCGCCTCCATGGATGCAGCCTTGCCTCTATCAATCTCTCGAAGCATGTCCCAACGCTCCGGCAACACCGAATTTAGCAGTTTCTGGGGCTTAAACAGCACCAATAACTCCAACAACAACAACAACAACAACGGCGGCGGCGCATTCAGTCAAAGCACAACAGCCGTTGCCTCTCGCTATAATGAGAACATCGGACAAAGCAGAACACTTGGAAACGCTCCTTCAGGCTACACGTACGAGGCCGAGAGGGTACAATTCCCATTCCGTAATGGAGCGGAAGATGTCCCGCCTTTGAGTCCTTTGCCACCAGCTGCTGGTCTGATGGGAAGATATACGGATGAAGAGAAGGGAACATCGGTATTTGAGATGGATAATGGGAACTCGAGTACGAATAAGAATGCAGGAAGTAATGGAGGGAGATACGTGGACAGGAGTCCAAATGGTACTTTGACCTCGTTCAGTCTATTTCCTAGGCAGGCGGGAAGGGATAGTCTGGGAAAGGAGGTGGCACCGAGGGACTTTTAAGAGGTGGGGCGAGGTGGTTCATCGGGGGTGGGTGGATGAGGATGTAGGAGTGATGGGATGAGATGCAGAGTAAGAGTAGATAAGTAACAATCAGTAATTTAAGAGGCAGAGTTGGAGAAGCGCTGGTTTTAATTTCGTGTGATGCAATTCGAGTTTCTGCTCGCTTTTGAACACCCGTCCGATGGCCGACGCCAACAAAAGTTGGCCTATTGGCAAGTTTACAGTGTACCCCCGTGACCATATGTCTAGCCCTTTCAATGTCCCAAGATTCAACAGCGAATAAGAGCTGTCAAAAAGTACGCATCAAAGATATGGTTGGGTGCCACATGAGTGGCAAACTAACTTTTGATCAGGGGGTACACTGTAGTGGCCGTTTTCGTGTGGGGAAGGTTCTGATTGTTCAGGCACGAAGCCAATCCCGCCTCAGGTCACTCTCACTAAAATAGGCCGGGCCAAGACAATCCGCCCAAGATCGTGACTTTTGGAGTTCTCATGAACGTTATCTTCGATGCTGACGTACTGTAGTGTTCATGAAGACATTTTGATCTACTTCAAAGGCAAGCGGGATCACTTCGTTCATTGGTGCGCCGACATCGATTTCCCCGCACTGAGTGCATCAACTAATGGACCGCAAGGATGTTGGTGCTTCTGCGGGACAAAGAAGGCAATAGGCCGGTTCGGGCTTTGTGCAGCAGTGTCGTGGCTGTGATTTGAGACTCTTGCGATCCCGGGGTTAAATACGGTGCAGATCAAACTTTGACTTTCGGCTGATCCCTTGTTCGAAGTGTTTAAGCTTTTTACATGCAGATGTATCCAGCCAGCACTTCTCGATACGCCCTCCTGATTTGTTCCCGCAACACCAACGTACTTGTGCGCAGGATTGTTGCTGGGGTGTGCGATAAATGCATGTAAGTTGTACCATGAACCCAGGCAAGGTCTGGCTTACTAAACTGTTTTTAATACCTTCTTGGTGGTACAGGAAGCAGTAAGCAGTGCCACAGAACACCAAAACCTCGAGCCAATCGCTTCGGACTACGTTCTTGGATAGAACCTAGTTTTTCAGGTAGGAACCAAATTTGTTGACAATGAAAATTGTTTCTCCTCCTGCGAGATCATTTCATCGAAATATTACATTTGACATTCTATCAACTTTCTACCTCATTATTCCATACTTCATCCGCTCCAGAATCAAAGCTCTCCTCTGTCTTCACGACCATTGCATATTTGACTAATTCTAAAATGGCTCTCACCCCCGTAATTGAAGAGATCAGAGATGTCGCAGATTCCTCTGCGATTGGTGGTGACCTGAAGGACCTCCCTCCCGGATATTATCGCTCTCTTAACTTTATTGGAAGCATCATCGGCGTCGTTCTCATGGCAAACAGTCTATATCTTGGATTTGTTCTTCCGGTCTGTTGCAAACCTCCACAGCATCATCTGGAAGCTGACTTTTGATTGCAGTCAAACACACTTTCCGTCATTAACGCGGATCTTGGTCTGCGTTACACCTCTCTGCTCCGATTGAAAAATTCTAATTTGATCATTTCTCTAGGACCCGACCCTAACTACGTTCTTGTTTCCACGGCTTTCACTCTTACAGCGGGCGTCGGGTTAACTCTTGTTGGCAGGCTTGGTGACATATTTGGGCGCCGATACTTCCTCATTGGTGGTCAGACATTAGGATTCATCGGTGCACTCATTTGCGCAACCGCAAAGAACATTCCTACTGTGATCGGTGGTACGGTGCTGGTTGGCCTCGCTGGCGCTGTACAATTGACTTTCACATTTGTAGTCGCAGAATTGGTTGCGAACAAAGATCGTGCAAAAGTTGATGCTTTCTTGTTCATGAGCATCATTCCATTATCTTCAATGGGGCCAGCCTTCGGTAAAGCCCCTCTCATCTTGGCAAACACTTCTAACAATATGATCAGCTCGACTGCTAGTGTCCAATACGAAGTTGAGCTGGAGGTACAAGCCCTAACCGCCTAATGAATTGCACCAGGACTGACTCAATGTTTGTTAAAGATGGAGTTACTACTTGAATGTAATTTCTTGCGGACTATCGGTCGTCCTTTTTGTTCTATTTTACTTTCCTCCGAACTTCAGTCAACTCACTCTAAATGCTTCCTGGCGATCGGAGATAAAAAAGTTCGACTATGGCGGATTTATTCTTTACTGTGGAGGGTTGGTTCTAGTTCTTCTCGGACTTTGTGAGTTCTTCCGAAGAGCATCTACTTTGTGCTGTGGTATACTAATTAATTTATTCACGATACAGCCTGGGGAGGGTCTGCCTATTCATGGCACTCAGCTCACGTTATTTCAGCCCTAGTGGTTGGTTTCATCGCTCTCATTGCATTCGTTATCTATGGTAAGTGACCTCTAAGGAACCATCCCAACCTTCACCGCCTACCAACATTTACTACCACCCCATAGAAATATACATGCCGCTCAAGCAACCGCTCGTGCCGATGTCGCTATTTAAGATTCCCAATTATACCGCTGTCGTGGTAACGGCATCCGTTGGAACCATGATTTACTTTTCCATGAATATCTTGTGGCCTCTCCAAATTGCTGCACTTTATACAACCAACAACATCCAGATCGGTTGGCTGTCTGTAAGTGAAGTCTTCACAATCATAGTTCTATTCACTACTTCTTGAATTGTACAGGGAATCAAAATTCGAACATAGCTAAATAACTCATCAATACAACTAGTGTACCACCGGAGCCGCTGTTGTTGTCGGACAGGTAATCAGCGGTCTCGGTTTCAAGAGGATCGGGCATGTGAAATGGCAACTCGTTGGGTGTTGTGTAGGATTCACGGCATTTCTTGGTGGCATGGCTGCAGTAAATGCCACCAATCGCGGTCTAGCAATAGCTGTAAGCAGTTCAACCCAAAGCAGTAGGTCGTCGACTAACCTTCCTCTCTCGATCAGCTCACAATCTTGGCTGGGCTTTGTGTTGGGGCTCTGGAGCTTATCACTATCATCATTGCTGGTCTAGTTTGCAAACCCAGCGATATCGGACTAGCAAGTGGACTATTGGGTTCTTTCAGACAAGCATCTGGATCTATCGCAGGTGAGTTTGGTGCCACTTTGTTCTTCAATTCGAATTGGCATTTGCTAAGAATACATCGTCAAAGCCTCCATATATGTCAGCATCCTCACGAACCGGTTGACAACTACACTGCCCTCGAATGTTGCCCCGGCGGCATTGAACGCAGGATTACCCAACACATCTCTCCCAGCTCTCTTTGCCGCCATCGGAGTGGGAACGGAGACGGCGATGGAAGGAGTTCCAGGTATCACTCCTGGAATCATTGCTGCAGTGGGAGACGCTGTAAAAGTGGCGTACTCTCAAGCGTTCAAGACGGTCTATTTAACCAGCATCGCGTTTGGTGGTTTGTCAATTATCGCAGCGCTGTTCATTACTTCTATCGATGACTTGATGACGAACTTTGTTGCAAGGAAAATGCGTGGCCAGGAGACTAAAAATATTGACTCTATGGATAAGAAGGAACGCGCCAATGCTGTTATGGAAAGCGAGACCAAGACTGAGAAAGAGTGTGTCAAATAGTGGTATGAGATGGGACTTTGTGGCAGGAAGAGAGTGTCGGTTATCCACTCCCTGCTTATCTCCGCGGAAGGAGTAACTTCACACATTTAAAGCCTCGGCGCCTTCCATTGCGGCTTTCTCTTTTCATTGAATGCCTTCAATCCTTTGAAAACTGTAAGTAGGAGTAAGTGCTGAAAGCGGAGAAGTGCTTACCTTCTAAGATATTTTCTCCTTTTTCCAATTCTGCGAACTCCCTTTCGAGTGTAATTTCTACTGCTCTCTCCACCGACGCAGTTTCCCAACCTTCTCTCAACCCCGCCCGAGTGCAGATTATGCCATCAGGGCTATTTGCAGCTATCATTTCAGCATAGCGTACAGCTTCTGAAACTACTTGATCTCGAGGGACAACTTTGTTAACGAATCCCCATTCATGTCCTTCTTTTGCAGTGACGGTCCTCCCAGTTAACGCCAATTCGGAGGCTCTTTGAAGTCCCATTGAGCGAATAATACGTGGCAGAGCGCCTCCAATTGGAGACAGTCCCACTTTCACTTCCGGGAGACCAAAGTACGCCGTATCGGCCGCAACAACGAGATCACTAACAGTTGTATCCTATTAGCTGAGTAAATAGAAGGTAGCCCACGAGAATGAGGCATAAAAACGACGAAACATACCAATTTATAGCAAACTCTGTCCCAGCGCCCATGGCCAACCCATTCACGGCAGCAATGACAGGCTTCTTCCCAAGCCGTCTGCTCAATGGCTTAAAAGCAGCAGCATTTCCCATCCTTTGTCTCCGGTCGACACCGACTTTCATCGAGTCGTTCCATTCCTTCAAGTCGGCTCCAGCGGAAAATGCCTTTTCACCCGCGCCAGTGATGATCGCAACGATGAGGGTAGGTTCATCGTCGAACCATTTCCAGAAATCTTCCATTTCCCAAATTGCAGACGCGTTCATGCAATTGAGGTCTTTTTCACGAGACATGGTTGCCAGGACCACGTGCTCGGCGGGGTAGGAGATTTTGAGGAAGGAGGTTGGCGGTGGAGGGGTATGAGTCGGGGACATATTGTATCTGGGATCAATTGGTAATAGGTTGGTCCTTGCAACAAAATAGGAGGCAAGTGAAGAAGATGATGTTTCAATTTGCTGCTGAGAAGCCGAGTCGAAGGAAATGGCGTGCAAGTTGCACTTTATTTGAGTTTCAAGGAGGTATCCCATCAAGCCAATGATCGACCTCGCTTTCTCCGCAGGGGCTCCCTGATACGATAGGCGGTTTTTGACGCATAATTCGGTCTTGCTTTTAACCGATACCACGCATGCTGCCCGATTCGGTCGTGCATTTTGTGGAACCATGCTTCGGCATTTAGATATTGCGTCAAGTTGCAGAGCCTAGGACTCAAGCCCAGCAGACTTCTCTTTGCCCAGTCCATCGTCAAGCTTGCCGTCCCATCAGATCCAGCAAGGACAGCAATCATGAGAGTCTATAAGGAGAAAGAAATCGAAATACCTCAAGATTTGAACCTTACAGAGCTTCTCCACCAAAGCGCCGGCAATGTCCCTCTGCCTGAATTTCACCTCATAGCTGCAGACAATCTTACGAACCGTAGCCTTACTATCGGCGAACTCAGGAGTCGTGCAGGAAGAATTGCCAGTGGCTTGAAAAAATCACTGAGCCCAACCCTAGGCGATAAATGGGCACTTATACTACCAAATTGCGTCGAGTACATAGAATGTTTTCATGCTGTTCTATGGACTGGAGGGGTGTGCTGTCCGATCAATCACGCTTTGAAGGCTTCTGAGATTTCTCATGCGCTTGTGGTCTCACAGCCAAAGTTCATCATTGCATACGGACAAGTCATTGAGAAGGTCATCCAAAGCATCAAACTTTCCAGGAGTTCCTTGTCCCAGAAGACCGTACAGTGGCCAGAGCCCGATATTGTGACGGTTGTGCAAAAGGTACCAGGCTTCAAGCATCTCCCAGACGACTTTTTAGATGAAGAGAAGCTTTCAATCCCGCATTATATCAACACAGCAGAGCACCTGGCCTCCATTCACCTTTCATCTGGGACTACAGGCCAACCAAAAGGAGTCAAACTCACTCATTATAACTTTGTTACAAACTGCTACCAACTCTACGCCCATGATCCCCGCCAATTTCACTCTAAGTCTCGTACCGTCGCTTTTACCCCTTTCTGTCACATCGCTATGACAACTATGCCACTTTTCATGGGCCCATGGACTGGAATGATGCACCATGCCATGCCATCTTTCAGTCTCGAAGCCTTCGGTCCGCTCGTCTCATCTGTCCGTCCCACTTCATTTCAGGGAGTCCCCTCCATAGCTCTGGCATTCGCAAACACAGACTTTACCACAAAGTTCGACTTTTCTGCAGCACAAATAATCAATTGCGGTACTTCGATGAAACAGGAGCTGTATGACCGTCTGACCAAACGAGCGCCGTGGCAAGTCATCCAGCTTTATGGTATGACGGAAGCAAGTCCGTATGTCGCGTACCAGAAGCTTGGAGAGAATCAAAAGTTGGGTACCGTTGGACGCCTTCTGCCCAACATTTCAGCCATGCTGAAAGTCGAGAATGCGCTGGAAGATGCCCCGGAAGGTGGACCGGGAGAATTGTGGTTGAAGGGACCGAATATCTGCTCCGGGTACACGGATGAAGAAGCTAACAAGAAAGCTTTTCCTATGAAGGGGTGGTATAATACAGGCGATGTTTGCACTATTTCCGAGTCAGGAATCTTAAGTGTGGTTGGGAGGACGAAGGAGATGATCAAGTATAAAGGTTTCCAGGTCCCTCCAACGGAGCTAGAAGCACATCTTAATTCTCATCCACAAGTGGTTGAAGCTGGTGTGAGTGCTACATGGGATGAGAGTCAGTTGACAGAGTTGCCAACGGCCTTTGTAGTGTTGGTTTCTAGTTTGAAGACGAGGGCGGAGATACTTAAGGCACTCAGGGATGTGCATACTAGCACTGATGAACTAGTGACTGGATATAAGAAGTTGCGTGGAGGGGTTTGGGCGGTGACGAGACTTCCAAAGAATGCAACAGGGAAGTTCGTAAGAAAAGAGCTGAGTTGTCACAAAACGGGCCTGTCATCTTTAAATGTTAACACGGAGAAGGAAAAGTTGTAGATTCCAACAATGTCTGATAGTCAATACGGCTAGGGGCTACCAGAAGCAGTTCGATAGTATCGTAACTTTACTTCTCTCGCTAGCCTTTGACTATTAAGGTTACCTCTGCTCAATCTCGACGACCCCGGACCATCTCGCAAACCGGTGCTTGATGAAAATTCGACGTTGCTCCGTTCTTACATCATGGGCTATTAGGAGAGGCAGAGAGAATGCACTCAACACTGTGAATTCTGGAACTTTCTCTGTTTGAAGTCAACAAAATTCCACTTGCAGATGTCTCATGCACGGTACGTGTGCTTACCTGAAATTATCACTCTGCAGAAATCGTGATTCATCGCAGCTGAAGCTCTGCTGTGCACCTTCTACCTGCTACAGTACCCTGCCCAGTCTCCGTAACAGCTGAACCAACATCTACTCAATCTGACTCGGAATATTCAATGAGTCGTTCATTCCGAATAGCTTGTAGCTGTGCCCTTTTATCCTGTATCTTCTGCCAAAACTTGTCGCTAGTCCTAACCGTCTTCTTTCCTCTTCGAATACCCAGAACGACAGCCTCCAGCTCATCGCGTGTTCGAAGGCCATCGTCAATACTCTTTTGCTTTTGGTAACAGTCCAATAGGCTCCACAAAGCATCACAACGATCGGGATGTGCTCCGGTAGCTGTAGATGACTTGCGGTAATTGTCTGGTCTCGAAATATCGAGCAATATATCTTCTGCTTCGATGAATTGTTCCTGCTTCGTCAATATCAGAGCAAGCTCATTCTTGCCAGCCATAACACCCAAGTGATCTCCTCCTAGATGATCTACCGCCATTGGAATTAGTGAGCCAAGCAGACTTTCCCCTTCCTCTAGTTCGCCATGGGCGCCCTTGATGGTGCCATGATGAAGCTGTGCGAGCCCGGTGTAGGGCTGCTTGTCACCAAGTTGCCTTGTACGTTGCTCAAGTACAAACACCATATTTCTCTCCGCCTTCTCCAGCAAGTGGTAACCAAGTTCTTCATTGTTTGCCAGAAGCTCGGTACCACGATCCCGATATGTTCTTGCCAAAGACTCCATCGCAATCAGCGTCTTGAGATCATTGTCACCTAGCAGGTCTTTCAAACCAGAAACTGCCTTTTCGTGATGTTCTATGGCTTCTTCAAAGCGAAAGCAGTACCAGAGCGTAATACCAAGGCGCTCCAGGGCATGAAATATAGCTGGGTCGGTCTCTGGTAGATGAGTTCTCATCCCATCAATGGCCTTTTGGTGTAAATCTATGGATTCCTGCAATCGTCCCTGTTGGCCGCGCCCTTCACCAAGTGCATCCATGACTTTCAGCGTGCGAGGATGTTCTGGTCCTAAAGTCCCCAGACATCCTTGCAGGACCAGCTCTTGGAGATTTGCTGCCTCATTTGATTGAGATTGTAATAATAATGTACCCGCGAGTGCCAGTGTGATGTTCATTGCCCTTGGATGGTCAGGACCGCGCATCTTGTAGATGAAGTCTTTCACAGTTCGTTGGTATTTTCAGCTTCATCGAAACAGCCTAATTGAGCGTATACAAGGCTTGCTTTTTGCCATCTGTAACGCTTTCTGAGCACGAATCCCGCTTGCCTGGAGAGCTCGAGGCCATGGTATCCATATTTGCTTCTGATTGTTCGTAAACTCGGCTCGTATAATTGTTTGACACTTCTCGACAGCACGGAGATGGGGAAGGAGTTGTGTTGGCAAGTTCGCATGCGACTCGACTGAATCGTTGAGTGGCGGAAGCAAGATACAACGCGAAATTGTGGTTAATGCCGCTTCTCACTAGACTGCCTTATTCCTAATATTCATATGAGGCGTTTCGCGTACCCATGTGTGGACCAGTGGATGCATTGAGTAGCTATCTGACGCATCGTGATAAGTTATCAGGGATGGTCGGGTAAGTTCCTCCAGAGCCTTGCGCAGTCAGAAGTTGAAATCATCCGAGGGAGGTGAAATCTCAGCATCTCACGGGAAAGTAGGCAAGATCGTGTGATTTCGAGTTGCGAAATAATTCTCCACTTTACGTTGGAGTATGTCGCGAAGATACTTCTGCCATGAACTTATATACCCTCCAGGCCTAGCTGGGGTTGACGCATCGTTCCTTGTGTTGTCTGTATCGTCTGCTTTATTCATTTCTTCTTGTGCCTCTAGTTCCAGCCTTGGGTACCGCACAGCTGCTATCAGAACAGCGAAAGGGATGTTCTCATGGTGAAAGAATGAGAAGAGCTGAAGTAGTTGTAGGGCATCTTTGAACCTTTGGAACTTCATCGCTTCCAGCCACGATACAAGATCTCGTAAGTTGAATATACCTTCATGTACCTGCTCATCAAGATCTCGGAGTCAGCTAGCTTCTTTTGTATATTTCGAGAGCAAATATGCATGTCTTGAGAGTGCGTTTGGAGCACAGCTGGAGTGCATCGGAGCAATGCTCTCCTAAGACAACACGAAAGAGGGAATAATTCTCCTAGAAATTGATGCTTACTCTTCCATCTCTTTCTCCTCTTCCCCATTACGACTCAATTGCTGGTTTTCACGGATCGTTTTCCAACTCCTCTCGTAGTAAGTTAGATATCTCTCCCACCCACAATACTTGTTCTTGATGGCAGCGCCTGTATGAACGAGAGCAAGTGGCAAGCATCCCAATGCTGTGGTGATGGTTGCAGCCCACTTTACTATTGGCGGCGTCGGCGCTTCAAGGCATTCGGCAGCCTTCAGTAGCAGCTGACTTGCTTCAGTATCATCTAGCTTACTGAAGTGATAAAATCCTTGACCGATGGTGCCATATGTTTTGATAGAGGGATTCCGAGTCGTTATTATTGTGAGTCCGTGCTCACCTTCTGGAAGATATTTCTCGAGTTCCAGCTTAGGATCGTCGGCATTATTGACGAGGAGAAGCCAGGGACGCTCACTACTTGAGAGCCAACTTCTTGCAGCTCGCTCGTTCGCGTCTATTTTGCAAAGCCTGGCGATCGTTTCAAAACTCTGTTGAGCTGTCTCTTGTGAGCTGGCGTCAATTGTGAAAACTCCCCAGAAACTAGGAGTGTTGGCCATAAGGGAATCCCAATGTACCCAATCTTGGTGGGACATCAACATTACCGTTGTCTATTGTCTGAAGCAAATTTGCAGCAGAATTGAGTCTTTCCTGAGCCTCCCAGATCAAACACAACAAAACTTTTCAATGTAGAACCGGTCTCCAAAGAGGAGTGAGAGAGATCGAATGCATTTTTGAGCCCATCCAGGTGGGTCTTTCTCCCAGTAAAGATGGGATACACTCTTTTTAGGGTGTCGAAATACTCATACAGCCGAAGTGATGATACAATGTTTGTTGCAGAGCAAGAGAATCGTATGTCTATTCAGTGTCAGGTCCGTGCAACCAACTTATAAAAGCGAACTCACGGTGCCCTTCTCTTCCCGGGGAAGCTTTGATTGCAGAGCGGCTATCTGTCTGTGCAGCTGGAAGCCGAGCCTTTGGACGTTATCAGAACCTCTTTTTTGTGTAATTCCTGTGTGCATTAGCAAATTTTAGATTACTATTTGACGTACTAACAAATCAAGCATCGTCAGGGAGGTATGAAGGCTTTGACGGTTAAGTGAAACTCGAAGACTCATATTGTTGAGCTCTCCGTCCTTCGACTGCTTTCGCAACTGCTTCCTGATGCCATCTCTCCAACCCGCGACCTTGTTTCCATGCTTTCCAGCAATGCCATCAAGCACGATTTCTAACTTCTTGGCCGTTTCTTGGCAGTCCCGTAAGTTGCTGCTAGTAATTCGCCAGAGCTCACGATCTAGATCTGGCAGTTCCTTGGCATCATCTGGCAGACTTTCAACTTCGGTTTCGTGCAAATGCTTGATTGGCTTGTTCAGAGACTCCAAATTTTGGATTTCGCTCGACAAGGACGCGATATCGCCCTCCACCTGACCGGCTGCTTCATGCACATCCTTCAGATAACTTCCGACCCTCTATGTAATGTCTAGTAATCCGACAACCCTGGCGGTGAAGGAGAAGTGATCCATAACCTATTTCCTCGGCTTTGTCCGAGATACGACGGCATTCAAAATAGTTAAGGAAGCCAAACATAGGAACGATGTGGCAACAATCTTAAATAGCAAGCGCAAGACGGAGGCGAAGTAGTTCGCTGGGATGCACCGGACAGATAAGGGATTCCCGATCTTGCGGGGCTTGAGTCCCAGGACTGAGAGGGGTCACATAAAAGGTAATGTGTGTAACATGACACGGCAGAATGTATTTAATCGACTACTAAGTACTTGACGTGAGAGAAGACTAGTTTGGTACACGAGCTTTTTTATCCTTGACAGGGTCGACCTGCTTCCTTGCTGCAGGAGTAAGGTTGAGATAAAGAGGAAATACAATCATGGGAATCAATAGCCCGACCATCAAAAGCCATGCCCGTCGACATGTACTGCGATCAAGCAAGATGCCTAGTACCGAAATAACAATAGCGGCGCTCGATGAAGCAGCTAAAATTAGGACCGAGGCTGGCTTGATGCGTGAGCCGAGACCGCGGAGACATGTTCCCATCGTGGTAGGATAGATTGGAGACTGGATGGGTCAGCATCGCCTCTGCCAGATGGTAAGGTTGTTAAGCATACGATGAAGAAAAGCACGAGCATAGTGTCTGCAACAATACCCTTCCGATCTGCTCGAAAGGCTGCAACGGCGGCGGCAACGCTGGCAAATTGGGAAAAAGCAAGAATATGCCTGGGTTTGAGAAATATCATTGCAATTGAAGCGACTAATCGGCCAGCTGTAAGACATGCTTGCGCTCCGGCTTTCGTAAGTGAGTCCATGCTATGATTGACGTACAAGTTAGTTAACAGTACCATAGAACATCGAATAGAATAAAGGACATTGGGTGGGGTTGAATTGTTGGCAGTTAGTGTGATCTTAAAAAAACGTCCCTTGCGTGGATTCTAGCTTTTGGAAGGAGATCCAAGTTGTATCAAGAGTGATACTTTAGTGACAAAATAGAACTGCTCTAATGGTAACTCACTAAGAGACTTCGATCATTGCTATCGATGATTCGACTGGCTTATAGCAAAGCTGGGTAGCTATCCCAAAAGCCAGGGTTACATAAGTGACACTGAATCGTCCAATTCTCGGAGTACCGATAGAACGCCACCCCGAAGACTGACTCGCAAGGTCCGCGTCACTATCTCTACTTAGCAGTCTCATAGGGAAAACTTGAGATGAGAGAACATACGATGCATCGGGTAGAGGTAGGTAATATAAAACCAGCATAGAGGCGATACACAAAACGGCGAGACCAAGGTATTCCCATTGGGCGATGACCAATGTGCGGGGATCACCTTGGGAACCGAAAATTGGCTCGCGAACGACGAACAGCGAAATGGTGCCACCAAGTCCACGAACAAAGTATGAAAAATTTAACCGCGCCTCGGGGAACTCTGGTCGTCCGCAGAGGGCCACAAAAGGGTTTATCCCCATCTCAAGCGTTGCAATTCCAGTGCCAACGATCAAGTTCGATATCATGAATGCGGGAAGCGATCCTAGAATGGCCGAGGGCCAGAATATCAATACACCACAGGAATAGATGCAAAGCCCCGTGATTATTGTGGCCTTGAAACTGTACTTGGGTAGAACGATCCAACCAAATGTCGCAGGAGCTACGAAGTAGCCGCTATTACAGGTCAGTAGTCCGATAACAATTTTTGGGTATCTAGAATCTCTAACCAGTAGTATAGAGCATATGTGACACGTATTTCAAGTTGAGTCATCTCTGAAAGTACGTTAAATTTGCAAGTAAGGTCCCAGAGGCTTCCTTCGGCAAACCCAATAATAAAGCACAGCGTGTTAATAATAATTAGCGGGTGGATGGACTGTTTGGTGCTCAAGTCTATCATACTCCCCGAGCTCGAGGACCCAACGGAGTCCCCAAATAATATTCCTGGGGACTGTGTGGTGCCTAAGTCGATGTCGCTTTGGAGAAATTGTGGAAGAGGTTCCCCTTCAGGTTCTGTGCGATTATCGGCCTGGCGATTGTTTCGCCTATCGACAAGGGTGTCTTTCCGCCATTCCATCGTCGACCCACGTTCCTCCATTTCGAACTGTTGCCTAGACGTGCTAAGAAGCTCCTGACGGGAGGTCCAGATCCAGCTTCTAAGAGGAAGATGGCATGCCGCCCAGGATACGACTGGTTTCAAAGTAGGGATGCATGCACATGTAATACCAATGTTGACTTCAACAATAGACCACATGAGCGATTGCGAAGCATACCCTAATAAGTTAGGGAATGGCAACAGTAAAAGGGGCGTAGAAATCTTACAAAAAAAGTTTGGGTCTGTCATATTATTATCTGAGGTATCGTTCAAGTTGCCCCAATGAAGCCCCATCTGTGAGGCTTGTTGCAAGTAGGCTATGCGGACGACATCGACCGCAGTGACAAATACTCCGGTTGCTGTAAAATATGTCAAAAGTCATCATCTCTTCTTGCTTGCGTCAACCTACCAAAAACAAACACCAGCACAATCTTTTGCTTCCGAGGTATTCCAAGGCTAGTGAATATCGGTAACGGTAGAAAGAGAATGGCAAGGTCCGTAATTATGTTGACGGGAGCTGATGCTAGGGACAGGTTCAAGATGCCGATGCACCTAGCTCCACTGGGCTGGGGATATTGGAATGCTGCATCGATCGGAAGACATTGGATGATATTCAGGACAGTCAACACGCATCCAGCAACATTCACGACGACTAATATTGTTATTGTAGCCAGTTTAAAGAACCTTCGGGCAGCGCTTGTTAGCCTCAAGTAGAAGATTAGTATCGAAGTTTTGGTGGCCATTAGAGCCGGGTTCTGCAGTGAAGTGAGCTGGGGACGCAATGATCTCTGGAAGATAGATGACCGACATATAACACTGAAGATACATATTGCAACCGATTGAGAATTCCGCGCCAATCCATATGGATATATTGATCATGCTTCCCTAACCCATAATGAGTTCCGAGACACATCGCAATGGACATAGCCAAGGCAATCAGCTAAGAGATGATTAGAAAGGTGCAACAATAGCAGGGAATGGAAGGTAGCTACCCAAGCTACAACAATGAAGAGGTCATCGAGAGTTGCGCGCCGAATGAGGACAAGACGTGATATGAGTCGAAGCAGGACAGTGGAGAATGAAAGGGCAACAACAGTAATGGCCACCGCAACGATGGTTCCGGGGCGGGAGTTCTCCTGGCCTGTTTCGCTCGACATGATGTTATGACGAGAGTTAGTTGCGGGAGGCCAGAAGAGATGCAGGACTCTGCGTCGATATTTCTGCAATCCATAACTCTACCCTCTGTTGGCTCGAGATGCAAAAATTGACAAGTCAAATTCCTTTGGCGACGCTAACGTGGAACACTGTTCGGTACTGGGGGGCAGGTCCCGCCGGGTTCTTCCCATGCCGCATTGTGGGAAATCAATGCCGCATTTTTCACTATCAATACGAACTCGGGAAACGTGGCTGGCGGGGGCCATCAGCCGAGCCGACCAGAACGCCAACCGATGCCACCCCTCAGACGCTCGCGAAAAAGGATGTCGTCCTAAATCTAAATGCGCGACGCCCACTTTGTAATCTTAATTCTCGAGGGTCAAGATTCGCATGTCTGTGTACTCAGGCACGGCCAAGCTGGGGCCCCGCTCTTTCCCCCCTCCTTGATTTCTCATCCTGAATTTCTCCAGTTTTCTCCCTCAATTTCCACCGTATGTTGAATTCGTTGGTTCGTTTCCTGGGGATGGACCCCGTCTCATGCCATGATCTCGGGACCAATCGGACCAAAACCGAGTAGTCGTGTCACGGAATATCCCACTGGCATGGTACATGGTCGCTGCCACATAACATTTTTTTTTGTCGCACAGCTGAAGCGGTCTGGCGATACTGCCAGAAATTTACGATTCGGGATCGTCGACTCACAGCGCCACAAAGGGCTGTGCCCTTGATTACTCGATATCTTATAGCTGTCTTATTGGAAAGTCGGACATATTATTATTCCTGAGCTCTAAGTGAACCATCTAAGACCTACCAAATGCAAAGTATTATATGAAACTTTTAATATAATTATATTATTTAAATTTTTTTTATAAAATTAATTATTAAATACTTACGTAAATTCACATTCTCTTAACTATACTAAGAAAAAATAGGACTGCGAGACTAAGCCTTATATAAGTTAATACCAAAAACTGATATCAACCTTCGTATTTGCGGGATTACTTCTCTTCGTAATATTTGATATTTTGGTGATGGCAGAAAAGCCGGCAGAAAAAGGCGGTGACAAACATTATTCCCTGAACCTCCGTAGGAGCGTTGTCCGAGACTCAACCCGTTTCTTTGTTTGATGTTCCAGGCGTTCGCTAATTCGGCAAGTGCTAAGATTCTCTCACTGGTCCCTCCCACACGGATTCGGGATCTTCGCCAAACGGACGATCCCTTACCAGGGGAGCATTCTATAGTAATTGGTGGAATCAGGCGTGCATCCAAACATTTCCCTGCAAATGCTGGACTACCTGCAATTTCGTGGTCACGAGCCCCCGTGTGAATCACATATATTATAATTATTCTCCGTCGCCGGGCCTGATCATGGAGATTGAAGATTGCATATTTCTCGGAGCAGATACCGGCATCTTTGCCATGTTTCTTTCCACAAAATGGGTTTGTCTTCTCTCTCTCTCCAGAGGCAGATTTCTTAGAATCTCCTCATCTTTAAAATGCGCCTCGCTCTCCCTCTCTTCACATCACTGGCCACCATCACCACAGCTGCTTTCGTCCACCCAGGACTTCTTCACACAAATACTGACTTCACTCGAATCAGTGCCAAAGTAGCAGCCGGCACCGAACCTTGGGCAACAGCATGGACGAAATTCACCGCCAGCCCCTATGCCGCCGCAACATATACCCCACCTGCAGTATCTATCATCTACCGTGGCTCGGATGGCACTCACGCCGAGAACTATCCTCTCTTATACCAGGATGTCGCGGCGGCATATGCGCTTGCCATCCGCTGGAGAGTCACCGGCATCGCCCAATATGGAGATGCTGCGATCAGGATCTTGGATGCTTGGTCGTCGACCTTGACTGCTCTGGGTGGAAATAGTGATCTTTTCCTTGCGGCTGGGATTTATGGATATGAATTCGCGCAGGCGGGCGAGATCATGCGCTCTTATACCAGCTGGACGGGCTTTGTTCCCTTTAAGAATATGATGGTCAACGTATTCTATTCGCAAATCAATGAGTGGTTTGTGAATCACGATGCTGGGACTTATGGACAGTATGCATTGGGAGTCTATGCCGGCTGGGACTTGTCTATGATGGCTGGTGCGGTGGCTATTGGAATCTTGGCAGATAACCAGACGATTTACGACCAAGGGGCGAATTGGTTCCTCACCGGGACAGGAAATGGGCAGGTGTTTAGGGTATGTACTTTTGAAGCACCCTCAATGTCTCGAGAAAATGCTGACTGCTGAACCAAAGGCTATCCCTTACCAGCATTGGTTCGAAAACCAGGTGATTGCACAAACCCAAGAAGCGGGCCGAGATCAAGGCCACAACATGTTGGATATTGCCTTACTCTCCATGATTGGGAAGATGGCATACAATCAAGGCAATGATTTGTTGAGTTACAACAACAGTGTCATTTCATTCGCGTACGTTGAAACCCGCCCTTCGTCCTCACCGATAGCATACTGATGTTTTCACAGTGCCGAATACGCAGCGAGATACAACCTTGGATACGATGTCCCCTACACACCATACAACAACGGGCCGATCAACCTCCCGACTATCAGTAATGTTTCACGCGGTGATCTTCGTCCTGTATGGGAGCTGCTTTACAACCATTACGGTGTCTTGAAGGGTAAGAATGTGACCTGGACGAAGAAATATCGTGATTTGGTTGTGAGCAGCAATGGAGGAGCTGAGGGTGGCAGCGGAGATTATGGCCCGAACAGTGGCGGTTATGACCAATTGGGCTGGGGTACACTTCTCTACACGCTATGAAACGAGACGGGGAGACCGAGTCTGGACACGAAGCGCTAGTGACATAGCTGATCTCTATTCGATCGCCACTATTTGTGATATTGGCAACAGACTATTGTGGCAGGGTTACATAAGTTTCTTAAAACCCTTTCTTGTATTAGGTAGTTTTGAGGGTAGTGCTAGTCACGTGCTCTCCAGTACATAAAGAGCTTTCTACTCTCTAACAACAATCAAGCATCCTTTTGCCCACTGTATTTACAGGCTTATTCTACGTATGACTGATTACTCTGTGCGACGATTACTGAATTAGTCCAGCTCACTGGCTGAGACGAAGTGACTTACAGTTGGGCTTTCTCACTCTGAGACCACTGCCCTTCTACACTATTCTACAGTAAAACTTTACTAGTATATATCAAAAGGATAAAGCTGAACAACTTGGCTCATGTTGCCATCCCGACGAAAATATGTATTCTTAGTACACTCCCTAAACATGACACCATCCACATAACATTCACCCAAAAGTGTAAATCCGGCATCTGCAGGCCGGAGAATGTATGGCACGTCAGTACCAACAACTACCACAACACAATCGCCAGGTTTGGTGTTACCTGGCCCTGTTCTAACACCCTCCCCCCATCTCGGTTCGAAACGCCACTCTCCCGTTTGTTCTCTTGAAGATTCTTTCTCGGTTGTCAAGACTGTATCTCCTAGTAGCGATATGCTCGCACTATTCCTCAGACGGTACAACAGATGAGGGCACGGCTCTTTGGATGCGCAGGACTGATCACATGGACTACCGACTTTCAAAAAGAGACGGAAAACATCTGCGGAAATTTGTAGCTGAGTATTTTCTGTAGTGGAATTTTCTCCCAAAGTTCCTGGGACTCTTCCCATCTGAAATGTCTTAGGCCGATATATAAGTCTCATCATTTCCCCTTCCTTCTTCTCTCTTCATCATCTCCCAACAAAAGTCTGATCTTCACCTCTTTCATCCGCTGCAACTTCCACCACTTGGTCGTCGCCGACATGGGATCGGGAGCTTCTCGCGAGACCGTGATCGATTCCAAGCGGTGGAGAGGCCCACTATGAGCTAACGACTACACCGACTCCCGCAAAGTGGAACTAATCTGCTCACTCATTCCGGTTTTGGACGACAAAACTCTCCTACGCTCACTCATGGGACGTCCGGATCTTGTTACACTCTTCACACTATTACGGACGTCGGGAGCTCCTCGGGCACGAGAGTGAAAATCCCTTAAAAGTGACGGACGATATCAAAGCTCAAGAGCTTTAGCGAGTGCTACGACCTCTATTAAGGTACTATGCCTTGTAAGGTCAGAATTAACCACTCTCAGGAGATTCTCGCTAAATTGTGGGTGACTTTCATGCGGCCGTTTCTTGTGTAGTCTTTGGGGTCTCCCTATTTGACTTCGTGAGGTACGCGCTTGGATATAATAGTCAAGCTCTTTCTGTTGGTGTTTTGCTTAATGCTGTGTGCGACGCTCGCAATAGTTTTTAGAGATTATTTCAGGGCTGTCCTCAAATAAAGAACATTTATATTGAAGTTGAGAAGGTTAGTTCCAAGTATCTATAGGGACCTAGTACTAGCCAAAAGAGATATTGTGGTTGGGGTACCACTTGTTAGTTTACTGGATCTTAAGTAACACGATATACGCTCTATACGACGCCTTGGCCTCGACCCTCGACCCGACCAAGAGCCTGTTTATAATAAGCAATCTAGATTTCGTACTCAAGAGACTTGCGGTATTCAAGAAATGACGTTGTTTGACAATCGAATTTGGGGCAGAATGGCCTCTCAAAGCTCGCAGACCGAAAGAGAAGAGATTAGGATTTCCGTCCAGAATCATCATTAAGATCACATCCGGTGTCGCGTCCACGAAGTGTCTTTCTCAGATGATCCAAATTTGGAAGAAAAAAAACAGATCGGGATCGCAATCCTGAGGGAATGAAAGACTTCCATCCCTGGATCCGTGTTCCCATCCGAAGGACCCACTTGAATCAAGCTTTGAAATTGTGGCCATACGGCTGGTTGAGCCCAGATGAACCATTTCACGTATGCGGCATCCCAATACAACAAAGCAGTTCCCATTCTCAGGCAATCCAACCGGGAAATGCAAACACCCCAAGCATTGGGAACTTAGAGAGAGCACTTCCAAGAGCTGCTGCGGGTGCGCCACGATACTATCTCAACAATAATTTCGAGATTTTTCAGCGGGAGAGTCGGGCGTACACTCACTAAAGCTGATCCCTAGAAATATTGTTGTTGTCAAGACCACGATTGCTACTAAGTCGTCGGGCCATCCCTTCCAAGTGTGGAACTCCAGACGCTTGGGAAGATCATCTGAAGCCAATGGAGCTTGGAGGGAAGATATATGGTAGGATCCATGAGCAAGACTCGAGGGCAGCAAGTTCACGACAGATGGCTCTTCTCTTGACATGGAGTACCGGCGTTGCGAGAGGAAAAGGCTCAAGAGCTCGAATTTGCAATGAATAAGTTTGAGGACGCTGCCTCCATTGCATCTGATGATCTGACCAAAGCCGAAATATAATCACATTCACTTGAAAACTTCACTTCAAGTTGGTGGAATATGACGATTAAAATAGTGTCTTCGAGGAGCGCCCCGTCAGCTAGTTCAGTGCAAGAGAGCTTCGATTCGTCAATCATCGTGGGTATAAATACATCAACGCTTCTTCACCAGGCCAAACAAAGATCAAAGGGTCGCTTGTCCGCCACAACTGCTTGTGTCGGAGACCTCGGAGGTCGCTCTTCAGAAACAGGGCCATTTCAAGTAACCTAAACCGAATTTTGATCAAAGAATTGCAGAAATTGTAGAGCAAGAAGTTCAAGCTGAAGGTCGCGTAGGCAAGATTTGAAAAGAGCGGTTGTTGTCAATTGGAGAACTGTTGTCATGGTGAAGGACATTCATGCTTCCTTAGTTGGAGAGGTTAGTTATGGGTAGACGCAGTATTCAAAGCCTGGGTAAAGTAAGTTATAGTAGTACAGTACAGTCGCTTGCAAAACCAGCTTCCCCTTCGAAGGCGCCACGTTATTCTGAGACAGGGATCTTGAAACACTATGTCGTACTGAGTCTAGTGAAGTACACCGCCGGATCCGAAAGTATTACTAAGCAATGTATGAGTCATCATACATTAGGCTGCAACATTACAGTTTAGGATCGGGGCGGCTGTAGTAGCAGCATGGTTTGATTACTATGACTTTCCTAGTATTCTTATTTTCATATGAGAATATGTCTGCTACATCGGTACTCAGTTTTGTTGCCGGATCTCGATTTCCTTAGTTGTTGATCAAGCCACCGTCCGAGAGGCACTAGGCGTGTGCTGCGCCGCAAAATCACACTACTGACGTGCCCGCACTTGCGAAGAGTTGGGCTGCGCTTGACGACACTCTTGTTTTATACTCCACTCACCGTACTAGAGTCGTGGAATTTTACCTGAAATTCTTAATACACCGGAGATTATAACATCTATACGCAAATCATGCGTCTTTTGGAACTCACAAACCGTGGCGAATTCAGCCTGACCAAAGATCTTATCGACGATATTCCTCCCTATGCGATTCTTTCGCATACTTGGGGAAAGGATGAAGAAGAAGCCACGTTTCAAGACTTGACACAGAGTGTTAGAAAGAGCAAGGCTGGCTATAAAAAGATCCAGTTCTGCGCAGAGCAAGCCGCTCGCGACGGCCTACAACATTTCTGGGTCGACACATGTTGTATTAACAAGTCGGACTACACCGAGCTCTCAGAGGCTATCAACTCTATGTTTCGCTGGTACCGTGATGCGAACAAATGCTATGTCTACCTCTCAGATGTTTCAACTCGTCGCTTTGATGCAAGTAATCCGTTCTTCCAGTTCTCGTGGGAATCAGCTTTTCGGGAAAGTAGATGGTTTACACGAGGCTGGACACTTCAAGAACTTATTGCTCCGACGTCAGTCGAATTTTTCTCTTCGGAAGGCCAACGGCTAGGCGATAAGAAATCGCTAGAACTATTAATTCACGAGATAACAGGCATCCCCGCTGAAATACTGCAAGGAAGCCCTCTGGCTCAATTCACTATTGATGAGCGGATGTTATGGGCAGCAAAACGTACGACCAAACGCAAAGAAGACGAGGTGTACTGTTTATTTGGCATTTTCGACATCCATATGCCGCTGATCTATGGGGAGGGGAGAGAAAACGCGTTCATAAGGCTCCGTAATAAGATCGATAAGCGTTCAAAGGGTAAGTAGATCAACTTGGAGGGTTTTACTATACCAACAGCTTCTCTAGTACCTGCTAGCCGGAAGACACCATTGTCGACCGTGCCATTTAATAGGGACCTAAACTTTATCGGAAGACAAGACATTCTCATGGCGTTAGAATCAAAATTCTCCTCACAAGAGTCTCACAAGCGCGTTGTCCTTGCAGGGCTGGGTGGAGTGGGGTACGCGTTCTCGGCCTATTAGCTTCTTTGCCTAACAACTTCCCAGGAAATCGCAAATTGCTATCGAATACTCATATCGCCTCAGAATTTATGATGCCCAGATCTGGGTCTTCTGGGTGCATGCTAGTACTGCCGAGAGATTTGAACAAGGTTATAAATCTATTGCCGCTATATTGAAGCTACCTGGATGGAACGACCCTAAGACCGATATACTGGATGCCGTGTGGAGATGGCTGAGTGACGTCCAAAGTGGCCGTTGGCTTCTGATACTTGATAACGCTGACGATATTGACGTATTTACTTCGACGCCGGGTAAGGACTCAGAGCGCCAATCACGTCCGTTTTTGAGCTACATCCCACAGCCTGTGACGGGATCGGTTCTCCTAACGACCAGAGACCGACGAGCTGCATCGTGGCTTAGCACTGGGTACCTGAGCGCTATCACCGTGGATATAATGACGCCGGAAGATGCCGAGCAGCTGCTTGAGACAAAGATCCCCGATGGACTCTCTTCTGCCTCCGAACGAGCAGAGCTAGTTCACGAACTAGACTACCTCCCACTTGCTATTACTCAAGCCGCCGCGTACATCAGTGCGCGAGCAACGCGGATGCCGGTCTCCAAATACCTGACACTCTATCGCCACGACGAAGTTAGTCAAAGCCGACTACTGGACGAGGAATCTGGAGACTTGCGGCGGGATCCAGGTGTTCCTAATTCTGTTATCCGGACGTGGCAAATCTCATTCGACCAGATAAAACGCAAGTGGCCATCGGCTGCGGAGCTGCTGTCTTTCATGGCTATGCTCGACCGCCAAGGGATTCCGGTTTTCTTACTCAGTGCTTGCTATCCAAATGCTCTCGATCTTGAAGCCGCATTGAACCCTCTTCACGAGTTCTCCTTGATTTCTGTTGAAAGGGAGGGTGCGAGCTTCGAGATGCACCGACTTGTGCAGCTCGCTACACAAAAGTGGCTAGAGAAGTATCAGGAGGTTGAGCGATGGCGAGGAAAGGCGGTAGAGGTAGTCTCGAATGCTTTCCCGAATGGGGATTACAGTAATTGGGAGATGTGCGAGACGCTATGGCCTCATGCGCAAGAGGTACTAAGGTCAAAATTTGCATTAGATGCTTATTATCTCGCGCAGGCAAGTCTCTTATATCACATGGCATGGTATAGCTGGCTGCAAGGCCGTTATGTTCTTGCTAGGGCACAGAGTCAAGAGTCTCTTGACATCCGTGAGCAATCACTTGAGTGTAATGATATTAGAATATTTGATAGTGTAGAGCTATTAGGTCTAGTGCTCAGGTACCAGGGCAGGTACGACGAGGCCGAGACGATGAACCGGCGAGCGCTAGCGGGGACAGAGACGGTACTCGGGCCTAAGCACCCTAATACTTTCATGAGTGTAAACAACCTTGCTTTAGTGCTTCAATGCCAAGGCAAATACGACGAGGCCGAGACGATGAACCGGCGAGCGCTAGCGGGGAGAGAGACGGTACTCGGGCCTAAGCACCCTAATACGCTAACGAGCGTAAGCAACCTCGCTTCAATACTTCAAGACCAGGGCAAGTACAGCGAGGCCGAGACGATGAATCGGCGGGTGCTGGCGGAATTTGAGACGGCACTCGGGCCTGAGCACCCTAATACGCTGACGAGCGTGAGCAACCTCGCAAGCCTGTTGGAAGCGCTAGGTAACTTTGAAGATGCTACTATCTCCTATCAGAAAGCGCTTTCTGGCTACAACAAGGTCCTCGGCCCTAAGCATCCCACGACTATAGCATGCTCTAAACGATATTCTTCTCTACTAGAAAGAAACTCAGGGAAGTCACCTGTAGCCTTGTCCAACTTTGTGCTTGATACCCCGCATAGATAGATGCTTTTTGACAGACGCTTGAACGGTGAAGGTTTCCTCCTCGTGTTGCGAATGGGGTCATTATAGGATATCGTTGTTAGAAGTTGAGGAATTGAGTTGTTAAGGACTTTGCAAGGCGGGGCGGCTTTTCGTAAGGAGTTTTGTCCCGTTTATGGCTGAGCTGGTATGACTTGGCCAGGAGTATATAGCATTTCCACTTCCGACATTTGATTCATTACCTCTCCTACTTTTCCAACATAAGTTTTACTATCTTTCAACTCAAGGATTCAAGTTCTCTTATTCTAAATTTACAAGAATCTCAGAGACTAGTCACCATTTATTAGGCATTACTACTCCCGCCATAACCACTCCGACGTTTCTAGTTTATCCACCTATCTTCTTCGCTTATAAAATCACTTACCGCCTTTTCTTTTGTAACTCTAAATCTGTATTACTATGCCTCAATCAATTATTCGGTGGAGAGAGTAATAGTCTTGCATCCAAGCTATCTGCTCAGTTCCGTGATGAATCCCAAGCCGGGCTTCCAACCTTTTTGTGTAGGAAAAGTCAATACTTTCTCAATTGAAAAAAGCCCCTTTTCTTCACTATGGTATAAAATACCACCTATTGCTCCATAACGCTAATATCTCAAATCAGGTATTGCTGCAAATCAAATTTACGCACCCTTCGCGATCCTGTTAGATTATCTTTGTCAACTACTTAGATACTTCAAGTAATCAACACGTATTCAGGTATAGGAGTACGGCTTGATTTCAGTTCGTGGAAGCCAGCGTAGTCAGAAATATGAAGGGGGATCGTTGTTATGATTGGCACTGCTATCATTTTCCCTCCCTTGACACTTGGGAAAGGCATCAAATGAGTGGTATGAGGGTGTCCGAAATAAATCTTATCAATGTGCACAGAAAAGAATCTCGCGTGCAGATAAAATGAAGAGAGAGGAAAGAAGACGAGGCATGATTTCCTACAGAGCCACGCGAGCAATTAGACATGTGTAGGCTTTCCTTTGGTAACTACAGGAACAAAACTTGGAAGAAGGATAAGGTTATTTATACGCCTATACTTGGGCACCCGCTCCCTCTGCACTTATAACAAAATTACTTCGGAGAAGGAGGTGAGAGGAGTGACGATGATACGGTACACGAGACGTGGAATCGAATGATTGCAAGTGTGGACTCTTTCTTGATTTTTGAGTTATCGAAAGGTATTAAAAGAACCTAGTTCCTATCTCTAAAAGGTATGAATCGAATTAATCGTGAGACAAGTGTCATAGTTTCGTAATCTGAGGGATTCTAATCGAGACTTCGAAATCTTCGGTTCATGAGCGTCCTTCATTCTTCTGGTACCTCCGCTAGTACCTTCTCTCCTTGGCTCAACAAATCAAAACAACGCAACTGCTGTCGAGACTAAGCTTACTACCATCTGCCCCACTAGCTTTCCACCTTTCCTCATAGATCCCACGTTCCAATCCAAACCAAGTCTAGATTCTCTCGAACACCTAGAGATAAAGGCAAAAAGAAACGACTTTGACACCCTCTACTGCTTGGCTGTCGGTCACCCCACTGGCACATATGTCTCTACCTATGTGGTCTATATGCTAATAGAAAGAAGGTATGAGCAAGAATAGGGTATATATATGCCTCGGAGGGACTGGATTATAGGAATGGGTTTGGGGTTCTAAAGGCAAGGAGGGGTAAAACCCATCTGAAATAAGAAAGCAAATCGAGGGGAAGAGATCGCAGCTTTGCCTTCTCAAGTAAGCTTCCACTCCCACCTGCAAGGCACAAAAGCACCATCTTTGTTTGGCTGGCTTGAAGATCCAATCCTCACTGAAATTAGAAATTAAAAGCGACGTGGTACTGGTATTGGTGATTCCGGAATTCGTCTCCGAGACTTTGGCATGTGCGGTTGTTAGGTTCATGTAAGAAGACCGTTAACTTCCTTCTTCATCCTTTTCTTTCTATAACAAGAAGAAGAAACATTACTGTTATCAAGACTTAACCCACTATCATCTCCCCCTCAAACTCTCGAGGGGAAAAGCACCATCTTTGTTTGGCTGGCTTGAAGATCCAATCCTCACTGAAATTAGAAATTAAAAGCGACGTGGTACTGGTATTGGTGATTCCGGAATTCGTCTCCGAGACTTTGGCATGTGCGGTTGTTAGGTTCATGTAAGAAGACCGTTAACTTCCTTCTTCATCCTTTTCTTTCTATAACAAGAAGAAGAAACATTACTGTTATCAAGACTTAACCCACTATCATCTCCCCCTCAAACTCTCGAGGGGGATACGAACCAGTTTCACTCGATCGAAGGAAGACTTGATAATAATCAAATAAAAGTTAGCTTTTTCTTTCTAATGTAAAAACACCTTCCCTCTCTCCTACGATACGACACATCAAATTATATCGTTGGGAGTGGGAGTGATTAAGTTGGTGTCGGCTTCAATGCTCTTGGCTGCCTTTCTGCGACTTCGCGATTGGGAACTTGGAAATGTGGGAGGTTGTGAGGACGATGAGTATATCCTTCTCCACTTTTGCCTCCTGTATAAGCGAGAAGAATGATCGTTGTCATTAAAAAAAGTGTTATCACCCACCTCCTAACATTCCTTCTCTTCCCCCCAAACCCCAAGCTCATACAAACAAGACCACCTCGAGGTAGCTCTCAAGCATCAAAGAGAGAGAGGAGGGGAAAGCACGCGAATACCGAAGTGAAGGAAAACTTCGCTTCAACGCAATGCACACATAATCTCTCATCTTTGGGACTGTAGAGATAGAGGATGGAGGTAATGGCTTTATATCTACTCGAGTTCTTTTGAAATTCCGTTTGTACTTGCTATGAGGGGGCGAGAATGAAGAGTGAGAAGGGGAAAGAGGAAGGTAAGGTGGTCAAAAGAAGCGAGTGAAAATTAAAAACAAGACACAACTTCGCCCCTTCAGCTCGAGCTACCATTTCTCTTTCTCCTAGTATAAAAGCACAATCCCCCACCTTTCCCCTCCCCTCCAAACAAGAAAACACCAAAACAACCGCTTCAAGGTTGTGGTATTTGTGTGAGTAAGGTTAGCCTTGAACCACCTTCCTGCAATTTTATGTAATCAAGAACCTGTAGCGCGCGCGGAGGCTGTAAGGATAACGAGGGTATCCTACTTACCACCCCTCCTCGATGCGGACAGGGGGATACATATTCGCTGTCAAAAGCACGAGTACTGCCATATTCCCTCCAATTTAGCTCTTCTCTTCCTTTTGAGAGTGAGATCCACCAAGAACGAATCTACTCTGGGGTACTCCCGAGTGCAAAGGAAAGAAAGGGAAGGATGGGGAGGGGGAGGGTGAAGGCGAAGTGAGCGAAGAATTGGCGTTAACACGGTAGAAGCCAATGACTGCTGCTTTTTGGGACAGTGAATATTAAGGATGTGTGGGTGGTGGGTTATTTATACTTGCTTTTGGGGTGTGATTGAGGTTGAGGGTAAGGTGAGGGTGAGGTGAGGTGGGGTGAATGGATTGCGGGGTAACTACCCCACACCACGTGCGCTGCGTTCCAATCTGAGAATAGGGGCGACCAAAAAAGCAAGAACGCGTGGAAGAAGGCGCAGAGAGAGCCACAATGAAGTGAAGTGTTTACAGAAGCAAAGGAAATTGAAGAATGTTAAAAGATGTGCCATTTTAGGTATCTGAGCTGACGAAGAGTAGTTATGAACCCCAATCTGCCGTTTCTTTTTGAATCCAACATTCATTTAATTCCCCTGATTTGATCGACGAACGAGATTTGGTATAGAAGGAAACACACATCCAACCCGACTCCAAGATCAAATTACTCCCCTCTCGAGTTTTGTATTACTTCTCTCCCCCAATATCCACTCATCTCTTTATTCTTCGTATCTCGACCCAAGAGATCATCTTCTTTTCTTCATCGATCTCCTCTCCTCAACCTTCCTCCTCCAAGAATCCCATGATAGCCCTAATACCTCCCGCCCCAAGTCCTCCGCGAGGATAGGCGACGTAGACTGGGTCGTCCCAGCATCCCATCTTCTCTCTGAATTCGGATTTGTTGGTCAAGTGGAATTGGCGATTGATAGTATCATAAGCCTTCTTCAACGCCTTAACCTTGACTCGTCCGAGGTTTCGGCCACCCTTCATCTCCTGCGCTGCACCAGTGCCGAAAGTGATTCTCTTACAGTCCGGATCACTCGCCGAAATACTCTTCAAGGAATGGAGAATTAGACTCTCGATAGTGCCGGAAGGAGCGCCTGGGAATTCGAGCGAAAATTTAACCTGATATCCGTTCTCCGGACTGAGTTGGTGCAAGACGACAACGGCGTGAATTTTTCCGTCTGAGGGAGTGGTGCTGTAAAAGTATCGACGATGTTCTTGATCGATCCAAGGTCTGATTTGCGTGAGGTGGACTTGGGTTCCTTTGCGACCTTTTTGCCAATCTTGAATCCTGGCATCGATTTTCTGGACTAACTCCTCTGGAACAGGTTCCGTGGACGGGACGTCGATTTCTTTCACGCCCTCGTTTTCTGCGTGTCTGACTTTTCGCGCGAGGTCTTTGTCTTTTGCAGCAGGGTTATCTCTAGGATTCGCGCGCTCTTCCGCCGCACAACTCAAAGTCCGCCATTGGAATTTCTCGCCCAGATATTCCTCGATCTCAGCTCCTAGAATCATCCACAACGGCTTCAAGTTTTTATACTCGGTAGAAATGAAATTGAGATAAGCGGAAACAACTTGGGGATATTGCGTCTTATGACAGAGCGGTTCACCGACGGCGATGGCGTAGTTGTTGTGGATTACGAACCCTTGTGCTGCGCCGGTGGAGGGGTGGCGGTAGACGTGGTAGCGGCGGTCGAGCCAGGAGGTGTTGGCTGCATCTCCGTAGTTTGCGATGAGCTTTTCTAGGGGTTGGAGACGGGATTCTGGTGTGGAAGTATCATCGGTGTTTTGAGAGGTTTCAAGGTCTGTACGTTCCCATGGTGGGTTTGTGGTGCTTGCTTCTTCGTGGCGCAAACGCTCGACTTTCGGGGCGGCGGGGAGGGATTTCGGGTCTCGTGGGAACATAGACGCCAAGCGGATGTTTCCAAGATTCAAGAATAGGTATGTGAGGCGTTCGAGTCCGATTCCACATCCAGCATGCGGTGGTGCACCCCATCTGAAGCCCTCAAGATACTCAGTCATTGTCTCGGGACGGATACCTTTTTGCTTCATGCGTTTCTCCAAAAATTTGGAATCGTGGATACGTTGTCCTCCAGTGAGAATTTCTTGTCCGCGCATGAAGATGTCGAAACTGTTGGTGATGCGGTCATCGGTAGGGTCGGGCATGGCGTAGAAGGGGCGGACGGAGGAGGGGAATTTATCGAGGATGTAGTAGTCCGTCTTGTATTTTTCTCTGACGATGGCTCCGAGGCGGATCTCGGCGCGGGTTGCGAGGTCTTCGTATGGGTTTGGGGGGTTGCCATCTTCGTCGACCCAGCCGTCGTCGATGAGCATTTGGACACCATCCGTGAAGGCGATTCTTGGAGTCTCTTCGAGCCAGACTACCTTCTCTTGGGGATAAAATTGTGAAATGAGCTCAATTTCCTTCGCGTATCGGTCGTAGATTCCTTTCCACAGGTTCTTGAACATGCCGTCGATGATGGTTAGTGCTTCGTGGTAGTGTTCTTCCAAGGCCATTTCGAGATCGAGACCGGTGTATTCCGTTAAGTGGCGGGGAGTGTTACTGTCTTCAGCTCGGAAAACTGGACCGATTTCGTAGACACGCTCGAAATCGGATGCAATCGCCATTTGCTTGGGAAGTTGAGGTGATTGAGCAAGGAATGCTGGTCGACCAAAGTAGTTCAGCTCGAAAACTGTTGCACCAGATTCTGATGCACCGCCTTGCAGCTTAGGTGTGTGGATTTCAATGAATCCTTTGCCGTCTAAGTATGTTCTGAACAGGTTGCAAATACCGGATTGGATGCGGAAAATAGCTTGAGCTGGACCAGTTCGAAGATCAACAATACGGCTGTTGAGACGGACTCTTTGAGGAAGGGATCGTTGTTGTCTGTAAACATCCATGCTGCCTGGGCATTGTTAGGACTTCTCAGCTTTCTCTAAAGTAGAAACTCACTTCGACTCAACAACGCAGAGTTCCTCGAAACATCCTGACTCTTCCTGTTCAAATCCGTTGACTTCCTCGACACATCCTGACTCTTCCTCCCAGGGACAGGGCTCGCAATCCTCGCCGGGCGAATCAAATCCTGACTTGCCCTAGGTGTGCCTTCAACCGGTGTTTGCGTCTCACTAGCCCCAGGATACAAACTCTCGTCCTCGTCTTCATCATCCTCATCAACTTTATCTCGATTGATATTTTCCGCATCATAGACCGTAAACGGCACACGCTCCGTCAGATCTCCCACTTTATGAACTTCGTAGACTTCGAGTTCGTAGTCATGGACTGTGGCGTTCTTGACTCGTTTGGGGGCTTTGCGGAGTTGGGCGTGGACGACGACGATGGTTTCGCTGGGGTAGTGTTCGATGCTTCGGACCATTTGTTCGGAGATTGTGCCGTGGTTGTCTTCTCCTTCTGGAGGTTTGTTAGTTGATTCCTTGCATAAATTGGCTGAATTGGCATACCTGTGAGATCCTCGAGTTGTTTGTAGCTCTGAAGTACACCTTGGATAGTAATCGTCTGCTGTCGGAAAACAATAAACACAAGCTTCGCACTCATTCGCCTCAATGTATGAATTCTAGCTCGGAAACTGATAATTTTGCCCTCCATTTCTAGCAGAAAAGTTAGCACAATAATTTATAGCGGGGTAAAGACCCCAAACGTTGAAGCCCCTCACTCGACATATCCAAATCCTTGAACAAGATCCGATTCTCGTGATTCCACCTCTTACTCATATTCATACTATACGGCCTATACAGCTTCGTGAGTTCTGGCGGACCCTCAGTCAAGAATTTCTCGTCTTCGATGCGGGCCATGGTTTCGCGTTTTTTGTGCTCGGCTTTAACTCGTTCTTTGTCCATGCTTCGTCGTATGCGATCTGCTTGGATGATCTCGCGACTCTGGCGCTTGTTCTCGATTGGAGTTCGGGTGCCATTTGGAGTGGAGGAGCCATTTTGAATTGGGGTAGAAATCCCCTCGGTTTTGCTGGGTGCAGAGTTGGAGTCGGAATCGGTCGAGTTGTTAGTGGAGTTGTTGGTGGAGTTATGGGAGGAGGCGTTGATCTCCTTCAGCTTCTTGAATGGCTTCTTGAGGAACGACATTTTTGCGTTTGTTCCTTAGAAATTGGTGTGGACGGAATTGGTGGAAAGTGGGAGTTCGGGAGTCGCGATTATTTTGTATGTGCTGGAGTACCGCGATGCACCTAGCTGATTAATCCTTACATTAAACGTAAAGCGATCAGATGCCCGTGAGCGAAAAGGCTGGAATCAGGACGTGTGTTGGCGAATGAGAGATCAGAGAGCGGATGCTTCGGAGTCCATTCACAGCTGGTCGCTAAGATGGAGAACGAGGGTGAGTAGAACACCGCGGATGAGGAGAGCGGATGAGAGGCGGACGAAGGAAGCTGCGGGTTTTGATTGTTGATCAAGAGACCGAAGGAAAGGAGAATTGCATCTGACCTTAACCTGATGAGATAAGATTACCGGCCTTTACCTGAGCGAGAGATAGCGACCGCCTGTGATGTCACTGAGATACTGGTATTGAATCAGCGAGTCGAGCGCAGGGCGGCGTCAAATCAAGTGCAAATCTGTTTGCAGCTGGACGTGCCATGGCGGGACCCTGGCTTGCCCTGGCCTGTATCCGGCTGTCATATTGCCATCGACGAATGGAAGTTTGATCGTTGTTACAATTAACAGCGTTTGTGCCTGGGAACAGAGCATGAAGCGGCAACGTCATCTTGGTCCAGGCCAGGTCCGGCAAACACCAAAATTATTTTTCTTGTGAACCGACAATCCCGGATGAACGTCTCCGTGGCGGAAATAGTGGAAGACTTGAGACAGCTTAGTCACGCAGATCTACGTGTGCCAAGGAAAGATCCTGGCCGTGGTGTGCTGGTGGGGAAGAGGCGAGCATCGGTAAAGCTGCGTCGACCTGATCCGAAGGGAGGCCGGCTCGACGGCATTGGAAGATGAGAAAGGGAGAAAAAAAGATAAAAGAGGTCTTGGTTTCATGGTAAAGGGGAACAAGAAGTTGCCAAGAAGAGAGGCTCTCTTTCCAAGCTCTCGCTCGTTCGGAGATAAGCTGTGGAGACTTGCCTACAAGTGAAGGCTGTTCTCGTGTCGAGAGACTCAACTTCTGAGATTAAGAAAGTAGTTGGAGAGCACACAGGCTTTATACAAGTAAGAGTTTCAAGCCTCACTCGTACTCTACTCCCAAGACGGTCGATGGGCTATCAACCAGCCGACTCGGAATTAACGAATTTTGCTCACTGCGCAAAGTTTACTTCATCTAGTCATCGGAATCGGGATATAACACGCGTTCAGTGGTCAGCAGAGAGTTGAATACGTCGTATAGAATGGACCAGCCAACTGCTGCCCTTGACGAATGCCACCTCTACAGAATGATGACAGCTTGAGTTGTCGAGATTTCTGACAGACGATGCTTACTAGTTGAGAGAGAATAGCCGGGGATCACATGATTGGGTCCATCTTGAAGGGGCGCTTATGACAGCTTCTTCGTGGGCAGTATCATTGGTCAATTGCTTCAAATCTGGAATTAACATCTGGCATGTCACCCAGCCTCGTGAGACGAGAGGTGTTGTTTTGTCGTCTGATGCATCCTCTGCAGAGGAGAACTCGCTTGCATAAATTGCTCAACCGTTCAAATGTGGAAACTCATCGCATGCCCAAGACACAGCTCTTCGGATTCTAGAATCGTTCATGATAAGTTTCATGTTTCACCATCTTTGACCTGGTTCGTCTAGCCACAACGCTCAAGATGGCCAGATTTATTCAAGAATCTTGACTCAAAGCACGTGATCAGCTATCATCCTTCGTCCAACGGGCCGATGAAGCTTAAGATTTGCATGACTCCTGTACTCCGAATAATTTTGAAGTTCGCAATGATCTCAACTCTGCTTGATCCATATGAAGTAATGCAAAAGCATCACCGTTTCGCATATAAACTCACTTCACTGCATCCAATCTTCTCTCTGCCTCACATCTCAGGCTCCATGGATCATCCCTTCCCTCCTGCTCAATGACGCACTTTGGCCGACCCCCGACTTCACTCTAAATTCCAGGTCTCGACTTCGACATCAAGCACGCCCAATCCAGCCAAGAAAAGTGATGTCGATCCAACCAACCATTCTTCCACAGCGACATTTCTCTCCAAAGAACAATCCCAAGACGACGAATCGCTATCCCCAGGAAACGACAAATGCACATTGCTTAGTGATATCAATCAACTGAGCCCCAATCGACACGCACCCCAACGGACTGCAGTCTTCCCGCCCCGCCTTTGAATCTCCTCCAACCAGAATATATCGAGACCGCTTACCCACAAAATCTCACAGGGTCGTGAATAAGTGCTTATCTTCATCTACCCCTCGACCCCTCTCCCTTACCCTTTCCTTGGTCCTGATTCTGCGATGAGCTTCTTTCCATCGTATTATATCCTCCTAATGAAAGCTTCAATATGGAGGTAAGTCTCCTCCATCCCAATGCCCATTTCATCCCATCTCCCAATTCTTCTCTCGAAATGCAATTACTAACAATTTCACTTCCAGGGCCCTAATGGCCATAGGAATGAAATTCCACCACCTTGCAGAACCACGCCCTCCCCGCCCGAATTTCAAAATCGTGATTCCATCCCGTTTATCACCTCGCGGCGGAACATTTAAATTGGTGTTTTACGTGCCGGATTCATACTTTACGGCAGATGATGAATACAGGTATCCCGTCGTCGTCAATTTCCACGGCGGAGGCTTTACACTCGGAACTGGAACGGACGATGCTCGATGGGCAGCCTCAGTAGTGGCAGAAGTCGAGGCGGTGGTTGTTAGTGTTGAGTATAGATTGGCGCCCGAATACCCATTTTCAGTAGGAGTGGAGGATGGTACGGACGCAGTGATATACCTCGCCTCCCACGCCGAAGAACTACGACTCGATCCCTCTCGAATGGCACTCAGTGGCTTCTCTGCTGGCGGCAATTTCGCATTCACAGTCCCGCTCATGCTCCACGACCTCATCAACGACGCTGGGAAACGGAATCTGCTGGACTGCAGTTCGAAGGCGAAGAAAAGGAAGAATGGACATAACAGTCATCAACACGCCGATCCAGAATACAACCACAATTACCTGCATCCGAATTCTGCTATCTCTCCTTCTTCGTCTGCGACTACACCTTCGAGTTCTCAGCTCTCGTTACCGCGACCGACGCAGACACGGACGAATTCTAGCACGCATTCGATAATGAAGTTATCTGACTTAGAACCTACAGCTCTCGAGATTGATCAGAAGATACCGGATCTGCAGTTAAAATGCATAGTCTCCTTCTACCCTCCGACCGACTTCCGTTCCTCGCGAACAGAAAAACGCCTCACAAACCCACAACCAGACAAAAACCTCCCACCAATGCTCACAAACCTCTTCGACGAATCGTACATCCCGCCGTTCGATGCGATAGACCTCACAGACCCTTACTTAAGTCCGATGGCTGCTGAAGACGACTTTCTGCGAGACGCATACCCAGAAGACATCGTGTTATACACCTGTGAATACGATATGCTAAACGCAGAAGGCGTCGCATTCGGCGAGCGTCTCAAGAGCGCGGAAATTGGCAAATCGGTGCATGGAGGACTTGTTAAGGAAGTGCCCCACGCTTTCGATAAAAAACCAAACCCAGTACGGTTCCCGAAATCTGCAGATCGCTGTTATTCCGAAGCGTGCGCGGAACTGCGACGTGTGTTTGGGGGCCGAGCTAGTGTTGAGGAAAGAAGGGTATTAGACAAAAGTCAGGATGTTGAGAGGTTTGAGGATGAGAGACGGGATAGGGTTGGGTCTTTAGTTCCGGGTGGTGGGGTTGGAGGAGTTTGTGGTGTCGATGGAGACGGGGAGAGGATGAGGAGTTCTAGTGCGGATGCGGAGATTGGGAAGGATAGGAGTAGGACGAGGAGGGAGAGTAAGGGGAAGTTTAAGTTGGAGAATATGGTTTGAGGGGTGGTGAGCCTGTGGTGGGGGTGATGGTGTGCATAAACATACTACGACAGGACGATACATACATACACGACAGAAAGGCAGACGGGCATTCTAGCCTGACGATTGGGTTGGATGGGATGGTTGGGGCATGGGAGGGGCGTTTATAGAGTTTGAATGAGTGGTGGATGTATATATGTATGAACAAGTGCACGAGTTTTCTTGGTCCTTCTATTATATCTTGTTTTCTTCTCCTGCTCTGCTTTATCCATTCTCTATCGGAGAGTTTTCATCCAAGTGGGTATAGCTATCGCGAGAAGATCTTTCTTTTCGTCCTTCAAATGTCAGTAGCTCCTTCCGACTGAAATATTATGTTGCACAGCGAGAGGACAAATGTCCCTTCTTCATCTGACCACTTTGCAGCCTTGTTGCTTGTCTGAATGTCCTATCCCACATTCCACTACGGTGTTCCAATTGCTCTTCTCCAATGTCAAACATTATCTCGGATTTTTGCAGATCGTATCGACATTTGTCATTATCCAAAATCTTCCCCGACATTCAGCAGGCGTCTGAACATTGGCAGAGCTGAGTATTCCATCTGTTGCACGTGGTATCCCACATACCCCGCACATGTCATCGTTCTCCTTCTATTTCCTTCCATTGTTGCACATCGACCCCAGATACCCAACCCCCTCAATCTCATCCTCCTCCTCTTTTCCCTACCCTACCCTAGCCCCAAGACCTGAACCCTCACCCTCGCTTCATCTCTGACTCACATCCAAAACCTGGGTCCTTGCACTTAGGGTGAAGATATACTTCCCGCTAATTTGGCGTACCAGATCAACAGGACCAGGTATTCTGATACTTGTTCCAGTCTATTGTTTGTGAGTCACCTGCTTATTTAGTAGACTATTCAGCTTTGTATAAATATGCTCCCCCCTCGCGATGTGCAACAAGAATAATTCCTCTTTTCCCCAGAGGGGTGGTAAGCACGTGACTATATAGTATTTTCTCTCTAAAATGTTCTTTTGTTGCCTTTCGGTTCTGGAAGTCGAGTGAGTATTCGAAGAGTTTTTGGGATGTTTGGAGGCCTCACTAAGTATAGGATAGTGTCCGTTCGAAGGCAGGTTGTTGATGTTGAGTTGAGCTGTGCGTGCCCGCTCAACACACTCTTCCAGCGCAGACACGTTTCTTGGTATTCTCGATATCCTTCCCCCCAGTTTGCAAATCCATTGTTTCTTCAAGCATCGCTTCCTGCTCATTCTAGATCTCCTTCCTCGCGATCACAGATTGGCATGTGAAAACCCACGTGTCCGTTCCCCGTCTTCTTCCGACACCTCCTCGGCATGTACCCTTTTCCATTCCTTCTCACATTCACAGTTCCTTACACTCCTTGAACCTTTTCCGTTCACAAGATACAAATATCCGCTGTTGCACATCGCATTTTCCGTCCTCGATCCGAGGCTCTTTCTGCGAAATTTTCTTGTCCGAGCGGGAAAGGGTCTCGGAAGCGGAACCGACTTTCGGATAGAGTTTGATTTGCGGATGGAGATGAGCGCTGGAAGAAAAGGGAGGACATGATGATGGGTTTGAGATTTTGGGGGGAGGTGATGAGGAGTGGATGAGATGCTGTTGCAGGGTATCCTGGGCTAGTTACTGCTGCTTTCTCAAATCAAATTTATTTTTGATTTTAAAATTCTACTTCGTTGATTTGAGCGAAACCGAGCTGAGAGGAAAAGGGAATAAAGAAGACGTATTAAAGCACCCGTTCTTTCACAAGACTTATTCCTCTTTCCAGAGAGATATGGAATTATTATACGCTAGCTAGCAAGAGGGGCTAGGAAGCTGGCTTTTTGATGCTAAGAACCCTGCATGCTGGCTTGTCATTCCGGTATATTTGTTTCCTAGCAGCACAGTTCGGAAATTCTTGGGGTAGCTGATTGAATTCTAGCCACCGGATTCGGCGAGATATTTGGGTGTTTTAGGGTTGACAATGGTTTTGAAGATCACAGCAATCATTTTGCCGGACTTGGACATTGTAGTTCGAGAAAAAGGTGTGCGTCTATATCAGCCAGGATACCTGATAATTGTTTTGCTTTAGCACTCGTTCTGCACTCAATCGGTTTGGCTCTCACTCATCACTGTGGACACGGTAGATTCCGTCTTTCGGGTCGTTGGTTCGTATACTCGAGAGATTTGCGAGATTATATATATTATAAGCTCCTCCCTCTTCTCCTTCCAAGTACTTCCGAGTAGTCGTGACTTCGATTCACCTCAGGTCTAATCTCTGGTTCCGCCAACTCGGTATTCAACCCTCAAATCTTATTCAACAGAGCTCGCGCGGACCGAGTATATATAGTCCATCGCCCTTTGCTTTCTTAAAACTCACGTCTTCTTGGCATTGTGTTGGTGCCTGTTGTGGAGTTGTAGAGCGGAGTGGTGCGGTATTTATACTTTGCTCGGAGGGGGGATAATTGGTTGAGGAGGCAAAGTTGCAATCTTCCTTCCATTGACTCGCTATTCTCAATTATCCTTACGCATTCCTACCTCAGATGAGAATTGCCACTGCAAGTGCAGGCCCTCCATCCCACTATACATATATGCAATATTCTATCCCACTCATCCCGCCTTCAGCAAATTACCAGATCGTTAAGTGCGACATTAGACGGATAATTCTTTCAAGAGGCGCAAGGGGAAGATGAGAGAGATGACAGAATGATGAAACTTAACAACAATATCTCTCTCCTGTAAGAACGAAAGAGGAAGGCCGGGAATTCCGGGCTATGCTTGCCCCATGAGCTTGAGGGATCCTCAAGAATCAAGGACTTCACGTCTCGATTTTGAAAGATAGATTAAAATACCAGTGCCAATAGTCCGGTATCGTAATCTGGGACTAATTGAAAGTGGACTTGGAATCGTTCAGCAGGTGGTTGGATATCTTTTATACTAGGAGAAGAGGCACGGGAAGGAATCCGGGGGATTGTCCTTCACCTCGACCACTCTCTTCAACCACCCAACCTCCCAACTTCCTCATAGCCAGCACATACTATCACCCCACAATAATATAAAAAACGTGCACCCAAACCCCCTCTTCGACTCATCATAATGAGGGAAGGCAGGAAAGGGCCACAAAGGTCCTGTTGTACCACTTTTCCCTTCTATATTCCTCTTTGTTCTCGAGCGGTGTTCTTACTCGCCTCAGTGGTTGGATGCTTAGGTTTTCCTTGCTCCTTTTTCGCTTATCTGAAGGGGGTGAATAGGGAGAGGAGATGATAGTGATTGTGGACCTGACAACAATCTTATTCCTTTCTTAGGGTCAGAGGAAGGAGGGAGGAGGGATAAGTGTGCCCCATTGGCCTTGCAAACGGAGGTCATAGGGTTGAGTCTGTGCCGGTTTATCGAGAAGTGGTTAGAGGAAACAGACCTGAAATCTCGAAATATGATTTTAGTTTGATTTGATTTACTGCTCAAAGGAGTGGGAGGGGTGGTGCTTTTATACTGGGAGGAAGGAAGTCAACCTTTATAATCATGCTTTCGTTCGCGATAAGGCTGAATAGTGTAAGGATTTGAGCCCACAGTAAGTGCAGCTGCTACTCTTTCTCTAGGGATATGACCGCTTCCCGATTCGGTATTCTACCGCAGCTATTGCCGCACCGAAATCGCGATCGCACTTTTAATCGCAATTATAAGTGCAAATATTAAGCAAATTACGTAATTCCGAAATTATATTAAAATTAATTAAACGCTATCTATATATCTACTTTTCAAGTGGTTTAAATCAATAGAAGTTACGCAATTAATTGATTTATATGAATATTAATTTTGGTGTTCTTATGAGTAAGTATACTAAACCGGGTCGGGTTTGCTCGACCGCACTTTCCTTAATTGAGGTTTACTCAAATCACGTTGTTCCATCCAATTTCGGTTCAAATTCAAATCGTGCCAACTAAGTGAATTTGTTCTTCCACCACAGAAACAGTTACACTTCACTCGCGATTTGGTTTCTGTTGACTTTGATGAGTCATCTAGAGTGACTCGTAAAGCCACCACAGTTTCAAGTCTTCTCGTGGTTCAGAAGCTATATAAGCACCCTTCCTCCCCCACGTCTTTTCTTCCTTATACTTCTTCCACCACCTCTTCCTCATACTTCTTCCACCCAAATCAAATTTGTCACGATACCAAAATCTTCAACCACAACACGATTCAAGTCACACAACAAAACCACTACACGACCTCGAAATGGCGCCTCCGAAAAGCAGACCATCCAGTTCCAACATCTCCCCCCCTACCTCTGAGGATTACGATCCAGGCAAGTCGCCTCAGCAATTTTATATTCCAACATTACTGACATAGAGACAGCAACCGGAGCCTGCAGCATTGAGACATGGAACGCTACAAAAGACCCATGGCGTGTCGCCGCTTGGGGATTCATTCCAGTCCCTTGGCCGTTTGGGTTGATGCCAGCTTCACAAAAACTCTTTGATCTCTGGGCCAACATGGAGCAAGAATGTCAACAAATTCTCCGAAAATATCGAATCAATTCCGAGAGCATGAGAGCCTATGGTGTTCGTCTACCGGGTCAAGATACAGATTCTGCAGATCTCATCCTCGTTCTCACTCAAGATGTCGAAATCCACTCGTGGATTCATGCAGCAACCGAAATCTGGCAACTGTTTCAAGAAAAGGGATACGAACGAGAGGGCATCAAAGTTGAGATTCGGAACGAGCGTCGAGCTGCTTTCGATAAATCAGTGGTGATGCCAAACGATGAGCGCCTGTTGGGTATGATTGCAGCAATCCGCAATGACGTCTTAGAAAAAGTCAAAACTCTATTCCACGAGGACTGGACCTTCATTTCCTACCACATGAGAAGCCCGATTCAAGATCCTTCAATTCTCAAGCCTACTTGCATCATCGGTTGCAAGCCCGGACTCAGATCGCTGTTCACATACATCGAGAGCGAAATCCTCCAAATCCTGGACTGTCCACAATTTCCAGAGATCAGTCTTTACTTTGAGATCTGTCCAGGAACCATTGAATCATCTTCGGGCACTGGAAATGCCATAGCTTACGTCAACATGCCACCTTACTCCAACAGAACCTCTATTGGACCGAGGAAGAACAAGGTAGATGCTGGGACTCTTGGAGGGTGCGTTTTGCTTCGCAAGGGCAACTCAGTCAAACGATGCATCCTATCTGCATATCATGTTGCTCGAAGCGGGGTTGAGGGCGAAGCACTTGCTACAAACGACAAGAAAGGCCTTGGGCTAGATGAGTTTCCGATACCTGAGGAAAGGCGAATCGACATCACATCTCCAGCTCTACTTGATATTTGGAAGACGAAATCCGTCCTGGAAAAGATGGGTCGAGATGATGACCTTGCCGAGCTTTGGCGACGTACACAAGAGATGTTTGGAACTGTCATTTTTGCTACTGGAAATGTGTTCCGAACTCCAGGTGAAAAGGGGAGAAGAATGGACTGGGTGTTGATTGAACTCAGCGACCCAAACAATCATTTCCGAAACCAACCGCCTCCAGCCGACATATTTCGTGATCAGGAGAATACAACTTTCCACAACTACTATGCTAATAGTAACGACTACATCACAGACTTCGGGGAAGCTGCTCAAAAGGATTGGGTTGTGGCACAAGGTCGCACAACTCCTGCCTGCACTGGCAAGTGGTCAAAGTTGCTGACTGATATAAATTGGCCCCACATGGAAGTCTCATGGGAGGAGCAGGTTTTGTCAGATTGCGTTCAGGGTGGCCCCTTCGCTACCCATGGAGATTCTGGGTCATGGATTGTGAACGAAAGGTATGAGGTAGTAGGGCTCTTGATCGCTGTGACAAGCGGAGGATCATTA
>FJOG01000029.1:684794-724405 GCA_900073065.1 Phialocephala subalpina
GCGGAGGATCAGTAGCCTCAGGAATTGTGACTCCAATGAAGACTATCGTGGAGGATATCGAGGCAAAGACAGGCTGGAAAGTAAGTCTGCCGTGATGGGCTATCTGTATTTAACTTTTCAACATTGCGCTGGGTTGCTTTTATGTGCGCATCAAGGTTTATCATGAGTTTTAGAATTGACGAAGACTTTTCCCACACAAAACCCCAAGTTTTCCATCCAAAAAGAGTTATTTGGTGCTAATTCCAGATCCTAACTCGCCACAATGTGCAAGTTCGAAGCGAGACATCCAAAGGAGGCGCTGGTCTCTTCCTTCTCACGTTACTTGTACAGTGGATGGCCACAAGTCTGAACGATTCGCTTATTCAGCCATTCCCTCACTACACTTCACTATCGCATTTATCCTATTAAATAATCAAAAATAAAGTTATTCACATTCTAATTAAAGCATGCGATAACTAAGTATTTAATTGACAATTCTATTAATTCAGTATTTTGTATACTACCCATTTGCAGCTTTCACAGCGTTTACACGCTTTTGCATCCCCTTAGTTAGCTTATTTAAGAGCTCTAGCGCCAAAGTCTCTCACGCCTCTTATGCACACTCTATCATAAAGTCTATTACTGTAATACTATTGCCTATACCCTTAAACTCAAAATATACTTTATCGATTTTTGATTTTAGCATCTTTTATAAGTTTTTTATAGGGTTCAAGTCTAGTGAATATAGCGGCTATTTTATCACTTTTATTTCTATCTCCTTAAAGAAGTCCTTAACTTTATATGCCTTGTGTATAAAGGCATTATCTTGCATAAAGATGCTATTGTATTCGAGAATCGTAGGAAAGTATTCGCGTAAGACTTCGAGGTATACTTTAATTGTGACGCCCCCTTTTTTCGCATTCTAATCTCCCTCTATGACTACCAAATCACTCTTTACTCTAAAGCCGAATACTGCTTAAAATATCTATATTTTACCCTTTGGCGGTTTAATTTAAATCGCTCAAATTTCTAGAGCTTCACTTAAAAGCGTTGATAAGTAATTAGCTAAGGCACAAAGTGTGTATAAAAGAAGGGAAAATTACCCCGCCTGCGGTATACCCATTAGATAGCACTTCTCTTCCCACGCTCAATTGAGCACTCATTAGACTACCGTAACCTTCTCTAAAACTCTATAGGCTTCTTATCGTACTTTAAAGTCCATTCTATACGCAGTAGCGCATGCTCTACAGTAAGAAATGGTCTCTACTTAGCTCTCTACTTCTATATATTTGATTTTTTGAAGTACCGGTAGATTATCTTCTTAAAAAAGTGAAGCGCACAAAAACAAAAAGCTATTAAATAGTAATCTTTAGATTTACTACAATAGCACGTCGTATAAAGCGGTAATCTTTAAGAATAAGGACAAAAAGTGTACTTATACGTTTATTAGTGATATATAAAATCTAATTTAGCGCGTTTTTAATGATTGATTTGCAAGTGGAATCTAAGAGCTTCTCTATGCGCGCAATAATAAGAATATAAATGCCATGATCGCGAGCACTAATAACTCTTAATCTCTAGTTAGAGAAGACCTCCCCTAGTGGTTGACGTGGTGCTCCAAGAGGTTTCATTGTTGTAGGTGAGTAAATGAGAAACGCGTAAAAACGCGCTTTTTGGTGTTCTCGCTTAGACTTGTGGCCACTTACTGTATTTGGAGGAATACCAAAAATTGGCGCTTACTGCCTGGAATTTAGTGCTATCATCACTAGACTTTCAGGCTGTCGAGCGCTGAAACTGCCTGAACACTGCATTTCCGTGCTCAAACCCTCAAGCGAGCCGAAGCACGTGTTGAATTTGCCCCGCGCCTCGGCCCGCATTAACGTTCCCCCTTTCCACATACATCCTCCGAGTCGATGAAGGTCAAGATACGGAGAACGCGGTCAAAAGTCTGGGTCTGCCCTGCGTATCTTATTTAAAACATGGGTAAACACGAGCTTGTAGACAGGAGTGATCCTGGGATTTCAAGCTGCGCCGCGATACGTCCATAAATTCCATGAGGCGCAGAAGTCTCACTGCGCCTCTTCGCCAATGGCACCCCAACTATAAAATGGGAGGATTCCTCCGTAATCCACCATAAGAAGCACGGGACGGAAGTATGGTAAATTTTCGCCATGTGGTGATCGCATCCCTTGTTGGTGGAACGGTTGCTGATAGCTTTAACAGTATGTTATTTACCTCTCTATGTGCCTTGCTCTGTTCGTTTTTGTTGTTATCAAGTCACGCTCTTCATTCGCAATTTTCGTGTTACTGATCTTGCGTGCACAGAATCAAGCTGCCCGGAGACTGAATGGCTTGTATTCAACAACACCAATGTCGCCGATCTCGCTCCATGCTCCGTGTTCAACTACCACTGCCCTGTCAATGGCACAAATGAATTGATGGAATACAACTCCACGACAGGACCAGCACCAGCAGACTGTGTAAATTATGGTTACAACCTCGCCATATCAACAAATTCCAATGTCACCGGCTCATTGTCTATTCCTGGAGTGACGACTGCAATGCAAGCGTTCTTTCAAGGTGTATGGCCATGGACTGACTATTCCGGTCACAATATGAGTACGCCAGGCTACCCGTTGAATATCACGAGTTTGGAGCTGCCGGACCTTGTTACTGTTACCAACTTTGGTGGCTTTGGGATCGAGTTGGCGGACAAGCTTGAGAGTTTGCAAGCTCCGAAATTGACCAACATCACAACTGGGTCCATAAATATCGATCTTTCGGGGATCAATCCGCCAGCTATCAATTTATCATTTCCAAGTTTATATTTTGTTCAGTCTGGAATCTTCTTGACGGGCAATATCGACGCGTAAGTATTCTTTTTCCTCATTTATCCTCGCGATTGTTGATTGTCTCGACCTGTGGGATAGAGCTGATCTTATAGTAGTGTCGACCTCCCAGTCTTGAACTCAACAGAAGGACCTATCAACGTTACCTCGACCGGAAACCTGGACTGTGTAGCATTTGCTGTCAGCGTTGTGAATGCTACATCTACGTTGTGGACCCATGGTATCAGCCCGAATGGCTCAGTAATTTGTAACTCAAAGAAGGCTAGTGTAACAACGTCTAGAGCTTCTCAGCCTACGAGTGGAAGCAGCGGAAAGCTTTGTGCAAGAGGTTACATAGTGCTGATTCTGGGATTCGTTGCAAGTATTTGCGTTGTCTTGTAGGAATGTAAATGTTATTATGCTTTGCTTTTGGCACTGTTAGCATATTCTATATAGGCTAAAGCTTGCGCTTGCGCTTGATCTTCCGTTGTCCTTCGTGTTGTTCTGTCGAAACGCTCTTTCCACCTGCGTCTGTACGCACAAAATTCTTCAAATGAGGAGCCCTTGCAGACGAAGTGCACATTCAGGGGTGAATCTCGCGGCCACGCTTGCCTGAAACAGCTAGGTGTTTAGTACCTAGACTACATCTACTCACGCCGAGGGACCAAGACCAATACATCGACAACCAAAAGATCAGCCAGAGTCCAGACATCATTCATACATTAATAGCATATCATCAATGCTAGAGATCCCAAAAGTTTCTTTGAAAGTTGTCTTTAATATTCCCTCAAAAAGTAAGTCCGTACCTTATGCGACGATTGGTGCCCCCTCACTTCACGAAAAGCGACCCCGAGCACCATTTCAAACCCGATTCGATCCAAGTGCCACCACAAAACATAGATGGAGTTAGAGTACGCAAAGAAGAGGTGGGCGAATCTGCGAAGACCATACAGGTTGCGCCTACCGGTTGGGAGGATAATCCAGAGGCCTCCCGGACTTCAATTTGGGGAGGAAGAGGCAAATGGAGGAACTGATTGAGCAGCTGTGATTCTCCGAGCACAGCCTTCTCGAGGGGTCAAAGCTGCACAGATATATTAGAGGTGATATACAGCTGATGCCTCGTAGATTTGAGGTTGGGGTGTCTTAATTTGGGCACTCGATGCAGACGGTAACGAAAGATAAAGGGGAGCAGAGGGCTTTTGAAGACAATCCATCCATCGCCTGCGTCCCAGGTAAAGACTCGACTTCCAGCACTGCTTTTGGTTTGATTGTGTGTCTTGAAATTATAATTCATAGTCGAATTTCGTCTGCTGCACGTTGATCTGCTGCATTTTGCAGACTTTGCTTGGCTCGCATCACGATGAATAGGCTACTTCAGTGCAGCAGAAGCTGCGTAGAAGGCCGAGGAATGACACAATACCTCCACGCTTGCAAAATCAACAGCTTTGCTACTCTGTTATCCTTGTGATCGTGGCATCGTTGTTCCATCATCTCCATGCTAGTTCTTTGATCGCATTGCCTCGTTGCTTCGTCTGGAAATCATCGGCCTCGAGCCACCAATACGCTTGATATTCCTCAAGGACAACTACACTAGAGCATAATAAACCTTTTTGTGATTCTATGTCCTCAGCAAACTGGTTCCTTCCTCAATTCCCGTGCTGAATATCGGCGGGTTGCGTGTTGAGTAAACTCTCGAGCTCAATGGCGAAATGTCTACAAATAGCAAGCCATATTTCCTGGGCACCTGCAGTGAAATTTGAAGTAAAATTTAACTCTCGTCCATTGATGATTGAGCGGTGGCATATCTCAAGGCTGATTGCTGCATAGTTAGAAGCTTCCCGAGCACTCCTTTTATTCATAGTTGTGAAATTCTGTCTTCTCCTACCAATGTAAGTGCGGATTAATCTCACGAACTACCTAGGTTGAGCCCTGAGGCGTTTTAATAAAGTAGTGAGCTAGTGTCGTAGGTTTGGCAACAAAGACTATCAGTCCACCTACCTCCTCCTCAGGCGGCAATATCCCATTAGCGTAATCAACACCACACTAGCGTAATCACGGTTTGCCTCTTGATCACTATTTAAAAGATCCTCGCGTCCTCTTTTTTCACCTTTCCCCAATACATCTACAAAGCCTTCTTTAGTCAAACCCAGACAGATCGATCCTCAAACACCGCAGTCTAGTCTGATCATCAAAGATCTTGACTCAAAATGTCTTCCTTCAATCTCCAAACCGTTGCCCTCCTTGTCCTACTCCTCGTCTTCTCCCCTTTGGTGCGCTTGGTTTGCCTGCCTCAGATGCAACTGCCGTTAGTGGAGATCCCTGCAGTGATATGCACAGCTTGACCTCCCACACCACCTTCGACGACGAGGGATGCCAGTATGTCAACCTTACCGCTCTCGTCTCTGACCACCCCGCCGCCATTGAGTCTCGACAAACCCAACCTATCGATCTTCATCAATTCCAGAGAGATGCCGATGGAGAAATCCCCTGTTACACCTGTCCTTTACACCAATGCACTATCCGATTTACTGACGATACATGTGATGTTTCTCGTGTTACCCTCTTCAGCTCCTTGCGCAAGGCTGTTGGTGGTACTGTTGTTAATATGCGAGGTAAGTCATCACCATATTCCTTCACATTTCCCCGTTCTTCTCATCCGTACCACCGTCGAAGAAGAAGAAAAGCTGACACTCAATTCAATAGCCGGTCAAACCATTCTCGATTCCATCCTTCCTTACACCGTTGACATCGACTGGCCTACTGTTGTTACAATCGGAGATACGTATCGCTTAGGAGAGCGTACGCGACTATGATGGAGAGGTAAAGCGTAGGGTAAAATCAGTGCTGTTCGTTGTTCTTGTCTTATCGAGTCTAAGAGCTCGAGGCCTACCCTTAATAAAGAGTAAGATCACGCTAAGCCTACCGGCCTAAACACGTGATATCTATTCCAACACCTACAAATCAAATGGAGCCCCCATCGTTCTGGTACGCTGGCCAACATTTGACCCAACCGGTGAACGGAGGAACCATGACTGATAACAACCCCGCTCTCAACGGATACTTCGTCAGTCGTATCTACCAATTTACCTGCACCTTTTGAAGCAAGTATCTTGATCCTGAGTTGGTCAGTCTGTTGGGAATCTGCGGATCCTTTGGGATTGAGCACAAATACCGGTCAGTAAATCTTTGTCACTGCTCCGCATTTCCCCCTCCGATTTTGATACGGCTTTGACTAATCTTTGTGTGCTCACAGATAGCAGCATAAATCTGGGAGTACTGGGCTCTTGGGTGGATGACAAATGAGAACATGGTCGTGGATTAGAGGAACAGCTTTGCTTGTCTGCCATGTGCCGCATGCTAATGTTGTCTTGTTGGTGGCTTGCTCTAGACGTCAAAGACTAGCATGCATTGATTCTCAACAATGTTTTTCTTCCGCGCTGTGACCTTTAATCCGGATCTTTATGTTGGGACTGATCATCCATTGATCTCCCTTCTCTCAACCGTGATATCCTCAGTCCAAATGTGTTTTCCGCTCTTGATACTCACCAAATCATTTTTTCTGCGGTTGACAGAAGGAGAATACAAAGACCATGGATTAATCTGCCTGCTGAAATCAAGACACTACGAGTCAATCAACCTGCATTTTAGTAACTCTAAGGTCTCTTTGCTAGAGATCGAGAGAGACAAATCAGACATTTGGTGAGGCTGCGAGCAAATTCACTTTGTGCGTGCACGTGGAGAGTCAGAAGCGAGTGACGCCTGAGAATAGCCCTAGCCCTTCTCTTCTCTTGCTTCTCGGCCTCCTTTCCCTCATAAAGCAGTCATTGGCACATCATAGTTCCGACAATGACTTTCTGATCTGTCTCTTTCATCGCATACTATGTACCGGTCCAGGTTGGCAGAGCTTCAGCTTATCATGTGCGCTTTTACTTTCTTTGAATACTTCAGATGAAGATTAGAATCTGGTATGACACTTTTCAACTCTTGCACGTTGGCGCATCTCGATATTTTTTGGAGTATCCACCTTTCACCCATCGACGTGATCGTCGAGGGCTCTCACAAACCCAATAGCAAGTAAATTTTGCAGAGAAATTGCACATTCACAAGAGCGAGTACCAAGGGATGGTTATCAAATTTTCATTCCGTGCATCCATGACATGTCCAAATTGAGTACAAGTATTAAGACTGAGCGCCAAAAAAAGCCAAACATCTATTGCAAGAACAAAAGAAATACAAGAATAAGCCCCAAAATATTCTTGGAGCACCGTTAAAACCTCATGGTTTACTGGATGGCCATGAGGGAAAAGGTATGCTCCCACCTGTCCGATGATGATGACACTATCTGCTACAGCTTCGAAAACATTCAATCAAAAGCAAACATCGCTTCTCTCCCCAATAAATATCGACCTCTGGCTTCTTTTCATGATGATTTTGTTGCCGCGTGTGTCTACAGATCATGTTAGCCGGGTACCTTCAGCTTCTATCACGTGTAACTCACTTTTCATCCAAATGGAGACCGTCGTTTTCACACAAGCCCCTAGTTCATATCCCCTCTTCCCTTGGACCACACACACATGCGTTGTTGAGCCGCTTTGCAGTTGTGAAAGTGCTTCGTGAAGTCGCTTGAAGTGTGTAGCCTAAGGGTACTCGTCGAATGTTTGCATGAACCCCGAATTTATATCCCCTCTGCCCATAGACTACACACACTTTGATAGAGATATTCGAATTGCGTAGCCCAAGGGTACTCCCCTATGGTTCGGCGGATTGTTTGTTGCAAATAGGTAGTTTATTGAGCGTTTCGAGTTGTTGTTGTTGTTGCTGAAATGAAGGCTGGATGATGGCATCGATGCCTAAATGCACGAAAATGAATTCTCGGTAAAGTCGTGATCTTTCTTGTTTTCCTTGTCCCTTCTGCCATGTTCAAGGTTCAATCTTGCCAAGATCTTAAGGGTCGTTCGTGGTTGGGAGCTTACAATCCTCAATACTGAGGGCGGTATTTATCGGAGTCTTGATGGTATCTTCGACCATAGTATGGTTGGTAACCTCTTTCATAAGATCGAGCAGCTGGCTTATAGGTGTCTGTCTTTTTAGGATTTCGCTCAATTTGTTTAGAAGTCTGAGGATTGAGCACGTGAACGACCAAGTTTGATTGATCCTTCAAACCCGAATTTGGCAGGGGATTTCGTAACGTCGGCGTAGCTCTGTCTTGCTGAATTGGTAGTATCCCTTGAAAGGTTGGCTGAGATGCCAATGTTTTGTAGTTTTTGCTGAAGTTGCGTGAACTGAGCGTTTGATATGGTTTCGATGCTCTTCCGAGATTCTGGCGTCGAGGGTGGTGTTGATGTACTGCTTGCCCGGCTGCTGTAGGTAGAAGATAACGAAGAAGCTGGAGAAACACTTCTGGATGCAGGACGTGCGTCTTGTAGTTCGATGTTTGTTTGCAACTCTAGATTGTTCCATTCTAGGTCGTATTCCCTCGGGTCGTAGATTTCCGAGTATGCGTGATCGTGGATAAGGTCTGTTGGAGTCCACAACGCAGGTCGTAGTCGAAGCTTGCGCATTAAGGTTCGGTAGCTGAGTTCGTCGAGTCGATTGGACCAGATCCATGTGTTGAAGGGTATACACATGTCCAGTTTAACTTTATAAGCATGGTTGTATTGGAACCATGACGGGTGGTCGAAGGATCCACCTGAATGTTCAAGGTGCATTGTTTCTTCTTTGTTTCTGTAGCTTTCGGGATTCTGCCGATAGTCTTGACGCCGATAGAGCGGCATGATTTGGCTGCCGGCTTGCCAAACAAACTGCTTGGAAGAGATCTGATCAAACAGTCAGCCAAAGAATAGTAATTTCATTCCGACTCGAAATTTCAAGCTTGAGAGAAGACTAGAAGACTTACGATGCTTACGAGCGCCCAAGGCTCATGATTTTCAACCCAGATGCGAAGAACGGCCAAAGGACTATCAAAATGGTGATTAGTGAAATGTGCGGGAAGGAGCACGTATTGGGTTTTCCCAAACAGAAGACTTGTGCACCCAGAAAATAGAAAGAATGGACTCACTGTTTGAAAAAGTTTTGAAGGTCTTTGTCCGAAGGATGTGGTGTTTTGCAATTTTGATGTATACACCTAACAAGCTTGATATCTTGTCGTTGGGACACTCCGTTATTGAACTTTATGATGCTTCCAACGGCGGTGTTAAACTTGGAGCATGGTATTTTTGGGTTGGGATAGGCTTGATAGTAGCCGTACTCTTCGAGGTTGTGTCGCTGTTCATTGTTTCTTTGCTGGGTTTGTTGTTGTTGTCGAGCGTCGAGTCGTAATCGTATTTCGACAGACTCAAGCGAGCGTTTTTGAGTACTAGTAGAAGACATGCTGTCCAATGGGTGAGTTGTATAGTGCATTTCTGAGTTGGTACTCTGAGTTGGTCGGTGGTTGTCTTGTGTAGGGTACAACATTTTCGGGTTTGTAGTCGTACTTTGATTTTGCCGCCTGAAGTAATTTTCCTGCACGAGGGAGAAAAAATCCAAGAAACCAGAGACGAGGCACAGATTAAGTGTGAGAGTTATGACTCTGTGCATGAACTATAATAGTCTACAATGGGGTTACCAGAAATCATTGATCAGTGACAGACGTCAACCACCTGGGTTTGGTTGGTGCTGCGGTGCCGCACCTGGCACTTGATGGGAACGCTTGCAAGAAGACATTGAGGTGGTAGACAAATCTTATTCGTCCTTGCAGCATGGCATCTTGGTTCTACTCATCATCACATCGTGAGCAGCGGAGAGGCAGAGATGGACCTGTAGTGCCCCAACTGGCGCTGTATCAATCAGCGACCGCAAGCAGCGCCATTAATATACCCCACCGATGCTCAATACATATGAACTATAATCTATGAAAGATTTCGATTGATTTGCTAATGGGTTCGTTGTTCTGTGGATGTTGTGCGCTTCGGCAAAAATAGAGTTTACCCCTTTTTCGCTCCCAGTGTTAACGTGCTAAGCGGGAAACTCAAAATGTTTCCAGAACACCCACAACACGCTGCACTAGGGCACCAAAACGCATTCAGATATTATTTGAGCTTTAATATGAGCCCCCTAAGCGTGTAGAGTATATTTTGAGTTTCTAAAACCATCATAAAAGTGGGAGGGCAGGAACATCACAGTCGTTCATCAACTCTCTGCTGAGTCCAACCTCACTCAAAAGGACTTTCAGCAGAGGGTTTGAAACCCTTTGCATGCGTGCCAAGAGTGATTTGATCAAGCCTTCATCTTTTCCGCAATCAAAGACTCTCGTGGCGCACACATAAAAAGTACTTGGCATGTCCTCCGAATGGGGTAGGAACGTGCCGCTGCCACACGAAAAGGGAAGTGTTGTGTGATACTCGAAGAATTGAGAGAGCAGATAAGATTACACGAAAGAGCCATCAAAGCTTGCCTCCGACAACCAATAAATTCCTGACTATGCTGTAGAAGTGACATGTCGTGGTTGTTCCTGACTAGAAAATGAGGCTAGACTAGACCAGGACCAAGATAGGAAGGGGCATTGACAGGGATGTTGTGACAAGATATCGTGCAAATATGGAACGCTTCACGAGCCTCGAAAATCTACTGGAGAGCATGATCATTTAAATTTTCTAGTCTCAGCCAGGGCTTTGCGATCCACGGTTGAGAATGTTGATGCTATCTCCGAGTCTCCGACGGCAGGCCACGTATTTATTATGAGCAGCTTCGAAACTTGGACATTAAACTGACGTTCTGGAAGGCAGTAGAATTAAAGCACGATAATGTTACATGTACATGATGACGAGAGCAAAATGGTAGGCATGGCTGGCAGCAGCACCGGCAGCGGTCTTGTAAAGCTACAAGTGTAGACAAGACCATCAATTATTTTAACATAGAGTCTTTCACACATATTAAAATAAATGTACGATCGCCCATGAGTATCGTGGAGCAAAAAATCGAAGAAATAATCCATTTCGGAAGGCGTCACCAACCTCCACATGACCAAATCTACGATTGTTGAGCAGCTCGGTTGCATAGTGACTACACGTAACAAGACTAATTAAAATACATAAATGTTCGTAATGTGGATCGAAACAACTTAATGCTTGCCTAAGACCGGCTTGATAACTGAGGGAAGATAGTGGTCACGTGAGATTGGAGTGATCCTTTCCACTGGGAAGTCTATAACTTGGAGACTCCCAGCGAAAAGCGAGACCGGACAGCTTATATATAAGATGAATAGCGATATGGTCCGATATCAGTCACACTTAGAGTGAAACGGCATCGCTTGAATGGCCAGCCCAAAAATGAATGTCCAAAAATCTAATTTAGAGCAGAAATTCGGCATTCCCTCCAGTCCAAATGAAATTGGAACTGAGTCACGAACGGCGTATCGAATACAAAACGACCATACAGGCACCGAGTTGCTTCTTCAAACCACTTGCAATAGAAAGCACGAACAAAAATAGAAACGTTTCGAAGGTCTGCGGAAGCACAAAAACATTATTTCCAGAGCGGCGAGGAAGCTCGAAATTCTTCCAGATGCTTGCCTCTCGATCCACCAGCTCTGAGGTGCCTGACTTCGTCAGATCAGAGACTCGGGAAACGTCCACAGCACGCGCTCCCAACGACTTCACTAGACCATCAGGCCGATCCCCTTTCATCATCGAGACTGTCATGGCTGATTCTGGTAATACTATCGAATTAGAAAAGTTTTACGACAAGGAACCATTCCTCATCCCTGCACAGCACATGTCTGGAGGAATCGGATCCTACCGTCCAGATAACAGACATAGCTGCCTCCTCAGAAGAGCCACTGGCTACAAAGATCTTGTGAATCCGATCCTGCCGCGGATGGCTTCAGATGTTTTCAGTCTAGGTTATGGAATCCCGGCTAGGAAACTGTATGAAGTCGAATTTGTGGACGTTGAGATGGTGTGGAATGGTAATGTCGCCTCACAACCAAATGAAAAGGAGCTTAAGAAGTCGCCGACGAGCCTTAGCGAGATGTCGGATGACTCTGTTGTTTCGGTTATCAAGAAAGTCAAGGCGAGAGGTGTGAAGAATGCCTTGCGAGTTGAATTTGAGCTGAAGGGGACAAAGCCGATTTGTGGAGGAAGTGTTCGACTTTCGGGGCTCATCGCAAGTCTATGAAAATCTAAAGAGATGTATTGTATGAACCGATTCATTCAAATAAATATACGATTTCCAGAGAATGCATGTATCTTTATTGCATTATCGCTATCACATCGTGACTAAAGTCTTAGAATGTCCTAGCAGCAAGGCGGGCAGTGCTGAAGGATGGAGTCCGATACTCAGACGTACTCTGTGTTTGAGTCTACGGTACGCCTTATCTTCAAACAACTCTGTAGAGCCAAACTCGAAATCTCAGCAGGGGAAGTCTATCCATGCGTGTAAATGATTTATGATGTGGACCATTAGTGATAATTCTTTCATTTGAGACAATGTATTCAACATTGGGCCCTTTTCCCAATCGAGGTGAACTTGCCTCAAATCGGTTAGGTTACCACGATTGACGACCAGCACGACCGGACGCCATTTGGAAGGGTTTCATTTTTCTTTTCAAAAAACGAAAAATCCCCTAACACAGTTCTTGTCTCGTCGCATATAACATCACGCATCAAAGATCTCCGGACACGCGACGAAACCATGCCGGAGAAAGAAAATCAACCACCATACACGCTCCCAAACCGAGAGCCTCAAAACGAAGACGAAACTAACACCTCAAACTCAAGTACCAGCGCAAGCACAAGTCGAGATACACATTTAGTGTTTGTTGAGACCGTTGCGGAAAACAATACATCATGGTGTCCTAGCCAAAATACTATCGCTGTTCACAAATGTCTATCCAGCGGTCGGTACATAAGCTACCCATACTACCTCAAACATGATCTTGATTATGAGTGTCAGGTGGCAGAGATTCGCGACTTCACAACGTGCGGAGACCTCATCGAACAAATCCTCTCGTGCATAGCGTATGCTGAGAAACAGAGTACAGAAAAAGGGTGGGAAAAGAAGTTCACCAAAGTGATATTAGTGAGGATACTTTGGGCAGACGGCAGGGAGGAGAATTTTCCAACCGAACTTCTAGGCAGGGGTGATAGTCATGCGAGAAGAGTGATGGGAATGGTGAAGCAGAGAGGGTGGAAAGATTGGATCAGATTGAAGTTCGCATTTACAGATACGTGACAAAGACGGACGAGTCTAAAAATCATTCTCCCGTGAGAGTTATGAGTAAGATCGTGGATATTGTAGACGATCTTGCAAGTAGTTGATGGGAATGGAAGGCAGATCTGATGGGGGGAAATGATCAAGCTAAGGTTCGAGTTCTAGTAGGCATAGAACCATCATCAAACACAAAAATAACAATCAATACAACTACAGAATGTAGTCAAGCTCAGCATACACACTGGCAGAGCCGCTACAACCAAGAATACTTAGCTGCCCTAGATGATCCGAAAATGTGTTAGGGTACAAACCTATGGGCCAGTTAGACCGGAATCCAAACTGCGGATCTCAAGAACATACCTAAGAAAATATAATAAATGTCCGCAAAAAATCAAAACTATCGCAAGATATTAAAAGACTGTTGGAAGTCGAGCACCCAGAAAACGATGTCGGAAAAATCAGAAAATCCACCTCCATACCAGCTTTGCGGGACACCTCCAGAGACGAGCCTCCCAGTCCGCCCCACGAGTGGCCTTTCCGCAGCGCCACTTATGCCTCAGCATCTGGCCTTCGTCCAAGTTAGGATGGCAAACGGGATGTTGTATCGTTCTTGCCCAGCCTGGACTCATTGCGACGGAAGTACCGGACAGTACTTCATCTATGAGAAAGAGGAAACAAACAGCAGAAGCGAAAGACAAATCCAGCTGGTCCCCATATATTACGACGAAAACACCACGGTTGGCGAGCTTGGCGCTCAAGTCTTGTCAGATATGGAGTGCTCGCCAAATAGGAAGAAAGCGCAAGAGAAAGGGTGGAGACGCTCTGCTCTGATAGTATCTTCTATTGATGTCGAGTGGAACGGATTTGAGAACCTACATTGCCACCCTAAATCTGCCCTACAATGCAGGTCAGTAAACCATTTTACGAGGCCCAGGATGTGTTAGCTCGGAGGCTGCTGAAGAAAATGGAGGAAAGAGGTTGGAAGGATCTGCTGAGAATCAACCTCAAGACTGTCGTTTTCTAGAGAGTGAACAGACATACCTTCAATGTACTTGCAATTGAGAGCACATTCTCTGACCACAATGCTAGAATGCAGTGATAGATTACATACGACATGGAGGACACTTCGCCCTCACAGAATCGTGTGCAGAATGTAGATTTGCATTATGTCTAGCAGCTAACTACCACATCATTAGCTAATGCTCCTCATCATAGCGTAACAAACACAAACATGAAAAGCTTAAGCACGCGGTCGACCACGCAGAGAAATGCAAGCCAAGGACTATTCGTATGTCCATCCTCCCCAGCCAGAGCAAAGCCATTCCCCATCTCAGTACATATTCCTACAAGTGCAAAGAAATCGTCTAATCTCCCATCACATCATCGTCATCATCATCCCCACCACCCTCTTCCTCTTCCTCCTCTCCATTATCCTCTCCTCCACCCTCAGGCTCCTCATCCAGAAGCTCCCTCCTACGCAGATCCTCAACTGTGCCTTCCTCCGGTTCAACATCCGCGAACGGATCGTCTTCTTCCTCTTCCTCTTCTACTAGCTCTGTACTCTTCGCCAGTACAGAGGTTTTCTTCGCTGGTTGTGCTTTGCTTTTATTCGCCTTCTTCTTCGGCTTTGGCTCATCCAAGTACGCGACGACTTCCTTGAAATTCGAACCGAGACGATGTCTATTTCTTTGAATGCGAGATCGGAGCTTGCCTTTCGGAGGACCTGAAGCGTCGATCACTTGTGCGAGGATAGCGAGGACGAGTTTCCCAGAGAACTCGCAAAGTTGTTGCTCGGTTCTTAGGGACTCTGCTTGTCGTGCGCCTTCGGAGGAATTCTCATCCTCCTCTTCTTCGGATTCGGATTCGAGGTCTTCGGGTTCTTCGTCGTCGCTGGGTTCTTCGAGCTTCTTCTTGGATTTCTTGGCGAATTGCTTCTCTAATGCGTCGAAGATTGAAATAAGTTCTGGCTGGTAGGTAGGGTCGATTTCCTTGACAAGACTTTGCAGGTATGCGTTCTCATTCGAAGCTTCGGCCTGGCTGTTCTTGCCTTTGGACGTCTTCGCAGGTCTGAGAGTGGCGAAGAGAACGTGCAGGTCAAGGAGCGTTCCAGCTCCAACCAGACGTGCGGTGTCCAAAGTCGACCGAGAAGAGAAAGTGACAACAAGGTTCGTAACGAAGACATCCTGCCACTCCTTCAGATGATCAATCTCCAGGTCTGCGATCTCCTCGCCAGAATTGGCAGCTTCAGTGAAGGACCGCACTTTCCACATGAAGTAGAACATGCTTGTACGGATTGCAGACAGTACAACTTCGTCTTCGAGATTTTCGCGAGCTTCATCGTGAGCATCTTCGTATACGCCACGAGCGATGATGTCGAGAAGAATAGCGATAGGCTGCCTTGAATCCTTGCCCGCCTCCGCTTCGAGGGCTTCCACACAACTCGAAATGCTGGCAAGCTGCTCTAGTCGGGCAAGATTATGAGATAGCTCTGTGAGGAGTTTGGGGCTGAGGGTGCCTCGAACAGTAATCTCGCCAGCTTTGCTGATCTTTCTGAGTATGCTCGTGGTGTCTTCCCAAAGGGTTTGTACTTTGTTGTCGGCAACCTCTTCGAGCTCTTCATAGCCACGGGCGTGGAGTAGTGCGGCGCCAGCTTCACTCAAAACACCCTTGTCTGCATGACTGCTGAATTGTGCGCTGATCTCGTCCAGCAACTTGGCGTATACCGTTGAGTCCTGTCGCAATTCCTGGAATATGTTGAGATTCAGTACATGCTCCAGTCTGAGAACCACAGTGGCCGTCTTGGGATCTGCTCCGTATTTCTTCAACAGGCCAGGAATCAGGCCAGCCAAACGTCGTGCAGCAGCCTCTCTTGCCTCATGATTGTCTCGGCGGGCGTGCTTCTTCTTGGCCTTCTCCTTGTCGGCTTCTTCGGCATCTGACAATCCGAGTTTGACTACAGCATTGAGCACCTCTAAAAGAATGAGCTCTTCTTTCTCAGCCGGCTTGAAGCTTTCCCTCAACTCTTGCTCCGCATCTGTACCAGCAGCCGCCGATGTATGGTCGAACAGAAGGTAGCCTGCAAGCAACTCCCAGTTTTTGATAGCGGGAACTTTCTCGTAAAGTGCCTGAGCAGCGAGAGAAAATCTGGATTCGGGGCCGGAGACATTCAAGAAATCTGCGGCTTCGATTTGACTTGGCATATCATCAACATCTTGGACATCATAGCTCAGCAAACTTTCAGCAAGACACTTCAGCCTGATCCATTCGGGACGTGGTGTATCAAAGTCTTCTTCGTCTTCAATAGGCAGGTGCTCCTCGAGGAACTCGTCGCCACCAAGTTCTTCTACCTTCGCATCGTACAGGTCATTGATGCTCTCTGCGAAGAATGGAGTTACAGCTTTTCTGACTTTCGGCTCCGAGTCAAATATTAGCTTGCCTATCACGTCGATGTCATCAGGCTCCAGCATGCCCGCTTGTCTGACCGACTCCAACAACTCGACTGCAGGTGCCCTCACATCAGGTTCCGCATCGCGGGTTGCAATTTCCACTAATCGGGGACGGAATCGCTCGATGAAGTGTCGCATGAGCCCGGTTTCGAGCTTCTCCATGATGGCTTGTAATTGCTTGATGACCTCTTGTCGCATTAGCGCGTGACTGTCCGACATCATCCAACCCATATATCGTAGATATTGTCCTTCATAGAATACACTGCTCAAGGTCATGATCCAGTCTCCCAGAGCCTCGCAGCAGTCGAGTCTGATTTTCGGATCGACATCTCGGTATCTGTGAACGTAGATCGCGTCGTAGAGCATTTGAATTTGTTCCTCAAGAATAGACTTCTGTTCCTCGTTGGCGTCGACCTTGCTCTGGAAATCGGCAAGTCTCGCTTTATTGGGTTTCTTGTTTTTCTTCGCGGCCACCAGTTGTCGCTGGTGCTTTGCTGCAGTCTCAATCTCCTCACTGGCCACCCGGCACATCGAACTGATGAGAGAAAGTGCTGCGACAGTCGTGGTATGGCGAAAAGGACGGCAGGTAGAGGTAGACAGACTGCTAAACCACATGTGGAGATTTTCCATCAACGCTTTCTCAGTATACACTATCTTGGTCTCATGAAGGGCCTCGAGTAAGTCGCTGAAGAAGGTCACAAGAGATTCCCGGAAGGCATGACTGCTTTTGGATTTCGAAATGAGGGGGTAATCGGTTGGGTTTTGCTAATGATTGTCAGTATCTCAACATGCCGGTCTAAGTGCGTGAACTGACGGCTTGGTATTCCTCTTGCAAGTCTCCGACTTTGCCAGCGACATTGTCCACATCGTCTATATCATCCCGTGTGATCTCTATTGTGCATCCAGAGCTTCGGAGTAGGAAATTGACAAGCTCGACCATTGCGGCTGGGCCGTCGTCTTGCAATCTGCTGACCCATTGCCCCGCAACATCTTTTGAGGATAATCCGCTGGTATAGACATCCGCTATAAGAGAATTAGCATTATTCTGCCAGTTTCCAAGTTCTGGCGCGTACCATATAGTCCCTCTGCATCTTTATCCGCGATTGCCACTCTCTTCGCCTTCTTCGGTCTCGCAGGCAGCCTGACAGGAGGCGCCTCTTCATGCGCCGCTGTTCCATTGACTTTCGGCTTCTTCGTCGCAGGTTTCTTCGCCTTCTTCGGCTGCTTCCGCTTGACTGCCCTCACTTCCTCCTCCGCAGCGCTCTCTTCTTCCTCCTCAATCTCCTCTTCATCCTCATCTATTTCCGACGCGTCATTCTCGTCATCTTCTTCTCCCCGCTTTCTCTTCGCGCTCGCAGGAGCCTGTTGTGTCGATGGCGCATCGGGAACAAACTTTTCGGGAACTTTCACGGCGCGTCCTGATTTGCGCCTGCTGGCAGTCGCGCCAGGAGTGCTCGACACGTCGTTGTTGGAGATATCCATGAGCGGCGTTCTTCGAGTAGTCATTGATTCATTTGACGCGACTGAGAAAATTGATGGCAGAGAGGAAGTCAAGTTGTTGAGTCGCGTTGGAAATAATGGTGATGTTGATGATCCCGTCGCGACTATCGCGATGGATCGTGTGGGTGGATCAAACGTTGGCGCCTTATCAGGCAGAAATATTATCGAGGCTCAATTTCACGACTTTAGAACCGACTTTCACTTTGACATAGTCATAGTATCGGACGAATCGACGAGCATTCTCCTCGCTCTTTTCTGGGGCAAAGTGGGCTCAAGATTAGCTTTTTCTGCAACTCTGGCTTGCTTCAGTCTGGGATAATGTCACGACGGTACATTCGATGACCTCTCCATTTCCGCCGTCTTCCTCTGCACCCGGAGAAGGACGTCTCGTGGTGCAACTGCTGCCCCACAACATCTCAGCATTATCTACGATCACATTTCAATATCCTCTCAAGCTTATATCGCCCTCGCCGTCCGCTGCACAGAAGAGCGTCCTCGTCTTCCTTCTCACCTATGGAGGCGGGCTCGTCGGCGGCGACCAAGTTAATCTTACCATTAATGTCAAGCGGAAGGCCAAACTCAGCATTGTCACTCAAGGACATACAAAGATCTTCAAATCGCCTACTCGTCAAGTCGTAACTCGTCAAAGTCTCCACGTGACCGTTGAAGATGGTGCTGCGGTTTGCCTATTACCTGATCCAGTTCAACCCTTCGAAGGAAGTGTGTATGGACAGTCTCAGAAGTTCTATGTGGCAGAAGGTGGCAGTCTCTGTCTCTTGGACTGGGTCTCTGCTGGCCGAACAGCTCGCGGAGAAGACTGGGACCTGCGTGCTTGGAGTGGGCGAAATGAGGTCTGGTTAGCACCACAATCGAACGACAAAGCTCGCCTCCTGCTAAGGGACAACGTTATCCTGGAACGAGAGGCTCTTGATGGAACCATTCAAGATTTGAGAAAGAAGATGCATGGAATGGGCATCTTCGGGACTTTGGTGTTGCGAGGACCGTTGATGGAGGCTCTGGCCGCGTTTTTCATGTCTGAATTTGCCGCTCTACCTCGCATCGGCGCGAGAGACTTCCGATCCCAGGACAGGAAGGAGACAGATGACAAAGCTGGCCTCTCTCAGCAGGAAACTTGGAGGTACTCACGATTGAGTCAAGAGAAGGAAGCCGGCGTCTTGTGGTCGGTCGCAAAAGTTCGCGGATGTATTGTTGTCAAGTTTGGTGCTCGTACAGTTGAGGGCAGCCGAGATTGGATTGGAAGTATGCTGAAAGAAGAGGGTTCAGTCGTATCCCACTTTGGCGAAGATGCGGCCATGTGTGTTCGGTGATTGCTAAATGAAGCAAGTACTGGAGCAGCTGCAAGATCGAGAGTGAGAAGATGAACTCTTGAGGCTAATGTGCAAGGAGGGAGGCTGGGGAGGGTTAAGTCTTAAGGGAAACGGGGCGGAAGCTACGAAGAAGAAAGATTGACGATGATACGCGATACGAGCGTGTGTCTCCGCCGCCTTCAAACCAAGTGAAGAGTTGAGGCAGCTAGTATCATGAGAAAGAGGTCTTTGAGCAAACGGGTAACATCGTGGCGCTGGAGAAGGTCGAGGAAGGAGAAGAGCTAGAAGCTATGAATGACCGAGGCATCTGGTGATACAGACACAGACACTCTTGGATACTTGGCAGTTCGACAACAACTGCCGTGGAGGCTAAAGCTAAGGAAGCATGTTCCTCTGTACACCGCTTTCACCTTACTCATCCAGTGTGGCGCAAGAGATCAATACCGCTGTCAGTCTTGCTCAATGCAATCAGTTTTCTCGCATCAACATGGAATGGAAAACATGCGTCGACTAACAGCATGTCAAGGCTCTGACACCTCCGATTCATGAGACAACCTTTCTGTGCTGCATTAGTTCAGATGCTATCACCTCGGACGGCACGTGACTGAGCGTTGACTTTCTGAAACTGGTCGCAAAGATTTTCTCTTCTCACGAACGCTCAGCCACCTGCACTCGTACCATCAACCGGCTCTCACAAATCCCATCGTGGGCCGGGCGGATCTTCCCTCAATGCTGCATGATCGCCTGATCGACGTCGCTTGCTCTTCCATTGAAGCTCGTCCCCGCGGTGTGAATATTGTTTTGGTGTTGGGAACCGGTGGACCTCGCCTAAGTCAAAACACTCACCATCCCCAAGAGGCTGTCTCTTGCGAAGAACCGCGACAGTGCGACAGAGATGGATCGCATTAGAGTTAATTCGGTGATCGACAGAGGCGCAAGATCAATCGACACATGGATCCCCAGTATCAGATCCGTTTGCATGATGTGCCGAAGCACCTGGTCGAGAAGCAGATTCATTGGTGTTCGCGCGCGAAACAGTGGGTAAATGCCTGGCTGCCCAGCGGCAATGGCGCATTGGCAAGTGATTGGCGATGCTTCATTCTACGATGGCATACACAACATCGGCTTCACTTGTTAGTCTCGATATTGAATTTGATTTCGTCAATTGAATTGTGTAGCAAGTGTTGTAGACGTTGATTTTACCTTCGGGTCCCTTCTGTTCCTTCTAGTGTTTTCCCGCTTGAAACATCATGCACGCCTTTGATTATGAACACTGCTCCGAATATCCCCCGCCTCTCTTTGGCCAGAATCAGCAATACGTTTCGGACATAAAACTATTGGGCAACTCGAAGAGGTCACTCGTGTCTCGCCTTGGTTCTCTTGGCGATTTTCCTTGTCGCGCTTGGCTCATGCTTGGAAACATGCACAGACCAAAGTCAGGGCTGTTTGGCACTATGCCTCGCCCAGGCCCTATCATGAAGCATGCGAAGGGGTCACATCCTCGAAGGAGATCGGTTTCAATCGCCAATATCTTGATCTGATTTGATTGATCGTCCACAGGCATACCCTGATCCCTGGTGGATCAATTACTTCTCCGCATTCTGTTTCGATAGTCCTCTGCATTCGGATTACCCTTCCGCGTTTTGCCTCACGGTACCCAGCGACACTTGCTTCGAGCAACTTTGTACAGGCTCGAGGTCTTGTCCTTTGGAAACACCCTTCTGACGGACAACCTGACGTTTGAGCCATACCACAGAGAACAGCTTCACGCTCCAATCACCCCTCAGCAGCCGAATAGCCGTGCATTCAATTGACATTGCAGCCGGTTGCGACCATGCGCATGAGCATTCGTCTCAATTATGTAACCTCACAGCGCTCTTGGCATGTTTATGATTTTTCATGAAGGCTGAGGTCGAGACTAGTCCCATGTCAATGGCCGAAACATCGCGAACTTTGTACCCAGATGGGTGGTGAGCAGAAAAGTATTAAAGCTGCTCAAAGTCCCTCCCTTTGAACAGCATCAGCGATCAACAGTTCTTCAGTTTACTTCACTTTCATCCAATTCTTTTCACTTCTTCAGCCGCTTACGATTGACTCGTAACCGCTTTCAATCTTTATTACAATCAATTTTTAGTTCTATTTTAGATCCAACCCCCCAACCAACAACATGTTCTCCAAGCTCTTCATCCTTGCTCTCGCAGCATCCCCATTGGTCGCCGCCCATGGCAAGATCGCAGTCATGGTAAGCCTCATCTTTCTCCAGCTTTTTGAGCCTCATCTAACACAAACCAACAGACTGGTGATGCCGGTGGAAACACCACTGGTCTCGGTATCCAAGGAGCCGTCATCCCAGGTGCGGGAACCAACAAGCAAACCGAAGTCGACACCACCGTCTTCAACAGCAAGGCCGCCGCGAGCGACGGTCTCGGAAAGACCAAGGCCGGCGCCAACACCCTCGCCGGCATGTCAGCCGTCATGGCCCAATCCGGCACCACCCTCGCTCAAGCCAGCCCCGGTGGATCCATCTCCGGTACCGTGCACATCGTCACCACTGATGGAGCTGGTCCCTACACCGCCATCGTCGACCCAACCGGCACCGGCGCCTTCTCCACCGGTACCAAGCTCGCCGTCACCCAACAAGTCCCAGGCAAGAACGGAAACATTGCTGCTCCTAAGCAACGATCCCTCATTGCCCGCTCCCTCGTCGCCATGGGCATCGTCAAGCGTGCTTCCAACGTCAACGAGGACTACCCATTCGCTGCTACCATCCCAGCTGGCACCACTTGCACCGGTACCGTTGGTGGCCAGAGCGGTGTCTGCCTTGTCAAGATCGTCAACCCATCTAATGCCGGACCTTTCGGTGGTGTCATTGCTATGCAGATGGCCGGTACCTCCACCGCCGCTGCATCAAATTCCTCAACTGCTGAGAAGCGTGAGCTTGTTGGTGCTAAGTTCCGTGCTTAAATCAACAGTATCCGCGCCTGAAGGATCGTGTACATTGGTGGCGAGTCCTGCGAGTCATCTAATACGGGGGACGAAGGGCAGTTGGGCTTGTAGAGATGCCATGAGTTGGTGGAAGAGTTTCCTTTTAAAGTTGTGGTTGTTTCATTGAGTTGGGAGTGGGGAGCTAGAAGAGCATGGTGATCAAAATTTCGGATCTTACTTCTGTATTTTATGAGAAATGACATTCCTTTGCGCTGTATCCTGAAGACTGTCATTTTTAATATGCGCTGTATCATACAATCTCATGCAGATAATTACTTGGAACTTGCTTTTGCTCCTGTCCCCGTGATGGTGACCATGCTTTTGGTGAAATCTCAAAGTTTGCATCACTGGGAGTCTTGGACGAGTGCCGCGGCGACGATGCGCTATGTATGCATTCCAGATTGATTTGTGAGAATTTGGAGGCCAAAAGGACGGAGATGAACTTCCTCTTTGGGCCGAGCCGTATCACAAGAAGGTTTGAAATCTCAGCACAGTAATTTATGCATGGAAATCGCTCATACGCTCGACGATTATTGGTCATCCTCGACACGCAGCGAGAGGCAGATATGCACGCCATGTTGATGCAGAGCAGCTTGGGCGGTGATTCCAGCTACTTTGGCCAATCATGATGTTGCGTTTCGGGGCGTCCCATACCCGATGCCTTTGAGATTTTCGACTCCCAATAACCACCGAACGTCATGTGCTTTCTTAAGCGTTTAACCTCCAACAAGCAAGGCTGGCGCTCCCATCCTGTTCACCAGAAGTAATTTAGCCATCGAATCACGCTCTCTCTCTTATCATCTTTGAGGCTGCTCCTTTGCAGATTTCAACCTTCTAAAGCCTCAATTATCCCAGTTTGGACTCGAGGCGTGCAGCCTTAGGCCTCCAAATCCTGTGGCCATGCTCTGCAAGTCGTTCTAAAGTCCATAGTCTTTGATAATCCTCCTCTCATCTCTCCGCAATTACATCCTCCGACTCTTCACTAACGACCCAGACCCGAGGATGGTCGAGAAATTCGTGCTAGGATGAAGTGATAGAGGCATGACTCAGATTGAGGGGAGAATATAATCGCAGGCGTCGAAGCCTGCCCAGGTAGTGGGACTATAACTCCACGTGCAAGAGTTGCGTTTTGACGAGTGCGGAGGAGTTGTATATATACCTGCACGCTACGTCATCCACCTCTCTATTTTCAAACCCCCAATCTCGCCGATCAGAATTTCGAATCTGAGAAGGGGTGGCAATGTGAATAGACCTTGACTCCGAGTCTATTTCCAAGCTCAATACCTCTGAGAAATCCATCGACAGATAGATCACCCATAGACCTTGGAGGACTGATGTGCATGCAACTGAGGGAAGACTTCTCAATTCTTGAACACCAACTCATTGAATGCCAGCGTGTTTAAAAAAAATCATGTTAATTGATTATAATCATGATTGACTTGATTAGATTAAATTAGATTACGATTAACATCCAAAAAAAAAAAGTCTAGATTTTAATGTATTACACATACAAAATAATGCATCGTAACCTAAATTTAGTGATTATGATTAACAAAAATATCATATGGTTAGATTATGATTAAAGGTAGTTAATTTAATCTAATTTAACCATTTAGCACGCTGTCAATGAATGCCCTGGTGTAGATCTTGGTCTTGAGCTCGTATCTTATTGCTTTACTGACTTTAAGGCGAGGGATACCTGGAATTTGAAAGCAGAGTACGACTTGACAAGAAAATGTACGAATATTTGACAGAGTACTAAAACTAACATCTGAACATGTCATTGGGAATCTTCAATGATTTATGTAGAGTTAAGTAGGAATGAAGATGTAACTTTGGTTGAAGCAAAAACCAAACTTGCAAGGACAGAGACCTCTATCTTCTCGGGATGCGGAGCTTGCTTTGCCTCCTGATTCTTTCGCGAAGCGCCGAAGGTTTGTACTTGTACACTATCGGAGCTGACAAATCGTCTTGACTTGAGCGAAGAACCACCTTGAAACTCAATCTGAAAGCTCTGCAACTGAACTTGAGGGTTGACAAGCAATTACTTCTGTATTATTTGTGGTACAACTAAGGAGTTGAAGCAAAGGAGTAGCAAACTTCGACGTGACCGCGCATCACTCGCAACCTTAAAGTCACAGAAACTCTTATGCAATCATCTACTCTTGCTCTCGCAAGTTGAAGACGATGTCAAGGCGGCCTGGGTTGAAAGTGACTTGTGCAAATGTCAGATGATGTTCTAGCAAAATCTGAGTTTGGGTCTCAACTCGAAACTTACAATTATCTTGGAGATCACGATAAACACGTGTTCCGTCCTCGTCGGAAGCGAATGCAATGTCGTACTTTGAAACGATCAATGCGATCACATACGAGACGTTCATCATTGAGAGACGTTGTCCAACGCAGTTGTAGCGACCTAAGAGAAGAAGGTGCAGTGTTAGGCATTGAAGAGATGGGGAGATATTAAGAGTGCCCTCCAGAGCAAGCAAGAAAAGAACCAAAAGTTCGGGGACAGACTGACCATGAGAGAACGGTGAATAGCCGCGTCTATCTCGAACCATCTCCTTGTTGATAGTCCATCTCTCAGGTACGAATTCGTTAGGTCGCACAAAGCAGGATTTCACTGATGTTCTCTATTAGCAGCAGCTTCTGTAGTGTGTGATGGTAGATAAGACTTACTTCTGGCAATAACATATCTCGGCGCATAAACCTTCGTACCAGCAGGGATGTATTTTCCAGAAATTGTCATTCCATCCTTGGGAGTAATTCTGCTCGAGCCAGTGGCAATAGGAGGCCATAATCGGAGTACCTCTTTGATGACGCTTGCGAGGATGGGAAGGTCAAGGACTGCACTGAAATCGGAGAGGGAGGATAGAGTTTGGAGCTCGGAGCGGATTTGGTCTTGGTATTTCGGGTGGCGTGCGAGACATGCGAGCGAGTTGATGAGAGTTGTGGCCATCGAGTCACTGTGAATCGAGTTCAGCGTCGGAAAACTAGGTGTGAAGCTTCAATCATGGAGCGGTGATATTCAAGTACGGTACCTTCCAACAATAAGCAAGACCAATGCATCGCCCTCGAGATATGGAAGGTCTTGTTCAAGAGTATCATTTTCGACGGAGGCAGCAATCAGGTAGGATGAGATATCTGGGACGGGAGGTTCTTGCTAGACATTCGGGTTAGCTGGCTGTTGAAAAGGATTCCTCGTGTGCGCGAGGCCTACCATGATTCGAGCGTTCATCTTGTCCCGAGTAAACTTGAAGAATCTCTTCCAACCATTAAAGTGCTGAAGAATTCCGCTACCCAAACGTACAAACCAAGGGACCGGAGTCAAAGTACCAAAGATGCTCATGAAGTCGCGAACACCTTGTACAGAATGGTGGAAGCTCTGGCTTTGCAGGTTGCCGAAAGCCTTGCCAAAGGCGAGATCCGACATCATATCACTACAGGAAAATAGTTCTGTGTTCCTTCTCAAAAGGAACAGACGAGAATGGCTAGACCCACTCGGAAGCGAGTGAACCGCAAAATCGAGGAGGGAATACAAAGAAACTTTCTACTTACGAGGTATAGAAGCTTACAGCATCGTAGACGTTGACAGGTTGACCATTTACCTCGGCGATCTTCTGGTCGAGCTGATCCGCATACTTTGTGATTCGACCTTCGTAGTTACGGAGAGCTAGAGTCAAGTCAGTAAAGGCTTCTGAGTAAGGAGTGGGATTTTGGGAGATGTACCTTTTGCACTGAAAGCTTGATTCCAAACACGTCTTCGCTGATCATGTTCCACAACGCCTCGTACATTTGCCAAGCTCTTCAAGGGAAGAGGCATATCATACCAGTCGGGTCGAACGAAAGAACTACCAGGAGCATTTAGCTCCCAGAGAGCTTGGGTGGAGAAAATGGTGAGCTCCTCCGGACCTAGAATCGTGAATTGATCAGCAGGCATTCAATCAAGATCCAGAGAGAAGTCGACCACGTTCTCAGAGCCAGTGTGCTTCTCTCAGCAGGCTTCGGGAGTAGAGCTGAATGTTTCAAGAGTAGCGGGTCATCTAGAGAAGGTGGAGCTTACCTGTCCTAACGAATGTGCCGTACTGACGATGCAATCTATCCATGAGTAGATGGTTCTGCGCATTTCGTACTTGCCAAACATGCCAGATCTTGGATACTCGCGCGCCAAATGGTCCTGGAAAGGCGGACAGACGGTGGAAGAAGACACGGTAGGCGGTCATGCTGGTGTACAAGCCTAGAAGGAAAAAGCCTAGAATTTGCATTCCAGCCTTGATCGCGAGGCCCGAGTCGTGGTAGACTTGCAGCTCGAGGAAGTATAGAGCCAGGAAACTCGCAAGGAACAAGCAACCGTAAAGGGGAGCTCTCATATGGTGTTCTCCATGGATGAAGTAGAGCCAGTGCGAGAGGAGGCCAAGAGTAGCTGCGAGCAATTGTTGACGCATGGCTGCCAAGTACTCCATGTTGTCGAAGAATCCAAGAGCCAAGCTGAATGGGAATTTGGCAATGAAGATTTCAGTTGTGGAGGTGCCTTGTCAGCAAGTACCAAAGCAACAATTCTGCTACAAGAGAAGACCGAAAAGAAGTTCTTTCTACTAATGGAGACGAGGCTAAATCACGTGTGGGGGTTTACTCTCCTCCCGAATTCGGCCTTAGACTCGCGCCTTTCTAAATGGAAGGAATGTCTAGATTACAGTTTGTATACAGCATTGAACAGACTTTGAGGTTGAAGGTGCAGAGAACACGATATCATTCTGAAGGGTTACAAGGCAGATGCTATTTTTGCTGCCCTACAGAAAGCTTCAATCCTAATGTTCTGTCTTATTGAGGTCTTCAGATGCTTCATAATTTGACGCCAACAACGGCACCACGGCACAACGGGATAATAGGTACACGGGTGTCAAATGACGCCCTTCGGAATGGCTCTATAGGGCGGTACATGGGCACAGATATGCTCCAAACATGGAGCTCGGTCTCAAAAGCCAATCAAATTACGACAGGTAGCATATTGGATCTGACAAATTGCACCTGTATCCTATGGCATTCCACAGCACTTGCTCTTTGAGAAAGACAAGTTGATAGCTAATTCAAGCCGGCTTCAAGGGGCGGACATCCATCATCTTAGCTCATCTGCATGTAGATCTGCGGCACAATCATGACAGAAGTTGCTAATGAACTGGACTTGCAATTGATCCACCAAGCTGGCCATTATTCGCTTCTTGAATACGACTTGTACGATCAATTGAGTCATTTCCCGTGTCCTATCCGGAAATGATAGAGTTCTGGGGGAGTAGGAAATCAGCTCCTGTCAGCTTAGGCAGACGGCAATAGCCTCCCGTAAACCGAGTCCAATCTCAACCCACTAGCCGTATTCTCGGGTACCTCGTTGGTCGAAGGCCTGGTATAAGCGCAATCCGCAGTTCGCTAATCGAATAGTGGAGAGGGCGGAATGAGATATTTCGGTCGTGGGGTAGGCATTTTGTGCGGGGTTAGACCCTGCAGATTGTACACAGAGTAAGCAGAGGCATATCGAAGCGTAATGTAGAATACCGTGCTGTATCCAATGACGCTCGTCATCGAAATCCAGAGTTGCTGCAGAAATCAGCATGTGACATTTCTCTTCCCAAACCAAGCGACTGATGGCCAGGAAAATGTAGGAGTGTGGACTCTTACAGAAGATGCAGTCTTGGATGTCCTGCGCCTCAGGCGACCAGAACCAGGCCCAATTAGACAAGGCTGAAGTCCAAAGACAGCCTTGATAAATATTCACACAGTTCCAACCTCAACAACAATAACTTCCATCGATACAACGCAATGGGAACTATGAAAGAAATGTCTTCCCTTCATGTCCCGGAAGAGCAAAATAGTCAGAAGACCAATTTGCCACCCCTTAAAGGAAACTACTTCCCCAGGGGACTTGATACAGCAACCCGTGCCATTTACTGCGAATCACAAGTTGCTATTGGGAATCTAGAGAGAATTGGAGCTACAATTCACAAACACACTAGAGTACAACTGGACTTGTCGAATCTCACCATTCTCGAGGGAAATCGATCACTGGCTCGATTCGTGCTCGAGAAGTGTGTCTGTGAAGGATTTGTCTCTGCTTGGAAAGTCCTGGTCGAAGCCGTACCCCAATTTGGCCTCGGGGTAAGTCTGGTTGAAGATGTTGGCATTGCTGCGAAGCTGTACGAAGAACTGCGGAAGGGCAACAGAGGTCGTTCTTCCATCGACGCCGCCATGTGTGTCGGATCTGAAGCTACGTACGAAAATGTCCATTTTATTGGTCCGAAAAGCCTGGGTGGCAATGCTTGGAGAGAGAATGAGGAATATATGGCCTTCTTGAAGAACCCAGCATGGAACGACGCAGGTTATGCCCTTGGAATCCCTCCTTGTGTGGCAATGGGTTGGATTGGAGTCCAGAGTACGTCAAATATTGTCCTTCTTCTGGTGGGACTTTTAGGTCCGACCACTTCAGCTCCTCGCCATCCACTTCATCTTTCAAAGCTCATACTGACTGATGCATAGTGAAGGTAACCCCTACTCAGGATGCTGCTGAGGTTGTCAGACTGCAGCTGCTCGGTACAATCGATTTCGATCTCGACGAGCGCGGCGAAAACAAGGCGGGTATGCAATCCGGGTTCGATGCGGCAGCAGTTTATACCAAGGCAGTCGGTACCAAACTCCAAGGGGCAGCCATCATCGCGATGCTTAATTATGATCTCCAAAACTACATTCGTCCGATCCAGAATGGTTGGGCGGCCGAAAAGCATGGTCCATACAACCTCGGTCCTGTACAAGTCTCGCCTCAGGATTGGACCTCTTACCTGGTTGCCGACTGTGCTGCGCTCGTGCCGTTTGCCTACGACAAGGATTACAACAGTAGCAAAACAGGAATGGTGGCGGGAATGATACTGTTGCAATGCCAAGATTTGTTGTTCGATACAGGCTGCTCTAATCGTGCTGCCACGGTCCCATATGTCGAAGCCGCGGGTGTCGCAAAGTATGGAATGCATGCTGCTTTTCCTATTGCTGCGTATGAGGCAATTGCGAAGTACTTCGTGGAGGACAATTCATCGCTGGTCTCTGGAGTCGCTGCTCCGCCATTTGGATACTCTGCTTGCCTGCTGGCGGGACCATGGTAAACACCAACCCTGTTTGCGAGAGTGTCCCTCGGTTCATGGTACATTTTGGTCGAATTTGTACATCACGTACTGATTTCTTCATTGCCAGGGGACCGTTCAGTACTCGCTATCGTTGTTTTGAGCGATGCGTCAAGTACATCCGACAATTGAAGGATTCCAGTCACCTAGAAGCCAAGGGTCTTCTTGAGCTTTCAAGTATGGATCTCATTCTCAAGGTAAGAAATCGCCTTCTTCCCAACAAGACACCATTCGTTTTTTTATTCAAAGCCGAGGGCCTTGGAGTTTTCTCTTGCTTGTCCCATCGCCTTAAGAACATTTATGTTCGAATTCGTCGTGCTGATTCGAGATTCCGCGTTCTAGGACTTTGACTTGAAAAAGGACATCGGTGAGGAGTTCGCCCGAGCAATGAAGTCGAATGTTTCCGATTTGTGCCCTCGATCTGCTACCAAGTACTTCGTGAACGCCGCGTCTGAACTGTTCCGCACCCCAGGAGTAGATAAACCCAACTTGTGTGTTGCTGCTGCATGTGCCGATAAATTCGAGAAGGTTATGGCCAGCGAAACAATGGAAGAAGTCCATGCTATGGCAGGGCTTCCAGACTACGTGGTAGCTGGGAACCGACCCGCACAATTGGCCGTTGGGTTGCGTCGAGCGGCTCTATGGGCGAGCACCAAGGAATGCTGTGATGTCTGCGCGTGCAGAATTGGTTTCTGGGCGGATGCTGCCTCGTACAGCGTCTTGAGTGCTCTCATGCGGGATGAAGCATCGCAAAGCAGCACTCAATGGCTATTAAGTGGTTATTTTGTGGGATGTGTATCGTTGTGGCCAGTCTCGATGCCGTTTCTGCTCTCTGGCTTTGACTTGATGGCGGATTTGTCCTTTCAAGACAAAGCCATGGGAGTCAGAGACTGTGTAGATGTGTGATCTGAGTGATGGAACGTGATTTGCATGCTCGAGCTGGTTGTCGTCGTTGTCGATAACGTAACTAGATATATAAGTCAGTTTCGAGAGAGAGGGTTGAGATACACAAAGCAGAGTATTTGAGTCCATAACGTGGAACTAAACTGCAATATTCTGCACTTTTTGGGACTTTGTTGTGTCCAGGAGAAGTTCGTCATGATCTGATGAGGGGTCAATACAAAGGTTGGTACAAAGTAGTCTCCTTCCTCGTTTTGATTTTCGATTTTGATATTCCTTCTCGGACTAAGTTTCAGGTTTTCTTCCGTACATAAACCTATACACCGTATATAGATGCAAACTCTTATTATTAAACTCCTGCTTGATCATCTCGAACGTGACTTTCGCTTGATCCGCTGAGTAGTTGAGGACGCGAGTATAGAGAGCTATTGAATGCGCTTCGATGGAATCGTTCATGTGGCAGCGTTCGTATCGTCCGAGTTCTTTCAGGGTGGGATCTTTCGTCCATGGTCCGAGGGGAACCTGTGAAGTTGGATGTCAGTACCAGCTTCAAAGTCTCAAGAGGGGAGAATGTACGAACCTTGACAACCTTCTCCTCCACATCCACAAACCCCGCCTCCTCCATCCAACCTCTCTGCTTCGACCCCACATTCAACTGCTTCCCAAAAGCAATCGTCGCCTTATCCACCGTCTCGCACCACTCCTTCGTCCAAGGCGCCTTCACCATCTCCGGATCATCATCACTATAAACCCACGCATCGTATTCCTGAACCTCGATATACGCCCCTGGCTTCAAATTATTGAAACACTGCCCATACAACTTCGCCCAGTCCCCAGTACTTCCGCAAAGGCTCCGCCAATGTATGAAATCAAAGTTCCCTACTTCCGGAAATTCCCACTCCTGCTCGAAATCATCGACGTAAAACTTGACGTTCGGAGGCACGAAACCCGGTTGTATAGGCGAAAGATCCGTTCCATAAACCACTGCGCTGGGGAACTCGTCTGCCAATTCAATTGCCCATATTCCCGTCCCTGTTCCGATATCTAACACTGTTTGTGGGTTCTTGATCGGTGCTGTGTAGAGTTCTCCGCCGAGACAGAGTCGGTAGATGTGGTGTTGGAGATCGAGGCGTGATTGTTCTTGTTCGTCATTTGGCAGGACATATTCGCCCTCTTTGTAGGCGTGGTAACGGCGCCCGTTTTCGTATTGGTAGTTTGTTATGGAGGATGCGAGAGTTGCGGAGGAAGATGCTACGGAGGAGCCGTAGGCCGAGTCGGTGTCTTCGAAGTCGCCCTGGAGCTTGTGTTAGGGTGTTCTGATATTCAATGAGTGGCAAAGTATACCTGGTCGTCTATTTGAAGGGGCTCGTTCTGCTCCTGAGGCTCTTCAGCTTCCTGGGGTAAAGGTGGGGGTGATCGAGGCTCCGACATGCTGGGATGCTTCCTTGCAGTCCGGCTGTGCACAGTATGCAGGTACTGTCGTGAATTGTTATACTTGTTGCTCGATCCTCGGTCGCTGGGAGTATCGTGCGCGAGCAAATGCAGGTCCTGTAAGATCAATGCAGAGGTGAAGGTTGTCCAGGACGTTGAGCCTTGAGCCTTCAGCTGGCAGCGGCAAGCCACTGCAGTCAGATCTCTCTTCACGACTCCAGAAGCACACAGCCACCTACGCGGCCCACGAGTGTCAATGTCGTGGTCGTGCTAGGATGGAGGCTGGAGAAAGCCATGAGGTTTCCTCTGCAGGGCATGTCGATCGGATTAACGTTGCTCTTCTAGTCCAAGTGCCGGTGTTGAACCTTAATTGCGTTTGAAGCAAACTTGTTGTACCGTGCCTCGGATCCCACTTTTGGTAGCGCGGTAGTGGCTGACATCACCACTCTAGCTCGTCGACCTGGAGATTTCTCTTCCATAAGAACTCATCGTTCTATTGTGATCACCTATATAGTCAATCAAGTGATGCTCGAGAGTACGAAAGCTGGCTGCAGTAAGCCAAGTCCTTGTCGAGAAGAGCCATAACACCAAGTAATGATCCTAGATTGTTTGTATCGTGGAGCGATATTCTGGATTTCAAAACTCGCAACTTGGATTCTAACATACGACTGATCAAGTCAATTCTCTGGGCATTCTCTTCCTGGCCAAATACTGCTTAGGAAGTTAGGAATGCTTCGTTATCCCTTCAACATTCTCCCTAAACTCTGAACAGGCTATTTCTCGCAAGCTGCCATGTCAAGCATTCTCTCGCCGGCACCCTATGCAAATACAAAGGATCATTCTCGAGTTGAGAAGCGAATTCATCCTCGATTTGTCGGCGCTCCTCACTTCCAGCGTCGTTATATTGATCCTTGATAAGTATGTAATCTGCATCTAGTTCGAATTTTGCCTCGCGAAACTCCATCATTCTACTGTGAAGTCTAGCGTGTAGTTCGGGCGACAGTGGAGGCTGTATATTCTTGGCATTGATGCCACGATCATGCAATATAGCTAGGGCATGTTTTGTCCAATCTCCAGCTTGCATGATGCGGACATCGCAATAAGGATGCGGGCAAGTGAAGGGTATGCATCGACCGTCAAAGTTGTTTCTCTCGCGTGCTTCAATTGAAAAAATCCTATACACCGCCTCAGACCGCGCGTGTAGTATACGCCACATATAACTATACCGTTAGAAACGCCCGACTAGTCCTGTAAACCTCTTCGGCGGCAGGTCGACCAAAGTCCTATCCCAAGGGTGATGGATAGTTTCCCACTGTTCTGACCATGAAGATGACGGCAAGCGCAACAAAGTACTTCGATACTGTAACGATCGCACATTATTAGTTATAAACTCAGCTCGCATAAAAGCAGCAAAGCTAGCAATTGTGTCTGGGCAGCCACGGAAGATTTTCGAGAGATATTTTGGCTCCTCGCCGGCGTTGAGGGCTGTCTTTTGGGCCAAAACAACAACGCGCTTGACATTCGGAAGGACTTTCTGTAATGTTTGCCAGAAGTGCTGAATCTTGTATGCTGTATGCTTCTAAATGTTCAGCCCTACCGCCAGGCCTACGATGTACGAAAAGTTCCCGGGTATTTGCACGTATCTCGACTTGTATATATGGCAGAATATCTGGACAATGTGGCGCCGAACCCGGGAATCCATCTTCGTCAAACAGCCATTCGTAGTCGATGTATTACCAAGCTTTCTCGCTCGACCAAAATCGCTTTGAAGCGTCCTCGCGTGTGATCGGAGACGCTCGCATGAGTTGGTACCTGCAGGTTAGGCTTTCAGTTTTGATAGTCCCACAAGCTTATACCACGGGGCAAGTGAACGTGCTCAAGATGTGGGAGCCAGAGTTCACGTACAGTGTGGGCTCATCGCAGAAGCCGATGATCTTCAGCTGGAGCTCTTGTGGAAGTTCAGACAACTGAGTGAAGGTATCTATCGGTGTCGAGACTGGAGGAGGTTTGGGCGCCGCGTAGAGGGAGAGGGGCTTGCGGGACTGTAAGCCAGAGTAGTCGTGTATGCCTTGATCTTGAGGTACGCCCCATGATTCATTCGGCGAGGTGTCGAACAGTTGGACTCGATAAGGGGGATCATGGTAGTGGAGTGTGGTTGTTGATGTCGTGCTAGGCAATCTGCAAAGATGCGAAGAACGTGGGAGTATCTGCTATTGAATGGGAGAGGAAATCTTCGCTTGCATACAGAATTGCAAAGTTGAAGCCTTCTACCAGCAGTTCAGTGTAGAACAGCTGTTTTGTAATGATTTGTTTACTTCCGTCGTCGACGGAATTTGAAGATGGGGATTCTGCCAAGTCTGACCGCTCCCAAATCAAGTTTCTTCAACCCCCTCCTCGCCGAGGAATTCATCTCTCCTACATTTCGATATGAAAGAATGCAAAAATGGAAATGAATATTTACGCATATAATCTCCTCTTCGTCACTTTGTATATGAATTCTTGATCATTTCTGCAGTGCCTTTGACACAGAACAAAAGTAGCCGCTTCATCGAGCCCGTCCTTGGAAGAAGTTAACAGGCCTAGCTCTCTCTTTTTGTTTGTGTCAGAACCAGAAACCGATCAATGAATTCAGAAGCTCAAAGTCTCCATTGTCGAATCCTAGCTATTCCTCAAACCTTCGAAAATCGGGAACGTACTGGACGAGTTTTCCATCTGCCAGCAATCACTCTATCTCCCACCATATCACACCAATACTCAGGCACAATATGGCATATATCTTTATTGCATCCTTGACTAACTCGATACCTACTATCATTCAGCCCAGAGGAGCTGTCTTGACACAAATCGATATACCACCAGCAATCACAATCACTCCTCCACACTCCCCAGATCACATGTCTCTACCAATATACTCTCTCTCGCCAACGCAAGTCTATACTCTCACGCCACCACGCAATGAAGTATTTCATACTCCACAGACTCAAGCACAGTCAAAGAGATACAAGCAAGACAGCATCTCACCCCACTGACCTCCCCCATTATACGTAACACAAGCACCAGGACCCGTAGTTTGTCTGCCTGCATACCAGAAGTTGACATGGTTGGAATCAGACCATTCAAACGGGATATCCAGCTCAACAGTCCATCGGAGTTCTGAGTCAATGCTGTCGTGACCTGGTCACGATGGTTCCCAGTCAGTATTTGGAATTCATTCTGAAGGGTAAAAAATATGGGGAGACAGTTGGGTAGGTGAAGAAGAAAACGAACTACCAGTAACACCCCAAGCACCACCAATCTTGTTGCAGGCTTTATCATAGACATCGATTGGAGCGTTGTACCAGTTACCGTTGATGATAGTGTGCGCATCACCCTGGGTAGTGACTCGCAGTTCGCACCAGTGTACGCCGGGGTAGTCGAGGTTGACACAGAGGATTTGGCCGGTGCGAGGATCGATCTGGAAGGCAGAGCCGATGGTGACGAAGGTCAAGAGAAGAGCCAGGAGGAGTGTGAGCTTGGAGTTGGCCATTTTGACGCGAAGCTGAGTAAAAGCTGGGTTCACGCGTTGGAAGGAAGGGATTCAATGGATCGCCTGGAAATTCTGACATCAGTAAGGATCTTCGAGAGACAGAAAGTGGGAAGAGACGTACCGCAAGGTAAAACTTGGAGGGGGAACTTGACGTTGTAGACGGTCGATCTGATGACAGTTGTGTAGAAGAATCGGTTTGATCAAAGAAATTTTCTATGGCGCATTCCGAATTCGGACGCCGACTAATTATGAAGACACTCGCCTAACTAAGTCGTCAAAGACTATGGCAAGGACAAGGCACGTGGTAGAGAAGGAAAGCTTTTTGCTTCTTGCCTTGGAGACAATTTGTCTCATAGGTGATAAAGTGCTTTCAATCTTGACCTTGGCAACCCTAACATTGAAGAGGAGTAGCAAACTTATCAGAATCTTGTCACTTCCAGGAACAAGATCAGATATGGCCAGCGCCATGTTCATACAGATTGCAACAATGAAAATTTGTCGTCAAATCTAGTTTTGCTATCAATACTTCTGACAGAAGTTAATGACAATAGTCATTAGTCCAACGAGTCAACTTCCCCATTCTTCGTTTTGTTTCATATTTACAGTTCGCAATTTGCTACGGAAGAGTCAGCGCCTCATTTGTTCCATCAAAATCAAGACAGGGTTGAAAATTTTATCCGAGAGCTTTCCAGCTCCCATTGTTGCAAATTCTGGGGAATAGCAAGTGTTTTGAGAGTGCACATTCGCTGGAAAGTTCCAAGATGACATGGGAAAAGGAAAGCAAAAGCCAAGTGCGGTGAAGCACCTCAACGATTTCGAAGCTGGCAATACTAGATCACGCTCACATCTATTTTATACATGAAAATACTCCTCAGATCTTTCTGACAGCTTCTAGTGTGGTTCTGTGAAGTTTTACGGACGATCTGAGCTACTTTTCATCTCCTTACGTTGAAGTGGTGATGTGGTACACCCAGCGCTGCACTGCAGTTGAGCCAAAGTACCACGAATTCAGACACAATGAAACCTGCACTACCTCTTAAAGTCGCTCAGATTATGCGAGGACGGTTGCAATACCATCTCGAATTATTCAAGCTGTTCTGCGTCAAGTTGTCAAACAGAAAGGGTGCTTCTCACCATGCATCGCTACTTCGACCTCAGAATCCCTCGATGCAGCAAGAAGGCGGACCATTTTCTTTCATAAATACGTCCTCCAAATTGTATAAGAGCTCTGCTCCACGTTTCATCTGATACACCTTCGTTTTCGTTGAGATTCAATACGTCACCTTCTCACTGAAGTTGAGACGAAAACACTGAGTCGGCGAGGACCATCAATATATTGAGAAGGTAACCAAAACTTCGTCATCATAACATTCTTTGAGCTATTTGAATCGATCAGAATAATTTTCATATCGCTCACCTTCGCTGTTGTTGAGATTTGACGCGTCGTGTTCTCACTCCCAGCTCACTGAGCTGCAGCCAACACAAAGGCCACCATCCATGAGATGGGAATGGAGATCTCGATAATGTGGAGAACCATCAAGCGATGTTTGATAATTAAGATCTCATATGCATACCATCCGAAGTCAAAACCAGTTTGAGGATGGTAAACCAAGGTCTTCCCAGCTCTGCTATTCTTTGCGAGGTCTTGGTTCTTGCTGGCAGGTGGACGACACTTGTTCATCCAACACACAATCTCGAACTCCATGGCTTCTCATCGACTTTGGACTGCACCATGAAGTCCCTACGATCGCTGAGATGTGCCCAAGACTGCTTGAAGAAGGTTGTATTACAGGACCGGTCACCTGACACTTCACCCATCGTGAGATCTTCAGCTCATGGACATCCGACATTTCCATCCGGGCAGCAGTCATGAGAGAAATCGCACCAATGAATGACGCTACCCAAGCATCTCCAAGAGCTTCCAGCGCGACGAGAGATACCAAGACGTGGACGCGCTTTCACGTGTCGTACTTCACGATCTGGGCATCAGTCTTCAGCAGCAGATCATCGCCCTCAAATCCAGCAAAAGAAATCAATACCAAGAGATGACACTATCCAAGCCAATACTCAAGAATACAGAGCTTTCCCCAGAGCAAAGCATGTGCGTCCCAAGCCGTGTCCAGCTTCCACGTGACAGCACCAAACCTTCATCAAACACCGCCGCGCCCTCAGCACTTTCCCATCATCTTATTTCTCCCTCTCCGCCTCGCACCAAGATCCCACCAAGCCCTCTCCTCCCAATGCTCCTCCCAAATCGCTCCTTTCCAAGACCACAAGCCATAAAGGTCACGGAGAAAGCCCAGCATCGCCAAGGCCACCCGCCACCGTCGTCTACCGCGCCAAGGTCTCTTGGCCCCTTCACAACAACGCAACAGTGTCTCACAATTGCCTTTCATGCTCTCCACGCAGCCTTTTTCCAAGCCCTTGGGGCCTCGTCGCCAAGGGACCGGATGTTGCGTTGACAGAAGGAAGTTCTGGGCGGGTGCACAAAAGAACTCTCCTTCCCTCCGTCATGTTATGTTGATGTTTGGGATACCATGATTTGACAATTACGATTACCGTCGCACAAGACCTTTACGATACGATATTTGCCTATTTTCACGACACCGTACAGGGGTAGGATTGCGATACGCGAGATATCATATCACCACGAGGCTTTCAAGAGAGGAGGATAGGACGAGATGGCAGACGACACCTCGTACCCAAAGGAACCACCGCATGCATATATGCCGTCCAGTCCCATGAGCGAACGAACGCTCGTCCACGTATCTTCAGAGCGCAAACTCGAAGCCGAAGCTGGTGGAAGCTACGAACTCCCAACACCAGTACAGTACAAAAAGAAGAAAGAGAGGATCTGCAGCAAGACTTGTATGTGGGCTGTTATTGTGCTTGTAGCGGTATTGGGCATCTCGCTGGCGGTATCACTGGCTGTGGTATTTCGTAATCATGGGAAGAGCGGGTGAGTTGTTTTCTTGATTAAGGGAAGTAGAGAATGCTAACCGACGAAGGTTCAGTCCTTGAGGGTGCAGGACAAGCGTCGATGCAGCAGCGGATGCATTATTGTTTTACGAATTTTTATGACAGGGCATTGAGCCTCGATGCAAATCTTTCTACTTGCTCTACGATGTCCTACGAATTTGAAGGTCTCCGAGTAGATACTTTCGGCGTCGGAATGTTACCAGTCGAAATTTCTCTAGATGCTGAGTTTGCGGGGCGTTGAAATAGCCGGCAGAGCATCGGAATCCCTATTTCAACTGGTGCGATTTTCGACATGATGTGAGAGTTTTCTCCTCGATCAATTTGGAGATCATGAAGACGGGATAAGTCAAGACTCGGAATGGCAATTCGGTGGCATCACGGTTCACATCCCCACAACGACATTGACATCGACATTCCCAACACATACGATTACGTCGCAGCTACGACGCTTCGAATCAATACGCCAGGACTTGAATTTTGAACATGGTTAATTTGGACATTGCGATCAATTCGGACGCGATGAGAAATTCGAGTTTTTGGAGTTCATCACGAATCAGTCGAACTGGAATCAGGCTGGGGACGGCGTTTCGGCGCGATCACGGAACAATTGAATTGGCAGTGTTGGCAATCATACACGATCACGATTGCTGAGACGCATACGATGCTTGGAAACAATACTCCAAGCCTTGGCGACAGCGCACCTTCAAAAATTCACATTGGCCTTACAACTCATTTCGCAGCTTGCCAGAATATTCCTCGATCAAATTGGAGTCAGTGTACGATGAAGAATCGGTCTGGATAGTTTTCGGCAACATCACGGATCAATCGGGTTGGTATGAGTAACACAATGACGATTCACGGGACGACACGATGCTTGGAAACAATATCCCAAGACTTGGCAATTCTCAGTTCAGCGAGCTATCTTGGGAGACTTGGCGGATGCATTTCAGCTGAGCTTTCTTGGGAAATTTCGGTTATCATCTCGATGCGACGGCGTAGCATTTTCCCAAGCAGGAGATGAAGATTTCATTCTTCTCAGGAGAGCGGGAGAGCGAATCACGGCTGGGACGGACAATAGAGTTTGACTTGGGATTCGGGCGTGGTGTTTGGGTGTGGGCTTGGAAGTCTTGGGTGTTGGTTTGAAATAGGCCTTGGGAGCTTGGCGGATGGATTTGTGGAGCTTGGCGTATTTCATCTGTCATGTGATTGTGATTATACCCTTTGATTGAGGTCTTGGAATCAATTCAATTTCTGTTCTTAAAATCCTCATGTTCTTGTGTTGTGATTCTTGGGCTAGTAGCGGTGGAGTCTTAAGGGTTGAGATTTAACGAGCCTGCGGACAAAAGTCTGTGTTTTAC
>FJOG01000029.1:726753-770794 GCA_900073065.1 Phialocephala subalpina
AAGTGGGGTAGATCTTTTTCAGAAATAGAGATTTGGAAGCATGGCGGTAAATCTTTGGAATAGTGTGCATGGATTAGTGCCCATTTGAATTATATTTCGGCTCCTTTCTTGCAGTTGCATTTCCCGGACTTCTGATAAGTCTCGTCTCACGTGATCATGTGCTGTCAAAGAACTCAAATTGCTTGTTGGAGCAACTTGTTAGTTCACCCACCCTCTGATAGAAAGCGAAGAACATTGCCAGGATGAGAATAAACATAACTTGCAGATGAAGTGAAGAATTAAGCGATTGAGCCTCTTTGTTTCCCTCGTCCGGATCCGAATTCTCCTTCCGAGCGCTTCGGCGCCTGTTCGGGAGTTTCATCCATGCCGCGTCATTCCGGATCGACAGCTTCAAAACTTCTCAAATCGTACGAAACTTTTGCATTCAACTCGTAGGATTGTTTTGTTTATATTTCTTATACTTGCGGCATATTCGTTAGTTGCTCTTTTCAGTGCAGCAAGGACTGAGCTTTGGATGAAGCTCGGAGTTGGTGCAATCTTCAGGATTTTCTTGCAATTGTTTCAAGCTCAAGCTCAAGCGGACACGTCGAGGACCACCAAGGCCATTCGAGCCCACGACTGCATAATCATCTCTAGACTGGGTCTTGGTCGCGTATACTTGCATATTGCGATTCTTCTCCGAGCATCACAGCGAACAAATTGCTTCTTTTTCGCCTGGCTGAACGACAGTCGCTTCTAGCCATCACGTGGAGTTGGGGAGGATGAGGACCACGCGCATTGGCACAGCCGCCATATTACTAGTAATAATTCTGAGCCTTCTTACCTGGAAACGAAATGAGTTCACAAATTACTTGCCATCCGATTATTTGCCAGAGGAGGTGCCAGAGAAGGTACCAGAGGCAAACAACTACTTCCACACCGACGAAACCCAACGGATACAACTAGCCAAGGTCATCCAAGAATTCGTCGACCGCCCAATCCAGACATGGGACGAAGCCGTCAAACTGAACTCCCAGACCTGTCCAACGGAAGGCATCAATTACGATAAAGGAGCAGTGGAAGAAAATGATCAGAAATGGAGAGCCATTCCCTCAACCCAGATCTCCGACTGGCGGCACGCTATCGCAGCACACTTATATTCCAAACACCGAGAAGAGAAAGCAAGCCTAGATAAAAGGCATGAAGACTTAGCTGTTCCAAGTGATGGAATTGCAAAAGAGATCAAATCAGGAAGAGGAATTGTCATGGCAGCAGGAGATCGAGCAGCCGCCATCCGAGCCCGAACCAACACCCGTTTGCTGCGCTCCTACAACTGCACCCTCCCCATCGAAATCTTCCACTTCTCGTCCGAACTCTCAGAACCAGATAAGAGTCTCCTCGAGGATCTCTCTCAGCTCGAGTCCAACTCGAAAGTCACCATCCGTCTCGTCCAAGGAATCGAAAAAGGAAACGGCTGGAAAGCATTCCAAATCAAAGGCGCAGCAATCCAACAATCCTCCTTCGACGAAATCCTGTACCTAGATACAGATTCCTACCCTCTTCGAAACCCAGAAGATCTTTTCAAATCCAAACATTGGAAAGAAACTGGGCTTTTGCTTTGGCCCGATTACACAAAATCCCACGCTACGAACCCCCTCTGGCGTCTCCTAGGCCAACAATGTAGGGATGAATACGAAGGCGAAAGCGGCCAAATCTTCATCTCTCGTTCCAGGCATCAAGACGTACTTTGGCTAGTCGAATATTTCGCTGTCCATCACGAAGAATTCTACGGTTTCATGGGCGGAGACCGCGACTCCTTCCGTGCAGCAGCTCTTCTTCTGAACAAGCCCTGGGCAGGACCGGGACGGTTGAACGCAGCTGCAGGAGTGGTGTTTGAGGGAAATGTGAATGGAGGAGGACATACGATGCTCCAAGCGGACATGGATGGGAAATGGATGTTTGTGCATGCAAATTTGATTAAACATTCACAGTTCACGCAGAGGCCATTGTGGAAGACGATACATAGAGCTGCAAACGATAAGTTTGTGAATGGGAAGACGTATGGGAGTGTGGAGAAGCCGAATGATAGGTTAGGGTTGGGAGTCAGTTTGCATGTTGATCCTACGCCGAGGATGGTGACTATAATGAAAGCAATGGAGGGGTATGATGCGGGGGTGGTTGTGGTGGAGGAGTGGGATAAATATGAGGAGTTGAGGGGGTTTGAGGAGAAGTGGTTTGGATTTGGGGGTGTACATTAGAGCAGTATAGGGTGTTGGTGTTTGTATTCTGGTTACATAGCTTTAGATGAAAGGATTGTCTTCTAAATGTCCCCGCATCTCTCAACAATCCTCCTCCCCTCCTTCTCCCAATCAATCCTACCAACAAACCCAACCTGCAACCCAAGCAACACAAAACTCCCCATTATAATCCCACCCCACAATCCAACCAATCCCATCTCAAGCCTAAATCCCAGAAACCAAGCACTCGTAAGTCCGACCCCATAATAAGCAACGAAATTACACATCCCAGAAATGTGATTCTTCCCCGCACCACGAAGAACATCTCCTGCACCACCATTGGCGAGATCCAGCACTTGAAATCCTGCCATCAAAGGAAGGACTTGGGCCGTGAGGGCTACTATTTCTTTGTTGGATGAGAATAGGTATCCGTAGATATTCTTGGAGGCCATGATAGCGATGAATTCGGTGGAACCGATGAGGAGGGCTAGTATGTGTGGCGTTCGAGAGGAGAGTTTTGCGTGCCTTGGGTTGTTGCAGCCAAGGAGGGAGGCGATTCGGTGGCTAGTTGTACGCCTAGGCCGAGGGAGATGGTCGTGAAGATTAAGTCGGATGTCATGAGGATCTGGGGTTGGATCGTCAGCGAGCGGTCGGCGGGATGTGGGCAAAGTGAGGTAGCAAGACTGACACTCTGAGCTCCAATTGAGGGTTCATCGAAAGCTGCTGCCATCATGGCGAGAATCTCAAAGCTCCACCATTCCGTTGCTACTGTTAAGATACCCGTGACGGCAAGGATTGAAAATGGCATCAGATCCTTGAAAGTTTCTCCAGTGATGCTTCCAAGATTCGGCGTGAGGCTTGGGTGTGACCAGACGTATACAGTGAGGACAGAGACGTTGGAGAAGTTGTAGACGACGCATGCAACTGGTGCACCCCAAAGTCCTAGGCTCGCCGGAACAAGCAACGCATTGGCCAACACTCCAATGACACTGGTGGTCGTCGTGATCCATCCAACAGCATTGGAATGCCTCTGAACCTGAAGGAACTTCTTCATGCATTCCGAGATCACTTGGAGCAATCCACCAGGAATCATAATATTCAGAAATCTGCCAGTTGCCCTCGCAAATTCCTCATCTTGTCCAAGAGCCACAAATAAATGCTCAGAAAACCACCAAATCGGAGCAATGACCACAACAGACAAAAGCGAGAGAACGAGTATCCCTCTCCGCAGATACACTCCCAGAATTTGCGAGTTCTTGGTAGGCGTCTCGGGATCGAAAGATTGTCCACACAGGGTGTCAAGAGCAGTTGAGCCGCCAATAGCTACCATAGAGCCAGTGCATGTTGCAAACATGTAGCCGTATGAAGCAAGTCCTAATTCGAAGGTACCGAGCTTGCCTGCGATCATGATGCTGCATGCTTGAACGATGTTTTGCATTGCGAAGGAAAGAGATATAGGTGCTGTTGCTGCAATAAGGCTGAGCGATTCGTGGAGATAGGAGAACTTTGTGCTTTGGAGAGTTGTGGTTTCGGAGAGTAGAGTCTGCGAGGACGACTCGGAGAGAAGCTGGGTACGTTCGTCCATTGTGTTGAATGACAGAAATCTCGAAAAATTCAACGCAAAGAATGATTGAAGCTATGAGGTATGAGAGATACTTCGAAAGGGTGCAGATCAACATGAAGAACAGACATTATATAGAAAAGGAAGATGATCAAGAAAGGATCACGTGCAAAGCATGCTCCAAACTCCAAGACTGAGAAGGCGAGATGGATAACATCCTTGCGAGGTAGTCTAGAGAGCAGGTATACACTATTATACCATTTTGAAAAGTATAGGCTGTGCAAAGCCATGATTGAGGTTGAGAATGATTCTGAATGAAGGACGAGGGACAAGCTCGAGGAAAAGTTTTAAGGCTAAGCGCTTGGAAATGCACTAATACCGAAAAGGAATGAATAGGCTACGCCGAAGTTTGCCCGCTCGACATCAAGTTATTCCTTTTCAGAAATTCTCTCTATCATATCCATCATGATATCTCACGAGAGGTACTCTGAGTCTTGCTCCCACCTGAAGCGATTTCGCAAGGTCGTAATCAGGAATGGCTCGGCGTTCTCGATCCGGCTGTCACGAATGCCGAAGAAGACACCGGAGGTGTGATGACAGAAACCTTTTTGTGGATATTGCCAATCCGTCAATCACACATGCAGCTACGCAGTGAGACTGTCTTGGGGCGGTCGTCCTTTCAAGAAGTCGGTATTTGGGAAATGCCTTGATGGCCAGGTAGATAAGATACCTTCAGACTCATCTACCCGGAACAGAGGGGCAAGTAAGTGACCATATTTCTTCCATAATTTGGGATTGTGTTAAATTATTATTTTTAGGCTCCTTTGTATATGGAAGTGCATCGCCACTTGGGGCCGCGAACAGGAAGCAGATTCACACCTCAAAAAGTCCCTCGTGTCACAATGATCACGTGGAGTCCGGCTCGGAGAGCATGTACAATAGGCACTCCTTGCCAGATGCTTCGAGTTCCTGCGACTATAGAGGATACCTTCAACATTATGGCGTAAATGGCACTGTTCAAAGTCCATCAACAAGTCCTTCCTGGATCCCGCCGGTATACATGGCCTTACTGGACCATTTTCTGGTGAAGATGACTCGCTCTCTTTCATGTCACGATGGAATCCAAAAGGATCTCTGTTCAATGATTCTTCCCATGGCTCTCGAAACCTCACATCTATTCGCGGCTGTATTGTTAGTCTCTGCAAATCATCGCGTCTCTCTCGGTCTCGAGCAGTCCTTAGTTCAAATTGAACACTTGCGTACAACAAGTTTGACACAGCTTCGAGAGTCTCTTGCTGTAGGCTCACTCGTTGCTCAGGAGGCGACCATGGTTACAACGCTCATGCTATGCCTTTCGGAGATGGTCTCAGGTGGGAATAACTTGGAGTTGTGGAGAGTGCATCTTCATGGTGCGAGAGCAATTTTGGGCAGTGACGGGAGCGCCAAAAAACGAGACGCAACTTGGGACCTTCTGAAACGATTTTACATGTCAATCGAGTGTATTGCGTCTTCCTGCGGCATGCTCACCAAGGATGTCTTCTTGATTTGCAACGAGCCTTCTGATGAACATTATATCGACGACCTTACTGGATTCTCGACTACGTTGCTTCCGATCTTCGAGGAAATAAACAATCTCACGAAAACTCCTGTGTCCACGGATAGGGTTTGTTTCACTTCCTTCACTCGGGAAACTTGCAAAATATTAGTCGACAAGGTGGAAGACATGCTCTCACATCACGAGTTAAAGTTTGCTCCGGGACTCGAGAACATGCTTTCTCCCCTCGAGCGATTTGACTTCTTCGTTCTCGATGAGGCATATCATCACATGGCTCTGCTGCATCTGTATTTCAGAGCTTGTGGCATCTTCGAGCAAAGAATCCAAAGATCCGTCAGTGCAATTATAAGCTGCATCAACCAGATGAGCTTCATCGATGGTCCATGCCCTGGCGCCGCAGTCTTACCGCCGCTCTTCATAGCTGGTCGTCATGCTAGCAATACCGATGACCGTCAATCGATCATGTCACTCTTGCACAAGTCGGAAATGTTCTTCGGTATGGGCAATGTTAAGTCGGCGAGAAATACTTTGAAGCAATTATGGACGTCTCGGGATTGTTTGGTGCAGGAGGAAGAGGATGGTGAAAATGCCTCAAAGAAATGGCAGAATATCATATGTAAACACCACATTTCCTTCCATGTGACCCATGAAGCCCATCTGATAATGTCCTACAGCTTCCAAAACGTGGGACTTGCTTCCTTACTAAGAACCCATACGCTATGCTAGAATATCCCAAGATTGTTTGGACTATTCCGAACTTGGAAAGTATAGGCTACGATTTTACGGTTTGAATGACTGACCCTAAGCCTGTCGAGTCTTTACCCGGACGAGAAACTGTAGCCTATGAGCTGGCAGGTCGCTTCTTGACATTTCAAAGTCAGTACTTGCCCCACTTGTACGGGGATGCTCGGACGGTATGAGGACGTATGAATGATGGCTCGCAGGCAAGCCACTTTCCTTTCCCTCATAAATATACTGACTCACCTCTCTCGCAGAAACAGTCATTTCTCTCTATTCCTTACACCCTTTCATAGCAGTCACCATGCCGGCTCTCCTAAGTTGCACGTCTGTCGCCGCTGTACTATCTCTCGTCCAAGTCGTCGCCCCAAGTCCGCTCCAAATCTCTGCCCAACTGCCAATCATCCAAGCCCAAGCAGAGAAATACGACCTCGAACCTTCCGCCGAGTATCCCTTCTCGGGGATCACTACTTTTTATCATCTCGGAAGTGCTCAATGTCTGACCAATCAAGGCAAGAGCGACGATATTCTCGTTGTAGGGCTTCCATTCGATACTGCGACTTCCTTTCGTACTGGCACTCGGTTTGGTCCAAATGCCATTCGACAAGGCTCTCGTGCTGTATCTCTCACGTATAACACCCTCGCTCTTTAATCCAAGCTGTGAGGCTTTCGTGAATGATGCTGACTGCTCTTCATCAACAGAGGAGACTACAATTATCATCAAGCCCTCAATCCATTCACCCAAGGACTGTCCATAGTGGACTGTGGTGACTTCCCCATCAGCCCGTTTGACAACGGACTTGCCTTCGCCCAGATGGAAGAATGGTATAGCCGGCTCTTGGCAAAAGAAGTCAAGAATCCGCATCTAGGCATCGCATCCTCCAAAGTCAGTTTTCCTGTTAAACCCCCTCTTCTCGTACAGCCCCACTGACCGACATGCATAGACAGGCAAAGCCCATCCAAAGATCATCGCCCTAGGTGGAGATCACAGCGTCTCTCTCCCTATTCTCCGCGCCCTCAACAAAGTCTACGGTCCAGTCTCAGCCATCCACATTGACGCTCATATCGACACTTGGAACCCGAAAGTCTTCGCCCGCGCCAAAGGAGCTGCAAGCGAACAAGCACAATTCTCTGACGGCACGCCGTACTACTGGGTTGGAATGGAAGGCTTGCTCATTAACACATGTGTTTATGCTGGGATTCGCAGCTCTCTAGATTCGGCTGCTGATCTTGTGACGGATGCCAAGTCTGGCTTCACGATCATTCCTGCTTGGGAGATGTTGAAGAAAGATGGCGTTCAAGGTATCATTAACAAGATCCGAAGTGTTGTTGACTTCGATAAACCTGTTTATATTAGTCTCGATGTGGATAGTTTGGATCCCGCTTTTGCTCCGGGGACTGCGGGGCCGAGTGCAGGCGGATGGACACCGAGAGAGGTTATTGAGATTGTGGTGGGCGGTTTGAAGGGTATGAATATTGTTGGAGTTGATATTGTCGAGGTTCTGCCTGGTATGGATACTGCTGAAATTACTGCGATTGCAGCTGCGGATTTCGCTTTTGAGGTATGTTGATTCAAGTGAGGGGTAGAAATTCGATTGAGAGTGCGTACTCCGTACTGACTCTTGAATAGTTGATTACTACCATTGTGACGGGAAGTCTGGAGGCATCCGCTATTGGAAAGGGAATGAAGGTGGACATGTAAAGCATCTTTTTCCGCTCGTAAGCGCACCGATTTCGTGTCGGACATAACAGGGTGAGGAAGCTGGTTTCGCACTCGTTTTATGACATCATGTTGTTAGCTATTAATCATCTCCATGCCATGCAAGATCTCTTCCTCCATCGTTATTCTTCTCTGGAACATTGCAATAGTTCTTCGCCGAGGAAGAATTATCCCTTAGCCCCTTGAAATCCCAAAGCGAGAGACTTTCGACAGATTGTGCTACGCTGAAAATGGAGAAACCTTCTCCAAGTAACCATAAGCTCTCACCATGAAACAGTTATGCGCTATCCCTTCCTGAAGGCACCCGGTATAACTTCTTGTCTTTCTTGTAATATATGAAAGTCGGCTATCACGTGCGAGACGAGCTATTTTTGACTTTTGAGCTAAATGGTTTTAGAATTGTACTAGCTTTCAACCGACTGCAACCTCCAATTCCCTTCGTTGCTTCGTTCTCATTACAAACAACGCAAACACCGTGTCTTGAATATTCTGTCCTTCTCACACAATCGAATAAAAAGTCACAATGCACGCGAGGCATCGACAGTGCTCAACGGTGCGCTCTGCACCGCCGTAGAGTCGTGCATGACTAGCCCCAGGCAGACTCGCTGGCTCTTCGACGAGGCTGAGGACGATGAGTGAAGAACTTCTCAATGAGAGCGTCGATTTCATGATCTTAGTCTTCTGAGACTTGCGTTTGAAGCACCCTTCTTGTTTTCTTCTGTCCTAATCGAAATTCTCGGCCCAAAATGACATCGACTATCTCGACGGACGCGACAGACCGATTCGAGGCGTCAATCAAGCTGCTGCAGCGCTCTCTCAGCCCAAATGACGCGACAGCATTCAAAACAACTACGAGTGAAGATGTTTGGAAAGCAGCTGAAGAGATTCAAGAAGTCCAGCGGCGGAGAAAGGGGCTTCGAAACATGAAACGTGTTGAGCCATTCTTGAAAGCACTTGAAGGCTATTCGAAGGTCATTGAAGTTATTTGCAATGGAACTCCCTATGTGCCTTGGGTCTGGGTAAGAACTGACATTGTACAAACAAGGTGCCAGCTAACTAGAACCAGGCTCCCATCAAACTCATGCTTCAGGTATATACAATCACGTGACTGGCCAAAGCTTTACTGATTGACAGCTTGCGGACGAACATACCAGCGCGTTTGATACATTGATCGATGCCTACAAGCAGATTGCCGAAGCCATGCCGCAGATTGGGAAGCTGCATGCAACGTTCGGAAATGACGAGCGCTTCCAAATCGTCCTCAGTTTTGTCTACGAAGACATCCTTGAGTTTCATCGCCGAGCGTACAAGTTCTTTCGAAGACGCTCCTGGCACATCTTTTTCGATTCGTTGTGGAAGGGGTTCCAATTTCGTTTCACTGGTATCTTAAGGAAACTAGCTCAACATCAAGAGCTCCTGATGAAGGAAGTCGCTGTCATCAATGTGACAGAAGCGAGACAGTGGAGAGTAAAAACAGAAGAAGATATTGAGAAGAGAGAAAAGTTGACCAGGAAGGACTGGCTACACGACTCTATATCGTGGCTGAAAGTGACAGGAATTCGTGAGGACGAACTTACAAAGCTAGGCGAGAATCGGCACCCAGGAACCTGCGAATGGGTCTTCCGAAACCCTCTCTTCCAGACCTGGAAAGATGACGTGCATGGGGAGCCAGTGCTTTGGGTCAAAGGAATTCCTGGAGCCGGTTTCTTTCCCAACCCTTCACGGCTTCAAAACACGCTGACATAGCACAGGTAAAACAATATTGAGCACCTATGTCATAGAACAGATGCAAGAGCAAGGTGGGTTTACTACGGCCTACCATATCTGTAACAGCTATACTGTTGGGAAAGATCTTCGAGGAGAGATATTACGAAGCTTCGCTGCTCAATTACTCCAGAGCAATCAAGACCTTGCGGTTCATGTATTTGAACACTACGCAAACAAAGGCCTCGAGCCAGCAATACCGAAACTCAAAAGGCTGCTCCCTGAACTGCTGATGACGATAAAGGATGTCCGATTCATCATAGATGGACTTGACGAATATCCGGAGCTCGAGCAATCAAAGATCCTAGCTGAGTTGATTCAGCTCACGAAAGAGCCAAACAGCCAGTGCCGAGTCCTGTTCTCAAATAGAGAGGGGAAGCAAATTGACAGGGTATTAAATGTCAAGCCTACCATATCCTTACAAGATCAGCACGACGACGTGAACAAAGACATTGATGTTTTCGTCCAGTTTAGTTTGGAGAATCTTCGATCCTCCTTCGGAGACGTTCTCATTGGCCAGGTTCAACGCCATATTGTTGAGCGAGCAAAAGGTGAGCTGGATCATCCTGCGTATCTGTCTTATCTGATGAAATGGCAGGCATGTTTTTGTGGACTCGGCTTGTATTGGACAGCCTCGAGGACTGTGGCAGCCACGATGAGCTTCTTCATGCAATTCATACACTACCGGAAGGCCTTGACCAAGCGTAAGTTTTCGGGCATTCGGAGACGAAGAATTTTTCTAACAGAAATAGATATGAGCGAATTCTGCGCCGAGTTCTCAAGGACAAGAATCAAGCTACCTCCAAAAAGGCTATACGCATCTTGGAGTGGATTGCATGCTCATTCCGACTAATGAAAGTGCACGAAATTCAAGATGGCATCGTGCTCATCACCAAGGACCTTGAGCTTAATGAAAGATCGAAGTTGCTAGATGACAGCTTCTTAGACCTGTGCAAGCCGTTGATCCAGCGTAGCTCCAAGAATACGGTTGACTTCGTGCACTTTTCTGCAAAAGAGTTTGTCCCAAAGCCTACATCAATCGATCTCCCTAACTCCAATACAGATATATTCTCCGTGGCGCAAGCGCCATCGACGAAGAGGGGCCTTTCCTCCACTACGCGAAAGCACAATATAGTCTGGCCTTCGCTTGCATGAGCTACATGCGATCAAGTATGAGATTCATTGACCCCCAAACCACAGAAAATGAACGGAGAATAAGAGTATTGCGGGGTTTTCATGGGCTTCACCATTACGCCAACGAATTCTGGTTCCAACATTTCTTGCAGTATGCCAAAAGTCCAGATTATCCATTGGAAGATGACGAGCTGGATGTATTTATTGAGGATCTCAGCGAATTCTGGAAGCATGAGCTAGGAGTGGGTGCGAAGCGTTTGAAGCTGGACGATACGACTTCGGCAGCAAGCATTGCCTATCAGCTTCAAGATTTGAGCGACATGCCGCAGGCTTTTAACATGGGTCTTGACATCCAAACATTTCGCAAATTTCTGTCACAGGAGAAATACAGTCATCTAACTCCCGATAGTTAGTAGAACTTGAATTTTGATGAGCAGTGCTAACATTGTGTCAGATCTCAGAAAGGAAGAACTTAACCACGATCCAACACACTTCAGCAAGATCAGTAAAGCATATCAAGCAATTGTACGCTCACTCATTGACTGCACCACGGATACATTGCCAGAAGGCGCAAAATTGATTGAACTTGACAAATTCAAACAAATTTATACAGACTCCGCGTTCATCTGTCGGTACCGCGAATGCGAACGCTACTCTGACGGCTTTGGAACATCCGCAGAACGAGACGAGCACGAACAACTTCACACCAAACCCCTGCGCTGTGCAGATCCAACCTGTCACTTCTGGAGTCGAGGTTTCACTAGCAAGACCGGATTGATTAAGCACAACAGGAAATATCATCCTTTGCCAGACGAACTTCCCTTGCCCGATTTCGAGCCAAGGAAAGAAGAACAAGCACCACCGCCAGCTCCCGCACCCGCACCGCTTCCACAAGCTGCGCCAGCGCAACAGCGTGCTGCCACCCCTCCGCCACCGGAGTCTGAAGAATCGGAAGAACCCGAGCCTGAAAAGACTGCGCCTAAGAGGGGAAGGGTGAGTAGAGCAAAGAAGGGGAAGCTTGTGCATAGGTGTGATCGCTGTACGAAGGTATAATTGAACAAGCTTTGCACATACATTTGAAAGCTGATGGAATCTAGGTTTTCACTCGAAATGAAGGTCTAGAGTAAGTTTCATCACATCTTCTGCTAACTTAATGCGAATCTAACTTCATCCTAGACGACACAAACTCAGTCATGAGCCTCCCCGCTTTCACTGTCACTACGAAGGTTGCGGACGACAGTTCTATCGCAAAGATCTACTGGACCGTCATGAAAATCGACAGTAGGTTCACCCTACCCTCATCAGTCGAAACCCTCAAGATGCTAACAGCAGTAGCGAAACAATGGCAGACAGTTCCCAGGTATCGAATGGCCAGAACACCTTAGTCAACAACAGTGGAACAACCACCCCTCAAGCAGTAGACCAGGCGCAAGCATCGATGGCATCGATCTCTGTGAACTCTCTCTTGAATATAGCTGAAGGTGAAACGACTCAAGGACCTCAAGGTACTTGAGAGTTGAGATTGAGTTAGACATTAACTTAGTTGTTGAGTCTTGATAAAGCTGTGAATATTGCCATATCCTCCGATTTCGGATGTCAGAGAATATCTGGAGGCCACGATCTTCACGAAGCCCGAGTGAAATTTGCGTTGACTGATCAGCTGATACCCGGCATCGGAAGAAAAGGAGTATTGGAATTCTTAACACAGTACGTGGTACAATCGCAACTATGGAAGAAATTGATTGGCCGACCTTCATGCCCCTCATCGTGTGTGACAACCCACGGTCGTCTAGACCAGTCTTTGGCGGCCGAAAGAGTTTGATTCTTGAAATTCTCCTCCCGCATGAAGCTTGACATCTGAGGAGAGGACGTAGGGAAGTAATGGATATGCTCGACAATAATTCGACGAACTCCACTCGCGACCAGAGGAGCCTGACACCCCGCGGTGGCTGTACGATATGGGCGTGGGATTTAGAGGCCAAGTTTGGTCAAGACTTTTCAAATTCCCCAAGTTTTTGAAAGATCGAAAAGATCAGAAATTCATAACGAGTGTGATGGAGGATGCTCGAAATGGTGCACTTTCAACGGTCAACATGTTCTGCTTCTGAGATCATCTTGAAATCCCACGGTGGCTGCATAAGAAGGTGGGATTTGGAGGCCAGATCATTGACAAAAAGGAAGCCATTTTTCCTTTTTCGGGGATCTACCACAGGCCCACACGCGAAATTGTCGGAAGGGCGCATCTTCATTGGCCGGAGTCTTTGCCTCATGTCGAGCAACGCCGCTCCACCATCACATGGACGGGAACATCTGGGGTGAAGCGATCCATTCACAGTGCATTATTCCAATGCCTGGGAATGTGTTCATTTGGGATTTCTAACTCTAAGAGCCTCAAATCGCCCTTAAACAAGCTTCATTCTGGCCTCCAAATTCCGCGACCTCGGTCAGCCGAGAAGGGGGCCTCGAATGTTGGGAAGTTATTGTCTACTGTTCCTCTCGGATATAGACGACAAAACATTTCCGGAAACATCCCTTCTCAACAACAGCGGCATATTGTAGCTCTACACAACCCTCATCATTACAGGGGTCTACACAGCTGCATACACTCCTTCATCTTCAGCTTCTCATGATGCAAGTTTCGGGTTACCCAAAACCTTCAAAGAGATCCCTGGGAAGGATGGCGCAAACTCCTCCTTCCAGCTCTTCGCTTTTTATGCCACCACCCCGTCAGGTCTCACCAAAATAGCTCCATTGTTTTCAATTCTACACAGCTCTCTCCAGCTCCCATCCTTGGGCACCCGGCCATCCTCGCCAATAACCTCAACATCGATCATCTCGCTCGCGAATGCTTCTAACTTGTCGCATCTTCCGTGATTAGCACAAACTTATCATCCTTGACCAAATCCCTTGTGCTGGCCATCTCAGTGCCACGCTGAAGCCAAGCATGCGGCAAATGATGCCCAGGAATTGTGCTGGGATGGTAATTTGTAAAGTCAAACGAGCCATCCTCTATCAGCTGTCCACCATGCTGGTTCTCGATTCCCTGGCCCTCGAAGTCGACGGAGGGATAAAGCCATCCGGTCTCAATTCCAAGACCATGGGACTCGTAGTCCGTCGCTTTGGATGCTTCTGTGATCCTTTCGCGCTTGACTTCATACTCAGCGTGCTTGGGGTCAAAATATGCCTCCATGGCGGCGATGTTCTCGGCGGTGCTGGTCCCCGGAGTGATCCCTATGGCGTTGTCGATTACGCCACCATGGTTGCGCATGTTGCTGAGGGATTTCTTGGCTACACGGGTAGCGATGGGCCTTTACTCGGTTTCGTAGGTGTTGAGGAGGGTATCGTATTTGGAAGGCTCGCCGGAGTTGAGCGCCAGACCCAATTTCCAGTTCAGATTCTGAGCATCGCCCTGTCCTGAATTGAGACTCAATGCACCCGTTGGATTCGCAATCTCACAGTCAGCAAGTTTCTTATGATTTCAAAAAGAGTGTTCATGGAAAGATTACTTGGCCAGTGACTTACAAGGAGGGACTCGATGACAGGCATCACCGACGAGAAAGATGCGACCCTTTTCAAAGCGGTATCTTTGTGTTACACGTGCGTTGACAAACCAATGGGAAATGGAGAGGATATCAATGTCGAGATCTAGGGTACCGAGAGAGATTTACGAACGCGCTCGCGAGTTGTTGAATTGTGCCGGATCATCTGACAACTTAGGTGCCGCAAGCACATACTCGTTCCCAAAATCCAAAGGATTCCCAGATGCGTTATATTTGTCGTACGGTCCGAGATGATACAGGTAGCCAGTACCGAAAGAACCTCCATTGATGGCTGTCGAGCACTTCTCTACGCTGTAGCCATCCAAACCATTGGAGAAAACCTCCCCGTCGGCCACACCTACCCCACCCATGTGCCAGCCTCCATCTTTGCTGCTGCGACATTTTATTGTGCGAGGTCAAAGTTCCAAGCGTAGTTTCGTGGGCTGAGGTATGGGATGCTTCCGGGTCTTCGTATGCTAGCCCAATGGCTCAAAATGGGTCGAGGAATGATTCGTGGTGGTTTGTACAGGGTCGAGGGTTAGCACAAGGCCCGAATGTTCAAGTGAAAAATCTGTCGTTCTCGTTGCATACTTTGCAAGCTATTCTGTGTGCGTTTTCGACTCAGTGGGGTGTTTATCACGAGATGTTAGGGATTATCGATTGTTGTTTGGGGACGAATAGATGAAGATGTGTATCTATTTGACGAAAGGCGAGCTATGCACTCAGAAACCCAAAAATATGTTCCCGAAACCTTGAGAAGGGGACACGACGAGAAATTTTACCCACTTTCCGCCGTGGTAAGATTTTAAAATCACGTGAGCTTTTAAAGTAGCTTTTAGCCAAGAGACAGAGGCATTGTGAGAGACAGAGGCATTGTGAGAGACAGAGGCATTGTGAGAGACAGAGGCATTGTGAGAGACAGAGGCATTGTGAGAGACAGAGGCATTGTGAGAGATAGAGGCATTGTGATTTAGCTAGCCGCGCTGCGAGCGCGCGCTAGCCTTAGAATAAAGTGCTTAACTTATTTGAGACTTAGAAAGACCTCGAGTTAAGAAGGACCTAGAGTTTGTTTCGGGCTAGGAAGGGCGTCTGCGCCCCCTACAATAAGCGAGACCAAAGGGGGTTGAATCACGTGTCAGGCGCAAACATTTGATAATGCCTCTGCCGAAGCGCCTGAATTTGAGAAAGCTGCAAGATTTATGTTCTCAAGCCTCTGGGCTCTGATGGTGGGACAAATATGTTCGATGACCTTTGATAACCCTATCTAAATCTATAAAACAGCAGACTCCAAGTCAATACCTTTCCCAGGTACTCCCGCTATGCAATTCAAGCCCCAAAGGAACACCAACAGAAAACGCTCGTACACCCAAACTTTTGTTATCCAGCTAAATCCAACAAGTTCCTTTAGCAAACCTCTGATCAACGATCTAGAACTTCCTGGCAACATATCCATCGGCAGCATCGACAACCGTGGCAGCCGCACGAACAGAAGAAGCAACAGAAACAGTTGGGATGACACCCATAGGGTTAACAGTGTTCCCGGAGGTGAGAACAGAATTCGACGTGTTGACACCAACAGTGATATACCCAACAAGACCATCGGCAATCGTTTCACCAAGAAGCTGAACAGAGATGATCGAAGAGTATCCATCAGCATTTGCGACGCTGTAAACGCTGTCTTCATCATTGGTAGTGCGATTAAGGGTGTCCAAGTGAGCTGAGTATGGGTCGAGTTCGTAGACGGAGTTGATGAGAGACTCGTTGAAGAAGAGTTGTCCGACATGTTGGACACCGGCTGTGTTGTAGCTGTAGTCATCGGCGGATTTGCTGGTGACGTTGGTTTGAACAGTCAAGTGGATGTGGGTAGACCTAGTGACGTAATATCCAGGGAAGATTGAAAGGAATTCTGCCATGCCCTCAGAGTTGGTGGACATGACACCTCGCAAGAAGGTCTCCTCATCCGTTGTGCCGTCGGTTTGCTTGGTCCATCCATCTGAAAGTTCAGCAGTATCGGGATCAATGCCAGTAAAGCCGGAGTAGATGCCACTGGCATTGCAGTGCCAGATTGTCAGGTATGCATTAGGAAGTGGTTCGCATGTCTCGATGTCGATGACTCCGATGTCAAGGTACATGTCGACACCGGTCTGTCCCTCACGAACATCGTGCCGGTAAATCTCCTCATCGATAGCGTATGGCCCGAAGATAGTGTCTGGTGCGAGGACGCAAGTGCTACGAGTTTATTAGCAATGGATCTGTCATGTGTCGAGATATGAGACTTACTCGTTTTGGATGGTAGAGTAAACGTCGCGCTTCATCATGCTCATCTCATCACGACGACCGAGGCGAGAAGCTTCAGCTTGGCGGCGTTGGTAAAGACTGGCTGCGCGCTTCTCTTGCATCTTCGCCTTTCTGGCCTCGATCTGAGCCGCACAGTTGCTGCTCGAGCGACCGACCAGCTCATTTTTGAGATTGTCTTTGGTGAGTCGTTCGGGGTGAGCAAGGACTGAGGAGACGGAGGCAGCTCCGACGAGCGCACTGACGAGTTGAGTTGAGAACTTCATAGTGATGGTTGTGAAGGAAGTCTGTTGGGAAATTTGAGATTTCAAAGAATGTGGATGGGAATGAAGATTGGATTGCGGGATAGAGTAGATGAGATGAGATTGGATGAGATGCTGCAGATGAGAATGAGGATGAGGATGAGGATGAGAGACAGAATGCAGGACTTCGTAACCTCTTATATACAGCAAAAGAGTTGTGATTAAGCTCTCGGCCTCGACCGACAATTCTCCTCTATCAATCTTCGAATGTCGTCCATCTTCTCAAGATACTATGAGGCTGAGTAGGCGCTGTCGTAATTGAAGTGGGGCATACTCAAAATACTACGCCTCACAACGTTTCGAGGACCATCCAGGTCAAGAGTTTTCTCCCAAAGATCTCATCGTGGTCCGTTAAGCAGACGCCGTTTCTTCGGAACATCCAGAAGGTGTAGGTTTGACGCGCAGGCACATCCATGGAAGCAGTCAGCGGAAATCAAGGGCATACCATTCGTAGCCAGTTTGAGACACTTGCGGGGTAGCGTGGCTCAATAAATCTTTAAATACTAACCGAGACCTTGGCGTTGGGGCAATTGTCCACCTCAGTATCAGACGAACGAAGAGAGACTGGGATCTTGAGATGCATATATTAGGCGACGCATGAGCCAAGAGCTAATGTCCACCCCCCTTTTGATACGTCGACGAACGCATGACGAATGAGAGTCATGTTGATAATGATTGGCGCAAACTTCACCCTTAGCAATCTTTCTTGACAAGGATGAGAATAGAATCATGTTTCGAAGTATGGGGGCTCTGCTGGAAAATGGACGAAAAGATTAGATGAATCATGAAAGCGGCCGGTGGTCGGCAAAGGCCGAATGTGGGTAACATTGAGGGACGTGCCGGACCCGTATCAACTTGGCAGTGTCTTTCTTTCATCCTTCTAGAAGAAAAGTTTGGACTTGAAAAAGGAGAAATTATTTAAATCCTCAGTGGACTAGAGGACAATCTCCTTTCCAGACGATCACGAAAGCAACGTCCTGGGCCAGCCTGGCTCATCACTCGCAATTTCCTTGAGTACCGGTCTGTACAAACATCTACTTCTTTCCAGAATCCGATGTACAACTCCTCCAAACCTTCATTATCCTCCACAGCTTCACTACTTTGCAGTCGACGTAACGGACGGGCTCACAGTCGGGCTACAAGCACGAATCACCCTCGTCGACGGACCTGTCTCCGAGATGGTGGTAACCACATAATTCACCCTCGTCTGCGTAGCAGTCGTCGAAAACACCGCCGTCGAAGGCCCAACCTGTCTCTCCGTCAATACCGGTGGCTTGACCGTAACCGATGAAATCGGTGTCGCAGAAGTCGGCACAGTCCTCGGTGTGCATTCGGTGAAACTAGTCACAGTCGTGGTGCTAGGCCCTACAGTTCTCAGGATGGTGGAAGTCACAACATCCGTGACGATACTATAGAATACTTCGAGGGTTGCGGAACAGGCGTAGGCGGTTCGAATGAGAGGGATGGTTTCGGTTTGGCTTAGGATGGAGTAGACTGTGCGAGTGTTGGCTGGACGTTGGGTTTGTGAGTATGTGGAGGTTATGGTGGTGTAGACGCTTGCGGTTATTGCTGCTTCAGAGGCGGTGGTCGGCGTGCTGGCTGGTGTTGTTGAGGTTGAGGTCAGACTTGGCGAGGTGGGGACTTGGCGTTGTTCGAGGCCTGAAGGGATGTGAAGAGCGGTTGGCTTCGAAGTAGTTGTCGCTGGTGTCAATGCTGGGGGACTTGCGATTGCGGTCGCGTTGACTGGTGCCACGATCGGGGAATAAAGTGTGGTGGTGCAGTTGAGGATCGAGTTCAACGTCGACGTGCTGGTGTAGAGTGATTGAGTGTAGGTCGCAGAAACAGTGACTTGGGGAAGAGTAGGAGGAATCAAGGTCGCGTAGAGAGTAGCCGTCACGGTCACGATCTCCGTGACTACAGCCTCGGTGTTGACATCTCTTCGGAGAGGATTTGCCGCGACGTTGAGTATATGCAAGAGACCGGACAGGAATACAAGGAGCTTCATGTTTGTAGGTCGTACAGTTCAACAAGGTAGGTAAGGCGCACAAGGCTGAAAACTTGGCGTGCTAAGAAGGGGATCTCCGACCTTTATATGTTGCTTAACGGCACTCTGGATGAAGATGCCGCGTTGAACGAAGACATGGAATGATACTAACGGCAAAATTAAAGGCATGGGAGAAGTGTAGGGATGGAATATGGCAATTCGGGACGTCAGCAACATCACTGCGAAGCAGAGGAACTGAAAGAACGATTCCGGGCATGCTAAAGGAATTATCTCCGGAAGATCTCCACATCAACTCGCTGATAATGAACCTCATGGTACGTTACTTGACTTAACTCCGCGAAGAGATATAGATACAATAAACGTTCAATGGAGAAAATATGATCTACGAATGATATCAAGAAGCCATCGCAAACTCAACTGCCGAACCTGACCGTGCCTGAAATCGTGACCTGGAGTGGAAAGATCTTGGATGAAAGACGAAGTTGAAATGATGCAATGAACAGAGCATCTCCACAGGAAGAAGATTTATAGATTAAATGTACCTGACAGGCTATGTGGTATGTCCCTTGGATAAATCACGATCGGCGGGACATCGATGCGGGGTCCCCACAACATTTTGTAGGCATACGCACGTGGTATCGCGGGGTCACCGGTTTCCACCCTCCTTATCGCGTCAAGAGGGCCATCTAATGGATCCTAAAGAGACCTAAAGTTAAGACTCAGAAAGCAGAATGTGAGTTCTAGACTATGGGAGATGAAAAGCCTTTGAGAGATGGAAACGCATGTGAAGGTGGGCGAGTGTTCCTCCGATTGGTTTAGCGGCGAAATGTTTGCAGCGAAGATGTTGGACCTTGAATCAGCCGAAACGCTGAATTTCATCTCAGAGACACTGACTGAAGCACATGAAAAATCTAATCATCTAGGTATGATATGAATTTGCGCAATGTAGCTACACTAGGGGTTCTCATCACCTCGATGAGCCTTGTGCTTTCGCGGAGAATTTATTCCTGCGACACGTGTGTCCCACGAGAAATCCTCGAGGCTCCTGGATACGGCATCGGGCTATCAATGCAGTACCTGTATGAGATTTAAATCTCTTCATGACATGATTCTGACTAAACACTGGCAGGACACTGGTTACGAAGCACGTTAATGGTTTGATCGCAGAACTTACGACTAGCCGAGCGAGTCCCGAATACCAATCTATGATGGAAAGACACCTCAACCAAGTAAACGCCGCGGGGAAACGACAAAGCGATCTCGAATTCTCTGGACCTCATGAGGCATGTCCATACGGTAGCGAACAATTTGAGCTTCTCAACAAGATCGAGCCCGATGATATCCGGATCTTGGAAGATGAAATCGACAATCTCATCAGGCTACCAGATCAAGCTCTGGATATCAAGCACTTGGGAGTCTCATACCCAACATTCTTCCATCGTCCAGGAAGCGATTTGATAGTGGAAGCATTGACCCAGCTAGGTCTGCCGACAGATGGAGACATACGGTCGAGTGAATATATGGCTGTGTCAGCGTACGAACCTGGAATGTGCCATTTCGGCCATGTCGCTAACTCTGGGATCTGTCATGGCGGACACTATCACGACAAAGCACTTCTCGTTGTCGAGTATGATAACGCGACATTTTCTGTGTCTCACCTTCGTGTCTTTCTCTCCCAAATGCTCGTTTGGGATGACGCCTTCATCGACCCCGCTCTTGGTGGACATGCTTTCCAGGAAACGAATCTTTCCGAATCTCAAGCATACTGTAAAAATGTAACACAACGTATCGCAAAATTGATTAAAGTACAAGCCGACATTCGAAAGCAAACATACGCTCGTCTCGAACGATGCATCGTCGTTGGCGAGCTAGCACATGATCTTGGTCTCCGTGAGGCTTTGTTCCTTGCTTTTCACGACTCGCTTGATCCGCGGGATGTGGATGAATTGTTGGGAGGGTATAGGGAGGACTGGAATCCGATTTTCATTCCTGCAATGGGTGCTGCGACGTTGACGAAGGATTATGTGGATGCGCCGAAGCCGCTTGGCTGTTCTGAGCCCGTAGAGTGCGGGAGAATGAGAAGAGAGGTTCGACGGAACTCGATGATGGAGAGCAAAGGGGAGGATAAGCTTGATGGGGAGCTTTGATGAGCAATAAGTCCTTGCCACCAAGGTCCCCGCCGAGATGCCACTCACTCTGTACCAGGTCAGAATTCTCGCACGTGAGAGACATGCATATGGATACTCATCGTGTCTATACCTATCTAGACCTTAAATCTAGAAAACAAAGATCCAGCTTCTCCTCTGATCCTAGCAAACGACGGAGCCAGAAATTTATCCCTTCTGGAAAGCCATCACTGCGTATCTGAAGGTGCCATTGGCAAATCCTCGCCTCATCGCTCGGAAGGCCTGCATGAAAGCAAGGCCATCTCTGCCTTGCGCAACCGCGAAAGCCCAAAGTGCTGGATTCTGGATCAAAGCCCAAGAGATGTCCCACGTCTTGGAGACCTGCTTGCTGATATCGAATGGCTCGGCAAAGACTTTCAATCCTGCCTTCTCGGCGAACTCGACGTAGCCTTTCTGTGTGCAGATCGGAGGAAGCAGCATGCCATCTTCGCACTGCGTCAGTCAACAATCCTCAAGAAGGCTCGGTGCCCTTACCTTCAATCGGACTAATATCATCCTTAAACTGCTTTTCCGTCAACCCCTCATCCTTAAACCAGTCCGCAACAACCAACTTCCCACCATCCTTCAACAAAAACTGCGCATTCCTAAAGAAAAGCTCCTTATTCGGCAAATGGCTCATCGCCTCTGATATCCATACACAATCAAACTTCTCCTCCGTAAAGAAGTCCCCCATCTTCTCAGCATCAAGCTCGATGAACCTCACCGAGCCATCACCAAGCTTCACAGCTGCATCTGGGGAATCAGGCATCACGCCACCGGCTTCTGCTGTCAACTTGCGGGCGATTTCGACTTGGCGGCCAGAAATGGTCACTCCTGTTACATTGCATCCGTGATGCTTGGCGAGGTGTCGGCTCGTGCCTCCGATCCCACAACCTACGTCAAGGACCGAGCTGCCTTTTGGGAGAGCGGATTTTTGCAAGAGCAGATCGATCAATTGGACTTGGGCTTTCTCTTTGGTGTCTTGGGGAGTGAGGAAGTAGCCGTGGTGGATGTGCTCGCCCCTGTGCTTTGATTAGCACGTGCTTCTGTACCTGATATATCGACCTCGGGATGTGGACGAGTCGACGAGAGGGATGAAGGGTGGCCATGGAACATACCAGAGAGAGTAATAGTAGTCGGAAGCGAGCTCGTAATGGTGTCGGATGCGATCTTTGAGGGCATTGAAGGAGATAAAGGGTTCGGGTTCTGGGATCTCGTAGTCTTCAATCTTCTCCTTGGCCGGGAGCTTGGAGTCGCTTTCACGTGATGTTGTGACGTCTGCCATGATTGCTGTCTCGTCCCAAGAAATTGATTTCAACGAAGGTATATATTGTCAATTGAAGAAAACGAATGGATATATAATCAAAAATTGAGGTCGCCGATGAGGTAGATATCTCACGCAGAAACGTCTGTGCGACGTTGAGGAGGTTTCGAACTCGAGTACGAAAACGGTCTAGTACGCACCTTGGTCCTGATCTAAGCCCCATTTAGAAACGTTCCTTGGCGGACCAACCAACATCCGCCCTTCCCAAATGTCACCTCCAAACATCTTTTGTATCAAAAACTTCATGTGTTCATCTCGACAACGACGACTTCCTTTCAATTTACGACAATATATGCTGAGCGGCGAACTTAATGGCAGCTGATCCGAACTCGAGATGAAAGTCGCTGTGCCCGAGGAAGCCTCACAACGAATTGGTCCCGGCCCAGGATCGACTCCCTACTGCAACGGCCTTGCGTTTGTATGTTGAATATCTGCGTCTCCTTATTCGTACATCGTGTCTACTCTACAATATTGTGTCTCGGTGCTTACTTTCCAATTCTAGCCCTCTTCCACTATTCCAATTGCAATCATCCTACCTCCTGCGCAGACTGAGGCACGGCTTAGTACAATCGAGTACATTGATCGGCTATCAGCACCTCCAGATCAAGACAATCTACGCGTCCAAGATACGAATGCGAACAGCAGTCTTCCCTTCACGAGAACACTGCCGAAGTCAGACAATCTTATTTTAAAATCGTCCCCGCAACATATTGTTTAGCCATCTTGGCCCCCTCCTGTTGGTCTGTGCGAGTCCTTGACCAACGAACGCTCTTTGGATTGATTCTGCAATTGCTCGAATTCAATCATTACGCGACGCCTCCAATCGCGTCTTTGCTACAAAATGCTGCTGTTGAAGGACTTTAGCGCTTAGACCTGCATCATGCATTACTGTCGACGTCGCCGCTTCGCTGCAGCGGCGCAGCCTCCTCACGTGTCCGATGCGAGGTCAGCAACGATAACGACGAGACCACAAGCGCGCACCTGAATGAGACAGATCAACCCAACGAGTTTAACGACTCGTCTTGTAGTGCAGATGCGGAAGGTTGTGCTTTGTTTTTGTACCAATCAACATTGCGTTGTGTTTACTCTTGTCTTAGTCCGCGAGCACAACGCCGACAACAAAGCATTCATCCGGCAACGTCTCTCTATCGCAATCTTCACTCCTATCGAAACTCACGATATTGTCACTATGGCTTGCATGAACACAGCCTCTTCACTCCGATTCCATCTGCCCATTCGCATATTCGCAACCAACCCGCAGCGAGATATCGGAAGATATCAGACGCCACTTGCGATTAAGATAGGTGAAAGCATTGAAGGGACCTATGAGCGAGACAAGAATGACCCGCGGAGCGGTTCGTCCCGCAAATATTGACCGAGGACTGCAGCTTCAGGATGCCTTTTGTGAAGTTTTGGGGTCCTATTGGGGTCCTATTGGGGTCCATGTGGTGATGCATCCTTCTTGAGGTGAACGCGAGCGGCGTAGTTTGAGATAGGTGGAATGGTCAAGGCTCAGGTCATCGAGACCTTTGCACACAATGGAATCAATAAGACCCCCAATGCATTTGAGGAAACCATTCGCCTATATATCATGCCTCCGACCACACGAACCGTGCCAGGTAGGAAATTAAAGCACTACCACTACTTACTCAGTTGAAGCGAGACCAAAAAGATCACCACCATGTCTCAATTGGGCGGCATCGCTCTCCCACCTCGACCGTCCCTGGCGTCCCGCTTGTCAGGTGTAGCTCAAGCCCTTTCACGTTCCGTCTCCACTCCTCCGAAGTACGCGTACAGCCCTGGCAACAATGACAACACCAAACAAACAGGTCTCCTCCAAGATCTCCAAGCTCTCGGCTTCCAAGATGCTCAAACCATGGTTATGTTTCTAAATACCACTGCCACAGGCGTTGACGACGATAACGACTTGCTTCTTGAGAGAATGATCCAAATGCTTTCCAAGCTTCCCCCTCACTCCCACGAAGGTAAACAGATGACCGATGGTCTCATCAACCAGCTATGGAGCGGCTTGGAACACCCTCCTAAGTCATCCCTTGGAAAAGAATATCGATATCGCGAACCAGATGGGTCATGCAACAATATCCGGGACCCTCAGCTAGGAGCTGCCAACACGCCGTATGCTCGTTCGATGCCACCTATGGTGTTTCAAAGCCCAGATCTACCAGGCCCAGAGTCTCTGTTTGATCTATTGATGGCTAGGGGTGACGACTTCGAGCCGCATCCAAATGGCATCTCGAGCATGTTGTTTTACCTGGCGGCTATCATCACACACGACATCTTCCAGACAGTAAGCTTGCAACCATATATCACATCAGATCTTTCTGATCACGCTATTCTAGGACTCCAAAGACTTCAACATCAACACCACCTCCTCGTATCTTGACCTCTCTCCCCTGTACGGTAGGAATCTGGAGGAACAGAGGATCATGAGGACATTCAAAGATGGTTTGCTCAAGCCGGACTGTTTCAGCTCAAAACGGCTGTTAGGACTTCCGCCCGGATGTGGCGTCTTCTTGATCATGTTCAATCGCTTCCATAATTATACCGCCTCGCAGCTCGCTAGGTCGGACCACCCTACCAATTCCGACCGAATCTATTCAGCAAAGACTAATTAAGTAACAGCATCAACGAAGGCGGGCAATTCACCAAACCAGGATCATACGCAACCGGCATGAAAGCTGAGAGCGCCTGGCTGAAATACGATAACGATCTCTTTCAAACAGCTCGCCTGATCACGTGCGGTCTATACGTCAACATCGTCATGAAGGATTATGTTCGCACGATTCTCGCTCTCAATCGAACTGATTCAGTCTGGGGTCTTGACCCTCGCACTAAGGAAGGCAAAAATATGTTCAGCAATCCTGCACCAGAGGCAACTGGCAGCCAAGTATCGGTTGAGTTCAACCTCATCTACCGCTGGCACAGTGCACTGTCTCAGAAAGACGAGAACTGGACAGAGAAAGAATTCAAAAATCTCCTCGGCGGTAAAGACCCCGCAACTGCGCCGATGCATGAAGTCCTTGCCGCCATGGGGAGATGGGAGTCTATGTTGCCGGAATGGCCTGAAGCGAGACCATTCGCGGGACTTGCTCGCAACGCCGATGGCACATACGACGATGAAAGTCTCGTCAAAATGCTGCAAGAATCCATCCAGGACATCGCCGGTACCTTTGGAGCCAACAAAATCCCCAATTGTCTAAGAACAGTCGAGATCTTGGGCATTATTCAAGCAAGGCATTGGAATGTCGCGACGTTGAACGAGTTTCGGACACACTTTGGACTCACCAAACACGAAACTTTTGAGGACATAAATCCGGACCCAGAAGTGGCAATGAAACTCATGCAACTTTATGACAGCCCAGATTCTGTTGAGCTCTATCCGGGACTGATAGCCGAGAAGCCAAAGCCGCCGATGAGCCCTGGAAGTGGATTATGTGTGAACTTTACTACGAGCAGAGCCATCCTCTCAGACGCCGTCGCTTTGGTCCGTGGTGACAGGTTCTATACTATCGATTACACTCCAAAGAATTTAACAAATTGGGGGTATGCATTCCCTCGTTCCCTCCTGAGGTTCGATACTGACAGATCATAGATACAACGAAGTCGACTCCGACGTCAAGGTGAACCAAGGCCAAGTGATGCACAAACTCATTTTCCGCGCGTTCCCCAACCACTTCCGCCAGAACAGCATCTACGCGCATTTTCCCTTTGTGACCCCGTCCGAGAACTTCGTCATCCTAGATAAGCTTGGGACATCGACACAATATTCTTGGGCGTCGCCATCTAAGCGAGGACATGTGGTTGTTATCGAATCCTACAAAGCGGTCACCCAAATACTAGAGAACAAGAAAGACTTCAGAATAACTGGGGGTGAAGCGATCGAGTTCGAAACGGCTCAGCCGGATGGGTCATACGCGAGGGACTTCTGCCTAGGTGGGGACGAGGAGGCAAACTCTGCCAGCCGTATTCATGTCCGGAAGGCATTATATGCATCAGGCTGGTTCAAAGAGATCTCCACATACAACTTGGAGATCACACAGCTCTTATTAGAGAGTAATAGCTTCAAGATCGGTCCTAGGACTCGAGAGGTAGACATCATTCGCGACGTGATTGGCTTAGCCAATACACGCTTCGTCTCTGCACTCTACAACCTACCGCTGAAGAACAAAGAAAATCCACATGGCATCTACACTGAACAAGAGATGTACATGGTTCTCCTCACCGCATTCTCGGCAATCTTCTTCGATGCCGATATCGCTCAATCATTCAAACTTCGAAACATCGCAAGGGAGCTAGCACAGCAACTGGGTCAATTGGTCATGGCGAATGCGGAAGTGGTGTCGAAGACTAGTTATGTCTCTGGCTTCTTCTCGCGATTCAGCAAGCCAATCAAGCCTTCAACGAAACCGTCTTTGCTCTCGTATGGCAATCACATGATTCGGCGACTGCTGGAAAAGGGCAAAAGTGTTGAGGAGTCGGTGTGGGGGACAATTATGCCTATGACGGCCACTGTAGTCGCAACACAGACGCAGACTATGTCACAATGCTTAGATTATTATCTTGAAGACGGGAAGGAGCATCTTCCACAGTTGTACAGGCTTGCACACTTAGGTACCAAGGAAGCAGATGAGCTGCTGATGCGATAGTAAGTCCCAACTTTTCACAATCATCAACTATTCTATGCGAAGCATATTAACAATAAATAGCATGCTTGAAGGCTGTCGTCTTCGCGGCACTGTCGCCATCTACCGTGACCTTGCCACCGATCAAACCATTGCCGACTACCATCCTCATTCTCCTCCCTCGGACTCGTCTAATCCTAATCCTCAACCAACCACCAAGACCCACGTCCTCAAATCCGGAACACGCCTCCTCCTAAACCTCTCTACCGCATCCCGCGACCCAACAATCTTCCCCTCCTCGTCCACCGTCCGCCTCGACCGCCCCCTAGATTCTTACATCCACTACGGCTGGGGTCCTCACCAATGTCTCGGTATGGAAGCCAGTCGTGCGGCTTTGACTGCGATGTTCAAAAGTATTGTTGGGTTGAAAGGGTTGAGAAGGGCTCCTGGGTCGAGGGGGAGGGTTAAGAGTATGCCTGCTAGGGTTTGGAATGGGCAGGTTGGGAATGGGCAGGTTGGGAATGGGCAGGTTGGGAATGGGCAGGTTGGGAATGGGCAGGTTGGGAATGGGCAGGTTGGGAATGGGCAGGTTGGGAATGTGGTTGTTGGAAGTGGGCATGAGAGGGAGGATAGGGATGGGGAGTTGGAGGGCTTGAGGGTATATATGACGGCTGATCAGAGCAGTTATTGGCCGTTGCCAAGTACGATGAAGGTTAGGTGGGATGCTTGAGAGCTCAGCATTCCTGGACTTTGTTGTCCATAGTGTTTGTCTCAACTAGTCGCGGTCTTTCTCCGTCTTGTTCTTTAGTATTTGATTTGCATTCCTCAATTTTGGAACGATGTTCTTCTCAACTGAGTTCATTCAGTGGCATCGCATCGTAAAGTCGATGTCCCTCGACAGCCGGAACTTCCATGCAATCTACGTGTCTCGATTAGCAATCATCAGGGCAGTGGGAGATTGCATAGCGAGACCCTTAACTCTCGGCTGCATACTTCCCATATTTACATATATCAATTTCGTTAATGCATGTTTGTTGCATCTTAGATCCCTCAAATTTGCGCGAACGTCCTCGATTAAGTCATCCGGCTTAGTGGATTACTAGCCGAGCACATCCTGCAGAGGCAAAAAATTAAAAACAGGCGTCCCGTCGCGATTTCCATGCTGCTGGGCCTGGATTCACGCCACCTTCTCACGGCGGCCGCTTTGCTTGAAACCTCTCAAAGTTTCTCAAAGCGGAGCGAGCAAAGCAGGATACATTATTCATCGATGCCAACGAAAACGTAAGAGAAGCTGAAAGCAAACCTTCTTGGGGCCTTTCATGGATGAGGCTTGAGGTCACTCTGCACTTGGCATCTTCTAAGGAGTTTAGTATCCAAAATCCTCAAAGACCATTGTGGAAGAGGATCAATGGAGGAAGCTAATAGGTTTGCTTTCCTCCAAACGTAAGAGACATGCAGTGTCGGCCTCACTATTTTAGTTATTCGAAGGCTAAAGCTCCAATTAATTCAAACATCCAAATCATGCCCCCGGCATCAAAGTGAAGGTGTTTAACTTAGCGAGCGGCAGATGGCACCTAATTGGGTGTTCGGGAGAAAGTTGGAGGCCAAAAACACCCCGTAAATGCACAAACGGAAATCCCGGCAAATATCAACACAGCTCCCGGTGGGTGAAATAGAGAAAGAATGTTATCGCGAAGATAGCAATTAAGGCACGCAATAGGTTCCCCTCAATGGAGCTGCTTCCCACGTCCCGAGCGAGAATTTCCACAGTTTCTCAAATTTCCTCACCAAGGAAGCGCCGGAGAAGCTTCGCGGGGACCGCATTGGGGCCGCATCGGGTTGTTTTATTGCCAAGTGAAATTCGTGACACACTCTTTGGAGTGTCCAAAGTCCTCGAAGTCACTGATATCGATTTGATGTACCAAAGACGGCAATTTTATCGTCGAGCTCTGGATTTGCCATTGCATCATTCATGTATTGCTGGCCGTCTTGACTGGATCTCTCGGAGCGCATCAGGGAGAGGTAAAGCAAGTATGGCTTGATATTGCCCAGGATACCCGTCATGAATAGGAGATGTGCGAGGAGGCAAGGAAGACGGGAGTCCCGAAACCGGACTCGATGAAGGCGATTCTAAAACTACATCAGCGAAGTGTTCGATCGAATCTCTGTCCTGTCTCAAGAGATTGAAAGCTTGGCCGTACTTACGAGCATCTTGCTTGAAGCATCTCTATGTAGTCAAATATAACATTAAACCTCGTCTGCATCGCTAAAGTCGCCGCAGGAACCAGCACAATTTGATTCAAGACATCCATCGAACTAGAACTGTACTCTGTCGTCGGCATTTCAGTGATCTCCTCCAGCGCCCTCGTATATAGATGGCCATCTCGGCAGGACACTCTCATCCCCAGCCACCTCCGTCTCCCAATACTTCTTGATTTTCCAGGTTGGAACCTTGAGCGCCCCTATGCTAATCCGCCAAAGTTTTCAGGAATGGCGTGTTCGCTGGCGTAGTATGCTGCGGATGTGGTCATCGACATTGACATGGACATACCTGACATTAACGACGTCTCAGTTGTGCAGTTAAGGTTGGCGCCAGAAATGGAATTGAAGTAGGCTAGCCACAGGCTGGGCCGTACCATTCGAATCCATAACCGAGGAATTTAGAGCTCGTCAGATTTAGAAGAGTGAATGAAGTAAATAAGGACAAGGAAAAACGGGAGTAGGTGTATATTCGTGATATCGTCGTCCATGGGAATACTAATTTACTCGTTGCGAGTGAAGCACGGAACTTGAACGTGGAATAAGAGTCGGGGAGAGGGTCGTCCTCTGATGTCTGCACACCGGGACTCTGTATTTTATTTGTCGCTCTAAAAACGTGTACAGGAACGAATGGTTCACTTTGGCAGTCAAACCCGCTCCCGCACACCAACTGCCAGGGCCTTGGATTTTCCCACCCAGACGCACGTCACCATCACATCGATTTCCTTCGCGTAAACGATCTCTAAGAGAATCAAAATAGGTCTGATTTGATATGAAATGAAAAGGGTACTGCGGGAGTGGTACAATATATCTGTTTGTCTTTAAACTTGAGCCAAGGGGTCGATGTCTCAAAAAGTGAAGTCACGGGCCCATCTCTAGGCAATTGATGCCTTGATATTGGAGGCCGCGAATTTTCCTGAGGCATCAAGTGTGCGAAATCCACAGGGCTGTAGTCCTTCTTAGTTTTCTCTCGTGTTCTTTGATTCGTTCAGTAGGAATACGTTAGAGGCTGGAAAGAGCTGCACAATTGCTGTACTTCGCCCCCTTGGTCTCGCTTAATTCTGCAACCCCTTGAGATCTTGCCAATCGCTTCTTCGATGCCCACCAAATTTGGAGGCGATGTTAATTGATGCGATGGCAGCAAAGACATGAAGGACGGCATGACTGGTCAACCAAAAGTTCGAAATCCGTAAAGTGAAGATGCCCATCTCGACTTATGCCGAGATTTCATTGGCTCGATGACCACTGCAAAAGTCTACACTGTGTATTCATTGTGAAGGCAGATACGATCAACTGAGTTGATTAGAAATCAATAAGATCCTCATTTATGTAGGAAGACCGTGCGATATGGTCACTCGGTTCAATAGGTTTTGGGTCGATGGCAAAGACAACCCACGTGACCAATGCGCTTCTCAAACATGACGTTAAGTTCTATTCCCGAGGTGCTACGGTAGTGGAAATCATTTGAAGACATCTTTTACATAATGTCAAACTTGAACAGACACTCTTCAACCTCTCTCGTGAGGTGCTGATCATGCAACAAATTGACGAACCAATCACGGCTTCATATCTCGAATATTGCACAAAGCCCATTTACTGATTTCCGCTACTCGAAAGCTCCCATGATTGGTTCAAGATTGAATCCAGAACAGAGCCGCATGAACACGGCCTCCAATCTCGAATTCTGCGCCCGCCTAGTGCGCGGCTTTGTCCTTCGGCTTGCAAAAGGGGGAACCAACCACAACTTGCCATTTCACAAGTTGGCAATGCAAGTTTTGAAAATTTGGGACCTTTTGCACTGGTCATGACTGGGTGTACCTGCGTTCAGTGGCAGCTGAACCTTGTTGAACGGCCTCCAACTCTGTCGCCCTCGGCCCACGAGGGGGTTGTCATCTCAACGACCAGAAAGCGACGCGAGCTCCTCAGTCTGTCTTCAATTTTGAACCGACGTCATGGCACATTTGGCGAGACGGTGCAGACTATCAAGAAATCAGCAAGTGAAAGCATTCCTCAAATAATAAGCACGTTCTCAAGCTCGAAGAGCAGGTGAACACTTCTTCTTTAGCGAGCCAATGACAATGTCCCATTCCACACCTCAACCAAAGCCCATCTGAGAATTTCGAACACTTCAAACCCTCAAGAGATTGGCTGGGGGGAACTCCTTTTAAAGCCAACAGGTGGCCACAGTCAAGTCAGCCTGGCCTCCAACTTAGAAAGCCTGACGCGAGGCTCTTCTCGCTCATCGAGGGCACAGCCAAGCCTCGTCCAATCATTGTCCGCTGTAGGCGAGGGCCCAGCGGCAAGCTGAAAAAGAAATGCAAAGACTTAAGAGGACTGGCGCGTACTCAGCCCCGTTGGAGGCCAAAGCCGCGTCACCTCGCGTATAAAGATGGTTTTGATTGGGTAGTGGACGTGTTGGAATTGGGGAAACTTATGGGAGGGAAGAGGGGTTTGAAGGGGTATGATTAGTTGCGACTTGAAAGGTAGAGGGGTGATAATGTTTTTCTCTTTCATGAACAAGTGCTTTAATTCTCTTTCAGATTACGGTACTTTATGGCTCCAGAATGTGCGTGAATAGCAGAAGACTCGCGGTAAGAAGTTGTGTATAAGTCGAAAGAGAATCAAAATGCCTGTGTATTCTCACTCATCCTAGCTGTTTCCTCAAGTCCTGTCACCTCATCAATTTCGGATACACGTTAAAGCAAAGAACAAAACATACCTTCAAATTATCAAGGGGATTCCTTCTCGATTCCATATTGAAAGCTTCAGCAGCAATCTCTTTCTTCATTTCTTGGGTTTGAACCACTCGCTATACCGTGATCAGTCAACTCATTCAGGAATTTTGGTAGGAGGGTAGGGTGAGAGGGGAAGAATGGCTACCTCTTCAAAAGACCCTCCAATCCTATATTTGACAGTCTTGACTTCTTTTGTTTGACCCAATCGATGAATTCGACACAGCGCTTGCTCTTCCATCATGGGATTCCATTGGGGTTCGAGGAGGTAGGCTACTGATGCTGCTGTGAGATCCAGTCTTTATCATGGTCAGCAATTGCCAAAGACCGAAGAAGTTGAAGAAAGGGGAGGAGAGACAGTGACTTACCCCGCTCCGCCGCACGTGATTGACACGAGGATGACCTGAATGGAAGGATCTGTTTGGAACTTCTGGATCGCTTCTTCTCGTCGCTCTCCGGAATGTTGGCCATCTATTCGGGTGTATGATATGGAGGATTTGATGAGGAGAGATTCGATGAGGTCTAGGGTGAACGTCCAGTATGAGAAGACAACACTGTCATATGCATGTCAGTGGATATCTCGAATAACAAACTTGGTCGCATCTCACCTCTTCTCTCCTTCCGGACAAGTCTGCAAGTCCTCCAACAGCGTCTTCAACTTCGTCGAAATATGCTCCTCAGGAACATCCGGCAGCGTCTTCCCCTTCCCCACACTCGTCGCCACATCCGGCGTCCACGAAACCTCCACACTCTTACACAACGGGATACACCTACACGTCGCTAACCGTTGTCCAGTAGGAGAATCCTTGATACAAGACCCACAAGTGAGCGTTAGACATTTAGCGAGGTACGGTTTCGGATTTTCGGAGCTTGTTCCTTGACCTGCGCCATCGGAAAGGACATTTCCACAGACGGAACAGCTGGCTTGGTTAGCGGTCACTATGGTCTCAAATGCCTTGTTTGCTGTGGATTTGTTCCAGACGTGGGTATCTTGAGGGACGATGCTGACGGTTTTGTGGACTTCTCGGTTTGAATGGACGAGTCCGTGGTTGCAGATAAGACGTAATTCGTTGAGCCATTGTAGCGCGTTGAGATACTGACCCGGCTGCAGAGGATTCGTTGAGATTGCAGCATCGAGCTTCCTGATTGTGCCTTCCTTGACTTTGTCATAATACTCCTGCTCTTCTGGACTGAAGCTCAGTTTCCGGATCGAGTCCTGCCGTCTCGGCAAGTCGATGATAGCCTTTGTTCTACAGAGTGACATACAGTTCACTAGCTTTTTCATGCGGGTGATGTCTTTGTCGCCGGTCTTGTTGAGCCACGGTTTTGCAATTTCCGTGTCGAATACTTTAGGATTGGAGAAGGGGTAGATTTTGAGGTATTCGAGGAGACTTGAGAAATCTGTTACTCGGTTCTGAATGGGAGTACCGGTGATTGCCCATCGGTTTGTAGCGTTGACTGCGCATGCTGCTTTTGCCATGGCTGTCGATCGGTTGCGAATCGTGTGTGCCTCATCAAGGACGATTCTGTGCCATGAGAATGAGAAGAGAGTGTCGTCTCTACATTCGGGATCTTCATGACGCTTTTGTTGTCTGACCAGTGTCTCGAAGGTTGTGATGACGATGTCGAAGTTGCCAAGAGTCCATGTTTTCTTCTTTTGAGTGCCGTGGAAGCGCATCCATGTCAAGGTATTCTCTTTCAAATGTCTGTTAAGTCAGCGCAATTCATGAAAATATAGGTTGGCGAGAAGCTCACCTCTTCAATTGATTGTTCCATGTCTCGAGAACTGAACCGTGATTAGCATGAGTGTGGCAAGAGTGGAACGGATGAACTCACGTGAGTAAGGGACGACAATCAAAGTCGACTTCAGACGACGGAGGTAGGCATTAGTAGTAAAGATACCACCTTCCGTTGAGTTGCAAGTATTGAGTGCAATTAGGGAAATCATGGTTAAAGACTTCCCCAACCCCATTTGATCGGCAAGCAAGCCTCCTCTGGAGTCTGGCGGGGGCGTTTTCTGGGACATCTCGGTGATCATATTGGTATATCTTGCCCTGTCAGTGACATTCTCTCACAGCGTTCAAGACGACCTACATCTTTTGACCTGTCTCATCGACCTCTTGCACCCATAGATCATCTTGTGACCCATCACACTGCCACCCTTCTTCTCGTTTCACCATGAAAGTCAATGCTTTCATCTGATGCCTAGTCACAAGAAAGTCAGTACCCGGCACTGGAATTGGGGGTTCCTGGCTCTCTTACCTGTAGAGTGGTGTGCTGATGGCTTCTGGTGCTTCTGTACATGCCAAGTGGTCGTCACAGCTAAGCTCGGAGAAGATGTCATCCTGCGAAATAAATTTCTCAAGCTCAGCAGCCGAGTTGAGATTGCCCAATTGATCCGTCATGATCCGCTCCTCAATTCTGGATAGAAATTGTGGGTTTGAGTAAAGCACCACTCTATCACATTCCAACGGCTCCTGCAGATACACCACGCACCTGGTCAAGTATGATCCGACATCATCGCACAAATCCTCGGGTCCATAAATGATTGTATTCATAACATATTGCAATTCATTTGCTCCAACTTTCCGTGACCCTTTCCTGCCTTGAGCCGCACGTCGATTGATCGTCCGGCAATATATCTGAAAGCAAATCCCCTCCTCGCTGAACTTGCCCAGACTACCCAGGATCTTCGCATTTCGTTCATCAAGTTCTCCAAATATCGTTTCTTTTCCAACCTGGTATAAGTGATTTGGTTTGCTGAAATTGAGAGCTATTTTGCCTGTTTCGAAATTCAATGTGCTGGACTGGGCTGCTGTAATTGGGACGTCCGCAATCTAAAATTGATCAGCAATGTTATCCGTGAGCGAAAGAGTCACGACGTACCATCCCGTAACAGACTTGATCCAAGACCGGTAATGCAACCTCTGGAAGCTCGGACGAGAGGTTGTCGGCCACGGTTGTTGGTGCATCGAGAACATCATGATGAAACGAGCTGTCCATATCCAAGTCCTGCTGCTGAATCCCAAAAGTGGTTTCATCGCTAAAAAACTGTGCCGAGTTATCGAATGAATGATTTTGATCTGCTGTCAAATTGAGGTCCGAAGCCTCAAAACCGGAGAAAGCGAAGTCATTGCTCTGGGTATTCAAGAAACTCAGATTACTCAATGCCCAAGCACCCTCCAGCTCGGCATGATTGGTATCAGTAATGTTGTCATGATATTGGCTTGATTGCGCCAAGTCATGGTTCATCAGTCCTTGGATTGACGGCTGGTAAGCCTGTCCATAGTCAAGGCGTTGTCGTTTTGGCGACGACCCCTCGAAGTCCATCGCCTCGTCATGGTAGGTCAATACTTCCGTCATACTTGTAAAACGATTAAAAAGGGTCTTTGAGAACCAGCAAAGAGATAATCCGGTAAGAGCTTCTATTACAAAATGATGCCGTCGAGTCCAAGCCTTGCAACAAGGCTGGCGATTAAGATGCACCAGATGAATGGGAAATGACAGCCAATGGCATGCGATAATTGAGCAATGCGGATCAAATGTAAATTGAAATTATGACCACGTCCGCTTTGAAATGATATGGCCTCCAAAGAGTGCGAAAGAAAGAAATGAGAAGCAATTGTTGAGGTTGGGTAGGCTGTGCATCTACGGCGGTGAACGCCCGGCTCGGCCTCATCATGCATGAGGGCGAACATGTGGCACACCAACTCGGTGTCTACTTCTGGCCTCTGACTTCAATTGGTTGTCAATGAGAGGATGATGCATCAATTGAAATGCGACTTGCTCATTTGAGTTTATTTGACTCGAAGATGTGTTTCGTGAACATTTCCGACAGGAAGAGAAAAGTGATGTTGGCGTTGGTAGGCTCAATGCACTCCTTCATACTCTTTTTAAAATTCCAGCTAGACCCGATATGAACTAGTGGCTAATTGCCCATCCCTCTGACACTTCGGACCTTATCTAGTAAACTACGCCTTTATCTTCTCTTCTCTCACTTCCCTTGATCAAACTTCCCGATACCTTTCCACTATACAACGAAATATCAAGGCGCAATATAATACTTTCGTATTAAGAATATAATTTTCTATTATTTTCATTATAATTAAATAATAATATTAATATAAAATCCTAATAAAGTAAAAAGTTTTTCATATTATTAATAATTATAATTATTAAATTAATTAGATAAAAACTTTATAATTTTAATATAATATTAATTATATATAATTATAAAATTAAAGAATATTATATATATATATTTATAAATTATAAATTTAATATTTCTTTTTAATAATTAATAATATATATATTCTAAATATTAAATTAAATTTTTTAAAAATATAAAAAATATAAAACCAAAGAAAAACTTGGATTTAAAACGAATATATATAAGAAAATAATTAATTTAAAATTAATTTAAAAAATTTTTTTTAATAAAGAATTATTTATAAAAGTATAATAAGAATTATATTATTTTTATTAGAATTATTATTATTTTATTTAAAGAAAAAAAATTTAATTAAAATATAATAAAATAAAATAAAATTTGATAATATACGTAATCGCGCAAGTTACGATTCTAAAGATTCTCCGAATACCAAAATAGGTTCCAGATTACATAAGCAAAAATAGCTATCAGATCCGGTAGTACGGAATATTACGAATAACGCTCTCATCTTCATGCACGTGAAAACCAGCTCCTTCCTCCCTCTACTCCTTCCACTTTGTAGCGCTGAGGTTACCGCGCATACCACGTCTTCTACAGGCGTACCTTCATAGGTCCATTGCGTTGCTTGAATGGCCGTATAGCATGAGCGTTGGGTGTCGATGTTGCGCATGCCACGTATGTACAGGGCTTTTGTCAGTTTGTGAAAACCAGAGCAGTCACTAAAATTACGTCTTTTTGTGCGCACCCTTCCTAGTATTCAAAGCCGCACAGCTTTATCAAAATACATCCAAATTAAGCATAAACTAGATCAAAATATCCAAATAACAGATATTTTGAATCGAAAATCTTACTTACTACTACTTCTGCATTAGGTAAGGCGCTTGCACAGCCTACACAGCCACCACGGCACAATGTCTCACATTTGACAACTCACCGCTGGCAAACTCTTGGTAACTCTCGACCCAACGAACTCTCCGTGTCAAATAAATTATCAGACCTGTGGAGATTCTGGCCAAAATGTCGGAAGAAAAAAATAGGGCCTCCCGTTCTTCACTCGATCGCTTTAAAGGAACACAAGACGGTCTTATCACACTTTCCATTGTGGCATCAGGACTCCTCTTTGCAATGCTCAATACCACTGGGGAAGACGAAAAGGAACCTCAATTTCAATACCCAAGCCTTGATCCTACAACTGACGGGATTCGACTACTCATATTGCGACCAGGAGAGAGAGGCTCTAGGATTGAATGTGACCTGGAATCAATCACATTTGGAGACAACCCGACATATGACGCACTTTCTTACGAATGGGGTGACAGCACTCAACTCAAACCCGTATGGCTTAACGGCTCGAAGGTTCTTGTAAGAGAGCATCTGTGGGGGGCGTTGAATTCTTTGCGCGACACAAGGATTCGCAAGGCAGTGTGGGTGGACTTCCTATGCATCGATCAAACCAACCCACTGGAGAAAAACAAACAGATACCTCTGATGGCATTCATATACCGACGTGCCCGGCAAGTAGTCATATGGTTAGGCTCACACAAGCAACCCGTCGACAAAGAGCATGAAGAGAAACTTGGGTATGCGAAGAGTGTCGATACACGAGCCAAACACGTGGCGGAGATAAAGCTAGAATACTTTCTTCACGGCTTGATTCATGAAGGGTACTGGAACCGGGCCTGGATCGTCCAAGAAGTCGGCATGGCCTCAAAAATCATGGTCTCCTTTGGATCAGAACCAATGGAGTGGAATGACTTTGTCAAACTGCTGAACTGGTACCGAGAAAAAAATTCAAATGATGCCGCAACCCAGTCGATTCTTAAACTGGATAACATGCGACGATCGAAATTCGCACAGACGGGCAATTTCTCACTCCAGAATCTCGTCGATGAATTTCGAGATGCATTTTGTACCCTTCCACACGACAAGGTCTATGCATTCATTGGTCTAGCCAATGATACGGCTGAGAATGAAATTCCAATCAATTACCAAAAGTCCGCATCAGAAGTGTACCACGATATCATGAGGCATCATTTCGATTCACTTCAGTCGGAGTCGCAGCAGACATCCTCAATTGATGCCGTCTATTTCGCAGCTTTGGTTCGTCGCTTGCTCACTCGAGAAAAAATTCAACAGCCAAGAATAATCAAAACCTTTAGAGAAGCCATTACCAAAGAGTCAACAAAAACAGATACCCCTACAAACTATTCACAGCCGCAAAAGGAAGCCACCAAGGAAATCGCCAAAGATCGACCCGGAGAAAATCGCAATGATGTTGGGATTTCCCCTAAGACCTCCGCCGGTCTCGGTTTTCTTTCTTCTCTATTCGGCACCGGAATGAGTATCAATGCTAGAAAAGCCGGAAGTGCAAAGGAAGATGAAGACTCCAAGGATTTATCTTGGAAAACCGAACACCTTATCGCCCTTGGCGTAGCTGGCATAGCTGGAACAGTCGGCATGGCCTGGCTCCTCAGGAAGTATCTTGAAGACGACCCACTTGACCAAAAACCAAACAAGAACCTAACGTGGTACTGGAAAGAATCATCGCTAGAAGACCTCTCAGCATGGACAAATACCCCAACCACCGAAAACGGATCTCCAGAATTTCTTCTCCGAGGCGCAATAGTCAGCAGAGTAGAACATCTTGGAGCATCAATCTTTAATCTTGCCACCTCCCACGAAGCCGAGAAACGTTGGAAAGTCGAACTAGGACGTTACCTCCGCAATTCCAATGTCGAAGACTTATCAACAGTGAGAGGTCTCAACGAGAAATTGTTATCGATGCTTGGTAAAACGACCCAGTTCTGCAACCGGAATATTGTTTCGTTCAACTCTCATCAAGCCATGACAAACCTTGCCCCACGTAACTCAGCAACTCATGATGGAACGGCGTCACATGCATCACCTGTACTATTCATAGGCTCAAATCAGACACTGGGTGTTACGCCGGCAGATGTTCGTGAAGGGGATTTTATTTGTCAGTTCTGGAATTCCAATGCTTGTGCTGTTCTTCGGAAAAGTGACTCTAGTGATCTCCACCTGCCGTTTGAGATCATAGGAAGAGCTGCTATTGTTGGGAAAGAAGAAGGTTCGGAGTGGGAGGTACCTACTGGTAAATCGCAATTCACCGGGAAAGGGTGTCTCAAGTCGGATCTTGTGGATTTGCGTGTTGGGATAAGCACATTAACTTGGTTATCATTGGATACTATTTTTCTGCCTAGTACTACAAAATAGACTTTAAATAGTAAACTAAGATATCTTAATCGTGAAAACAAAACTTTATATTTATTTAAAAATAATATTTATGTTGAATTACCAGAAAAGTCAGACTTGAATCTCATATTCACTGGCTCCGTTTTAGCTTTTGGACGTGAGCAGCTGCTACCTTAACTTGAGTTGAATGGGGAGCATATCTAAGCCGAGGGTGAGCGCACCTAATCAGAGCCTGAGCAGAGCCTGAGCTAATTAGTTCACTTTGGGTGGCTGACACGCGCCACGCTGGGTGTTAAGGCAGCGAAGGGGCTTGACGTGGTCTATTGGTTGCGGAAGTGGTAACGAGCCTAATCGCGGTAGTCTATGCGCACAGGCTGTTTTTCAGGCCATTTTTAGCGATAAAAATCAAAATCGTTTATTTTGATCAACTTCTATTTAATAAGTACAAAGTATTATTGCTTGTATTATTATAATTAGATTGAAAAGAAAGTAAATTAAATTGTTTTGTAAAAATTTGGAGAATTGGTATATAAATGAAAAATTTTAATTTTTCTTATAGGGTTCTTTAGTGGGCAAATGGCCCTGATCGCACAGACTACCGCGATTAGGCTCGTAAGGGCAAAAGGAATGGTATTGATGTCTAATCTTCCATTCTAGCTAAGTGGAAATGTTTCTTTAACAAAGTCCTCTTATTGACTCATCCGAATTAGGCCATGGATGCCTAGTAAAACAATGGGTTACCAATGATATAGTCTCATTCCTACTTTCGACGCTTTTCCCCGTACATCCACACTAATCATAAGTCCCCTAATTACGCATCCTCCACTGACATGGTTCCAACCAGTATAGTCGAATCTTGACAGCAGCCATCGGTCTCACTGTTCGAGTCTCCACCACTTAAAACCTCCTAGTATCTTATCTAGGAACCATGTTTTGGTTTTCCAATCTTCGCGATCCATCTCTCTTTCAATAAAGTTTGTTATCATTAGCACTCTGCCTATCCAGAATCGTTGCCAACTGCCTGGAGTATCCCAGCCAGATTTCTTTATCCAGAAGTCTTCGTCTTCGAGATTGGGGTCCCTGTTATACTTTGGTCTCCCTCCCAAACTTAGACAATATAGTATACGTTCTTCACAGAGGGCCCGGTTAGTTTTTCGGAGGTGTAACTGTGTGAAGGCGGAAAACCAAAACCCGTGCGAGGGCGATCTTCCGAAAAGCTTGATGTTAGCTATGGTGATCTCCCAATCTATCAGTCCTAGGAATGGGAAGAACGTCAGGAAGCTCATGATTGCAGCCGTTGCAAAGAAGGCTGACAAACTGACGTTGCCGTTGTTGAACTGTTGGATATTCATGCCAAAGATAGAAGTGACAAAACTGAGAGGGATGAATAAGAATACTAGTTTTGTTAAGTTTGCCACGCTTAAGGCCGTTTCAGTTGATTTTCTAGCCTCTTTCAGCTGAGCATCGAGGGGAGCTCATCCCGTTTCTCGGTGTCCCACACGGCTTCGGCCTCCTCGTATTCTGATATTAGCGATTCGAGTTCGGAAACAGTAATTTCTAGCAAATTTTGAGACATCTGATGCTGGCGGCCTATTTCACTTCTTTTGAGTTCCCGAATGCCTTTTCTATTCTTTTCAGGGAAGCAAGACTCATCCGCACGTCGATAAGCCTTTCATCTATGTCGTCGTCCCTATGATCTTCAAGGCCGTCGTGATCCATAACGTTCCTGAATTCGTGACGTCCAATTTTGAGGAAGAGTTCTAACAACGGGGCAAGATATTGATTAGGATCGTCGTCTGCTCTGCTCACTAGATCGGGGGTCCAGGTTAACCACAATGAGATATACGCCCCGCTGATCTGGTTGCCTCGACCTAACAGGTGTTTGGGACCGGAGGAAAATGAAGGATAAACACCTCTTCCGAGGGATGTAAGCCGGTCCTTAATAGAAAGATTATATCGGAGCCAAATGAGCACTATCTGGTTTTTAGAGGATGTTGACTTGTGCTCGGGCTCAAGTTTTACTTACCAGTGGTATCATCATTTTTGTCCTTCCCATTGAAGAACAGTGCGGTTATAAAGCGAAAATCCGACAAGCCAAAATGAACGAATCGCCCTCCACAAGTCTCTTCAGATGGTAGTAATGCAAGGCGGGACTCGGGAAGAAGCTCTTCTACATACTTCGAAGTTTTTAGCCCATCTTCTAGCCACAAAGCACTGTGGTCAAAATGACGCTGCAGTACAAGAGGATCTAAGTCATAAACACTGCCAAGAACATCTACCACACGTCGATCAATAGAAAACCTCATTCCATAGTCAACAACATAATTTCTTTTCTCTTTAAGGACTAATAATTGTACGAGGCTTTTCCGCGGCCTGCCCCTCGAGTTTAGCGGTCTTCGCTTCGGGCAAGGCCCGAAGTGAGCATGGCTGCCTCAAACGGCCCCACACAGCCTTAGGCCGTCTTCAGCCACGCAACCCAAAATCGGCGATATGTAGCCATAGCCCGATTACAACTACTCACCAACGCCCATAAAGCCACTATACACGATTTCATAGCTCGGCTCAAACTTCACGACAGAGCTTCTTCTTCCGAATAAGAGGTTTTATAATAATATCCAAACTTTTTATTTTTATAACAACGGCAAAATTTTTTTCAAGACGCGAGGTACGCGAGGGTACCCCGGGTACGCGGGGTGGTTGGGGACCATAAAAGTTACACCGGGTACTTGGGGTCGCACATAAATATTATACTTTTGAACCCTTATATCTTAGGAATTAAAAGTCGCATTGATAATCAGTCTAATGCAATTTAATGCACTAAATGAGAGCTATACGGGCATAATAAAATCGTAAAATTTTATTAAAGAATAAGTGTAATACACTTTAGTAAAGTATTAGCTATAATAATTATTTAATGCTTTAGGCACTAACTTTTTTACCAAGGAACATCAAAACCTTATGCACGAGGGCCTCAGGCCTTAGGGCCCCACCTACCTACCTCCTCCCTACTTACCTACTTACTTACTTACCTACCCACCTGCTTACTACGGGTCCTACTATACGTAATGGCCCTACCCAAAGTAAACTTTGCAAAATAAATTAATTGCCGTCGTAAAAAAAAAAACGTATCGTTGAAAGTGGTGGCACTACGTAATTTCCGAGCTCTTATATATTTAATAATATTACGTTTTTGACGCGGACGCAACGGCCGTATACGGGCGCATACAAACGCATACCGATAAAATAATTATACCGCTCCGGTGAGGCTATAGCCTTATTAATGAGGCTATAGCTTACTTTAATTATCTCGGTAAATAATTATATTATTCCGAAAAACGAGAATAATTATTTAATAATTATACGTTATATTTATAAACGGAGAATATTATTTAAATGCGTTTAATTAGTTTTATAATATTATAAGAAAATATTTTTTGTACTAATTTAAATTAGTTTTTAATTAGTTTTTGGAATTAATAAAATAATTGGTAAATTAATAAAATAATTCGCGTAAATTAAATAATCGGAATTATAAAAAAAACTTTAATATTAAAATTAATAAAAAGATATTTATTTTAAAAGGATTATATAATTATTAAATTTAATTTTAATAATAATAATAAAATTTTATTTTATTATTAAATATTAAATATATATTATAATTATTAAAATATTTCGATTATAAAAAATATTATTCAATATATTAAATTTATTATCAAAATATAATATAATTATTATAATTATATATTTTTTATTATTTTATTTTTTATATAATATTTATATTTTAATTAAATTTTAATTAAATTTTTATATTTATTTATTATTATTTATAAATTCTTTATTTAAAAATATTTATTCGAATTAAATAATTTTAAATTAATTTAATTTATTGAATTTCCCAATTCGATAAAAGAATATTTTCGATAAAAAATAATAAAAAATAAAAATAAATTTTTATAAAATGAATAATTCTAATAATAATTCAAAAAAATTAAAATAAATTTATAATAAATTTTTTTTATTATTTAATTCGAATAATATAATAATTATAAATTTTATATAATTATTTAAAATAATAATTCTTATTATATTATATTATTAATTTTTATATATTTTAATTATAAATAAATATTTGATTTTAAAATTTAATTTTTTATAATAAAATAATATTCGTAATATTTTGTCACGTGTAGGATTGGGTGTCCTACTAGCGCAACCTCTGGCTGGCTTACAGCCACCACCTAAGGCTGCGCAACCTCTATAACTTACGTAGAGCTCGCGTAAGCTTACGCGTAGCGTAGGAGGTCTTACGAGGGCTATGCGGTTGTTATTCTTAGGCTGTTATTCTGTATATAGGGGCTCTCTGAATCTCTAGTAGAAAGATAGAGATTAGTCTAATATTAATCTGACCTATTGTTACCTCTTTCTATTTTACACCTCACATATTTTAATAATTAAAATTTCTTATAAATAATATAAAAATATTTTAAATTTAATTAATTAAAAAATATTAGAAAAAATTAAAATAATAAATATTTTAAAAGTAATAATAATATAAATTTAATTTTTTTTAAAATAATAAAAGAATTTGAATTTTTTTATTATAAATATTAATAATTTAGAATTATTTTTAATTTTTTTAAATATATTTTAATTCTAATTATTAAATTTTAATAAAAGAATTTTATTTAATTAAATATTTTTT
>FJOG01000054.1:0-52234 GCA_900073065.1 Phialocephala subalpina
ATTTCTATTTATTTATTTTATAATTTTTCTTTTATTTCTAAAGAATTATAATTATTAATTAATAAATAATTATACTAAATAATTTAATAAATATATTTATAAATAATACGAAGAATAAAAATATAATTAATTTAATAATTATATTAATAATATTATAGAAATTTATTATTTTTATTTCAAAAATATTTTATAAATTCTATTTAATTTAATATATTGAAATTATCGAAATTTATTATAAAATTCTTTTATATAATAATTAATAATATATTTTATAAATAATTATTTATTTATTATAAGGATTAATATGAATTTTTTTTAGAAGAGAATAAATTACGTGAAAAATAGGATTAAAGAAAAAATAATCGATTTTCCCAAATTTCGATAAAAGTATTAAATATAATTCTTTGATTAATCCATTAAGAATTTTCCTTCTCACGTGATTCTTGGTAGCCTCCGAGTAAGAACATCAAAAATTTACGATCAAATTATACTCTAAAATTAATATTACTTTTTATATAAACTATTTAAAACTTATAAATAAATTGAAATTCAATTAAATATTTTTATATTTCAAATTCCAAGTAAATTTATTAATTTATTATTATATTATTAATTAATAAGTAATTATATACTTTAAAATCGCGATTATAAAATCTTTTAAATATATTTATATTTAAAATATTAAGGCTATTAAACGCTAGAGTACTATGGCAAGGTAAAATAATAGGGCGATATATTACGTGGTTTAATAAGGATATATTAAGAGATTTGGTATCTTATATCTTAGTTTTTTAAGTAGCTTTCTACGTAGTTCGCAAATACTAGAATTAATTCCAAGAAGTTTCCTCCTTTATAATACCAAAATACTAATATTTAAAGCATTAAAATTATTAAATATTAGAATACTAAAATTTTATTTTCTTTATAATTTTATAATTACGTAGTTTTAAAGAAGAGTCCCAAAGGGTTTCCCTTTGATATTTGAATTGATTATTATATAATTATAAATTAGGGGCCGTAAAGAATATCCTTCTAAAGTATTTTAAAGTTTTAAAAACTTTGGAGTTTATTTTTACCTAAGGTATTAAAACTACTAAATATTAGAATATTAGAATCTTATTACGTAATTACGTAATTATATAATTCTTAAAGAAAGTTTAAAAAGTTTTCTCCTAATCAAATCGAAGATTTTATAGCTCTTTATAAAGGTATTTTTACGAGATTTACGAAGTAATATACGCGTTAAATAAAGAAATAAAGGGGGCTATCTACTGGCTCGCTTATCAAGCCAATTAGAGCGGACGAACTCTTTTCTTTCGGAATAAGAGAAATATATTTCTTTTTTATTATAAATTTCTTTTATAATAAATTTCGAGTTTATATATTTTTAGAAAATACGAATATATTAATTTTTATTTATATAAATATATAATTTTTTAAAGAAAATAAAAATTTTAAACGCGAAAACTTTCGATAATTAATTATAAAAAGAAAATAAGAATAATCTTTTTTTAATTTAAAAGATAAAATAATTATAATAAATTTACAAAGGAAAATAAAAATAAAAATATTAATTTTAAAGGAATAAATATTAATTTCTATTATTTTTAACTTAAAAATTATATAGTTTTATATATAATTATATTTTATTTTTATATATTTTTTATATATTTTTATAATCGAATAATTATTTTAAATTTATTATTATATATAACTTCAAAAGCTTATTATTATATAATATAATAATTATATTTCTTCGAATCCTAATTTTGTATCGATATCGTAACTTTTTTTATACTAATCGCTTAAGCGATATAAAGTAATATTCATAGATTTAAGTATATTTATATTAATACCTTATAGCCTATCGCTATTTTAATCGATTCCAACCAATTATACGGATAATACTCAAGAGCATAGAAAAGGAACTATACTGTAATGAGACAATTTCCAATCATCCGCAAAATCAAATATTACATGCGTCTGATAAGATCACAACCTCCCCTGTTCTCCGCCGACCACTGCACTTTGAGAGTTTGAGACTTCGCCTCCATTTGCCCAGCAATCATGCTTTTGAACTCAAAAGTTCCCACACCAATCTCAGCTGATAGCTTGTAGTTGACCCGAGAGAACATGGTCCTTCTGGCAATTAGTCCTCGCTTCTGAGCAATGCCGCATTCATGCAATCTTGCTTGAGGTCTTGATGTCACGTGACAAACTACTTTAACATCCCCTCTATTGTCGAGAAAGGTTGGCAAAGTTCTTGCATCCGATGTAGAATGGACTACACTGAAGCCCCAACTCTGCTCTGCCATGTTTGGATCCGCCAAAATGGAGTAAAACCGTGGGACGAGTTGACCTCTTTGATAATGCGAGCCCTTCACAACTAACCAATCTATTTGGTTCTCGGCGTACCTCTGACCGTCAAGCTGATTTGTCGTGGGAGGCTGTCCAGAATGCTTCTCACCATACAGATCTTTGTACAAGATACCATATGATGATTTACTCCTTCGGATTGGTATTACTGGGCCATCTTGGCAGAGATTCTGCACGCGGTCGATGACCAAGCCTTTGCATACAGCGAGAGGACTGTTCACAAGATGAGCATGAGACATAAGTCGGGTTTACAAGACTTACAGATCATCAGGGTTTGGTGCAAACAGCACTTGCATAGCTATGCTTTTGTAGTGTTCTACAAGTCGGTCTTGTACGTACTTCGAGGAGCCCAAGCCTCCGGCCAAAAAGAGATAAGACTAGATTGAGAAGTAAGCCAACTTGAAATAGTGGAGTTGTGCAGAAGAAACTTTTTGTTCCACATACCACTCTTACGTAAGGTTTTGAGGATTGGAGGAGTGAAATTTGCTTGTCGATGGCTTCGATCATTATATCGACCTGCGAGTCGAACATGGCTTTGAGCTCACCACTGAGTTCTTATCAGTACCAGTTGACATCCTCACTTGACAAGACACTTACAGAGGGAAGGCTATCCGTTCGGCTAAGCCTGGTACTTGCAGCATTGCCACCTTTATCGGAGCAGCATATTCCGTTCCAAATTGCCTCTTAATGTCTTGGAATCCGTCGCCCCGAGTTATTTGGAGAGCTAAATCCGCGATCTTGTCTTGGGGCACTCCAGTGGTGAATCTTAGAAGCTCTTTAGCTCGAGCCTCGAACTTATCATCGATGTTGACGGAGCCGGCAAGAAGAGCTTAACAAATAGAATATTAGCATATACTCAGAAGTTAGATGAAATCTAGGGTTGTAAACCTTTTGGATCATCAAGATTCTCCAACTCGACTATGTCATCTTGTGCGCCTTTGACGTGAAGGAGACACATATCCTATAGATGTCAGGTAATTTGGTCTAATGGATGAGAGAATGATGATAGACGTACAGTTGTCCCACCCCCGGCATCGCACACCATAAAAACTTCCCCTCGCTAGAGACTAGTTAGGCACATTTCGAACTGAGAATTGTCTGAGTACTTTACCTGAAACCTGTGTGCAAGACGTTTTGAAGTGAAAACAGCAGCTGCCTCGCCTTCTGTCAACTCCATGATGACATTACCAGTGTCTCCAAACCCTGCATCTTCCGCAATGTCTCGGAATTCCCGAACATTATCGTCATTCCATCTGGTCGGGATGCTGAAAACAAACTCAATCGACGTGGACTTCGAGCTGAGGTCTATCCTCGGTACGTCTCGAAGATCTTTAATGATATGGGCATATAAAGCTGTCAAGAAGTCTTTGTACCAGAGCCTGACATTTTCTCGTTTGGGGATTTTGTGAGGAGCTGGTCCAAATTTCTCCACATAAGACGGGTCCAAGAAGAACTTGAACATATCCTTGATTGCCATACCCCCACCTAGATCTCGCAACTCCGGGCATCCGAAGCCCCATGAATGGATACCAAGCTCTCCGGCTGTGTATGCGACTCTTGTCGGAACCTTTTTCTCGGTGCGGTCGGTTCCTGGCCATCGTTCAAGAACTCGCATGTCGATGTGTCTGCCATTCGGAGCGTCGAAATATGTGGCAATGGCAACACCTGCAAGCACGGCACGTCAGCCCTTGTTCCAGTCCCCCGGTTCTCGATGTTGATCCCGCTCATGCATACCTGTACAGGTCAATCCAATGTCTATCCCTACGATGATACGCATTGAAACTTCCCGGATATCTGACAATGGCTGATATGATAACTGCGAACCATTGGATGAACGAAAGGCCTGGCCAGATTGTGAGAAAGCAGGAGCGTTCATGCCATACTTTGGTGTCGCGCTCGTGGTATAAGGACTTGTGCGATCGGACGCTCTGGCCTTGAGCTCGTCCTCTGAGGTATCGAATGGAAGATTCTGGTCCTTGGTGCGAGTCATGTCAGTCTCGATACCAAGCCTAGCAGGCTGTATCAACGCGCTCTCCTGGAGTCGACTCAATGATGAAGCTTTTCTCTCAGCCGTGGATAGTTGGACAGGCTTTCCAAGACATTTCTCCATATCGTAGAAAATCTGATCGGCAGGTATCAAGTAGGCCGTTCCAGTTCCGGGATATCCTGAAATTATGTGGCCGTAGAGAACCCCGCTTTCAAAATCAACAACCCATGAGCCGCAATCTCCATCGGCTGTACATCTTAGAACAGATCCACATTCGTGATATTTTATGTTGCCAACTTACAGAAACTCCCATCAGGACATCTCACTGTCCACATTTCTTGAAATTTCTCGCTCCCTGGCGCTTTCATGAAGGAGGCAACTGTGGACAATGTTCCTTCGTAGGTTCCATCAATTGATCCAGTACAAACCAAAACCCTAGCGTCTGCCAATGGATGCGCTATATGTTTTGGACACAGCACCCGACCCCTCGACGAGATCTTATTTACCATAATGTCTAAATCTAAATTTGAAGAAGTAGTGTGAGGTATTAGGAAATCCGGATGCTCGATTTTCACCAGGGCCCAGTCAAAGCTTAATCCAGGAGCCGTTTTTGCAAATAAGGTGCCGAGTAGGACTGGCTTAGTGAATTCGTTCGTGTCTTGGTGTCTTTAGCAAGGCTGGTGGGTGTGGACAAGAAGAACTAACCGCTTATCTCTCTGGGGTTGGTTGGGGGTGGGTCTTGGTCGGTCGATATCGAATCTGTGCTCGGCGGGAGAGGACTATTTTGTCCCAACTCATAGATTGTTTGTGATCGACCCGAGCTCGAAGAGATGCTCCCTGAAAATTATCAGCCTGAGATGAACACCATATCTTTACCCCTTTCTTGCCTTGGCTGGTCATGCCCACAGAATCATTCTCGCCGTCCGAGCTATCGTCAGGATCATCAGGCCCATAGAATGCAAACTCGAGATCCCGATCTCCACTGGCATCCGGCTCTTTGGCTTCCGAGAAAGCATGAGCACATGTGAGACCGTAGTAGTCATCATCTACACAGACAAGGCCTCCAATCGTGGCTTTCCGAGGAGATTTATCATGACTTCCCGAGATCAGAACGTCGATACCGCAGCTTCTCAATGGTCCATTAACATAGACACCAGGGGGCAAGATGGGCATTTCCAATCCCTCTCCGAACGCTAAAAGTCGTGGAAGCCGTGAACACTCTGCCATTGATATCCCAGGATGGCAAGCCAGGATTGAGTTCTTTTGCACCAGTTCAATGACTTTCCGACGACACGATTTGCTTTCGCAACTGAAGAGGACAGTAGGACTGGAAGTCCTTGCCTTACGCCCGATCATGAACATCTCTACCACCAGGTCCGAATCGCGGGCATCCAAATGCTCGAATTGATCTTCGACGAGGGTTATGATAGCTTTATATACCTTATTCCATACAAGGTGAGCCGGGCTTTTGTCTTTGAGCGACCAACATTTGTATACGCCCAGAACATCCAGGGATTGACATCGTGGCCCGATGGAAAGTTCCGGCTGTTGCCACCGACAAGGAGGCATGGTAGATAAAGATAATTTCGTAGTGGTTGCTACCACAGTGGAGATTGTAGTCGTGGTGCGCGACGACATGAGGTGAGAGCCGTTGAACACTCCAGAATGAGATTTATGTAATGGAAAGTCGAGTTGAGGCGTGCTATAACGAGTTCATTAGGAAAGGGAGTTTTAAAATATGGCGCGCGGAGAACTACCTGTACGCGGAACCATTCTAGGCATCCATCGAAGATGTGTTCAAATTTGATGATAGGTTGGCTAATAGCATGTGGGGAGTCTCTGAATTACTGCTTGAAAGACCTTGCTGCGATTACAATTGTGGCCAGCACGGCGTGATAGAAGGCTTTCGAACTCTAGATTGTCGATATTTTCTAGAATACAGAACAAAATTATGCGAAATAGAAGGAAGTAGGACGCAATGGAAGATGGAGGTTGAAATGCGATCAGCTGAGCCACTGCACTGCGACACTAATGTGCGTGGATTTTGAAGAGTTGGCGGGACAGACACCAACCAATTTCAGCCCCACGCCCTAATCTTATTCCCAAGAGTATAATCACAAATTATACTCTTGAACTTCTGGTGCCCCCCTCTTCACGTGATCCGAGTGAACCTCGATTAGGGAAAGTGCGGTCGAGTAAGCCCCGATTCGGCTTAGTGCGTTCACATGCAAGAACATCAAAATTACTATGCAAATATATCAATTAATCTATTAATAAATACTAAACCAATTAAATCGCGGGGTAGATGCATAAATAGCGCTTAATTAGCTCTATTATAAATTTCAAATTTAAGTAGTTTATTTAATTTTTAGATTTGTAGTTGCGATTAGAAGTGCGATCGCGATCTCGATATAGTATAGCTACGGCAGAATACCAAATCGGGAAGCGGTCAACCCCCTACAGTCCGCCCACATCCTTTGTGAATTACATTCTTGGGAATAAGATTGCCCACGGAGGCGGGCTGTGCAAACTAAAGAACCAGCCATCCGGCTGCGCAAATTTATTACAACAAGAGAGCCTCGTGGCTAGTTTAACAGATATATTCTGTCCCAAATCTTTCTTCACACATTTCGGAAAGGTCCCACAAGAGTTCTAATACCAAAAATGGATTCACGTGATTTCCCTCTCTCCTCAAAAACTAAGCAGGCGATACTCAACACCATTTTCGACGTCAAGCCGCAGCCCGATAACTTTGACGAACTCTATAGCGACAGCTACTTCTGTTATTACAGAAAGGTAGTAGAGAATAGTAGAGCGCAGAGAACTACGAAGACTCATCGCGATATTGCAAATCTTGTGGGACTTCTCAAACGCCCAGACGCGACGCGAAGTTCCGTGGAAAGCACTCTTCGGAAACAACTTTTGAGTGAAGCAGGAGACAGCGATGAAATCCCGGAAGACTCGGTCAATCTTGCGGTCCGCCTCCTGCTGATGGTGTCCACGGGAGGATTTCTCACCTATGGACACTCGATTACTCTATCGAGAGAGACTAAGCTGAGTTGGAAAGATGGAACTATCAAGGACCTTGTGAATACCCAAATCGCACCGCAAATAATGATGAGAGAGTGCGTCAAATTGGAGAAGATATTTAACGCCAGAAACCTCGAGCGAATTGCCGGTATTGAAATTAGATGGACGAGCAATCTCGCTGATCACCTGCGAATGAGAGACGACGATGCTGCTGTGGAGGTGTTTCACTATGCTTCATTCCTGAGGTTTCATCAGAATTGGTAATTTCCAATGAACAGGGGAGCTAAGAACGTCCTCTTCTAATGAAGCAATAGTCACATTCCCCTACCAGACTGGCAGGTCATAGCTCTCCGAGCTCAAACTTGGTAAAGTTAGCACGCTCAATGAGTGTATCAACTGACATATGTTAAGTTCTATTCTGCCACCTGCTCTCATAGACGAGACCATCCGAACTCTAGCGCTTTTGCTCCCAGAGCACGACAGAGATACTGAAATATGGTTTGGGAAGCAACAAGCAAAACTTCAAAAGCGACGAAAACTGCCTCTGGACCCGCTTGCCAGAGAATGTGGACAGTTGAAAGTTGAGGAAAGACAAATCGGCAACTTCGAGTACTGGCACGATCGCCTTGTGATTCTGAAGCAAGTGTTTGACGAAGCGGAGCCAAGCAATATACAGCAATGGTGGTGTGACCGACGGAAAAGGGTGCAGTGGTACACGTTCTGGGTCGCCGCAATTATCCTCACCTTGACAATTATATTTGGGTCAATTCAATGTGTGGAAGGGGCCCTTCAAGTATGGTTGGCTTTTCTAGCTCGCCCCTGAATCCCGAGACCGACACATCGCACACATGCGTTCGCATATAGAGGGGGTGAGGTATTGGGTCGGTTTTTGATGTTGTGATCGGGTGGGGAAGCTATGCCAAAAAATTTGAACCTGGCTGAAATTAGAGCAATTGATCTTGGACGGAGTGGACTGTTACCACGCAGAAAGCAAATGATTTTCAAGTAAAGACCTGGCCCGATAACTTTCGTGCTAAATTCTATAACAGTACTTTAGTAAATGTCAGGAGCCCAAAGATACTGAAATTTCCTAGATCAGCTTGTGCCTGCGTTCAACAGAGAAAGCCTCTCGGGAAGCCTCTTGGGAAGCCCCTCAGGAGCCCCAGGAAGCCCGAGCTTCAGCTTTCACGCCCCGCCCCACAATCCATCCCCAAAACGTTCCCATCTAGTTCAGTCTCACAATTGGACTCCCCAACCTCATATGATATTCTATTCGCATCTTCCTGAAAGCTTGGAGGCAAATTGCTCCACGGGATCACTCTTTGGAGCTTTATCTAATTCTTCTGGATACAACGTTAGGCCTCACTAGATAAATAATCGGAGTAAAATGGATAACTACAAATAAAACCCCTCGTTTACATCGTTTCTTCCAACGTATTTTATTTAGAGGACTTTCTGGGATTAATTACCAAACGTAAATTATTATTTCGCCGATTCGTAGTCTATTCGGTTTACGATTTAATAAAGCCAATAAAATATTTATATACTTTATAATACTTCTTCCAAAAGGTTACCGCCGCTCATCCTCCATGATGAAGGGAGTTTGACGCCAAGCATAATATGGGAGATGAACTCTAGCGAAAAGGTAGAGTAACCAACAGGGGACGGCGACTATGACTTTTTCTTTAGCGATGCAGTCCAGTATATGTGATGCAAGATCAATCATCCATTTCCCGGGATAGACGAAAATGTGATCTGCAATGATAGAGAGGTCAGACTCTCATTTGAGATTCCTGAAGCACCCGAGATGGCCCGTTAGGGATTTGGATCACTTGAAGAAGGTGAAAGGAGACATAAAGCGCATCAAGACAGCTTCCGACCGCGGGGTAATTAGGGGGGTTTAGCGACTGGTGCGCTGAAACTTTAGCGGGTGAGCCGCAGCTCGGCGCAACAAAATTTCAAAAAGACATACAACAGTAGGTATTCGCTGGTGGTCACCCACCCAACTACTAATCCACCGATAAACGGCTTGTGTATGGCAGAGCGGACGGGATGCCCAACTTTCCGTTTTCTATGGTCGTATGTGCTAGACGGTGTAGATAATTAAAATTATAAGATCAATGTGTTCTAACATGATTTAGCAGTTCAGGGCCAACTTTAAGTTTGGGCTCTCGCTGCTTTACAATTTTCCCCGCCTCATATTTGGCCCCGCTTACTCGTCAGGCTTCTTGGGAGGGAATCCGGAATTAAAAAAACGACACACTTTCAGTCATCCACTCCGTTGACATTTTTCAGGCTCCTGTTTCTTCTTTCCCGAATTCGAAGCTATCAGCATGCGTATATAAGTGCTGAGAATCACTTCGATTGATCACTAAGTGTACAGGTACCTAACAGAAACTGTTGTTTGTTTGATTTCCTCTACAATTCTCATTCCCGGGAACAGTGGCTTGGAACAAAAGCTCCATTCACCTCCACAATTGTCTCGTGCCTGTATGTAGAAAAAGAATTGACGACGGTTATGTGGCGATAGCTGTCGCTGCATACCCTATCGGCATGGTTGGAATATCTCGTTGCTTCTAAAGCCATTCCCGGCCGATCTGTACCTGTAGTCTGTCAGTGAATATTTAGAGCTAAATATCAGAGAAAAATCTACCCTGAGAAAACAATCTTCTCTGATATAAGTTCCAGAGAATGAGAATTGAAGGTGGAAGGCTGACGAATATCGCAATTATGGCAATGACAGACTCCGTAGTGAGTGGCATGAAGGCTGTGGTGAGGGAGATTTCGTTGGCGCTGGTAGTAGTGGATAATATGTTTGTTCCGAAAATTCAATTGCCGGGTGAGAAGCAAGAAGTGTGTTCTATGTTGAGGAAGAAATCTGATGAGAGAAGATGCTGGGAGGCATTTATCTACACTCGAGTTTAGGAAAATGCGAATTTTGGAAGTTCAGTGCTCAAAGCTGGGGAGCTCTGCAGCGTGACAATGGCTGACAGGGGGTTGTAGACATTTGTCTACAACCCCTGTCAGCAGCAATCGCTGCAGGACATTTATCGAGAACGAAAGATCAATACTGACTCGACTTCTCGCAATACTAATATAAGGCTTCCGCAGCCTAATTTTATGCCTGGGCAGTTACGAAACTGTGCCAAGCCATCGAGCGGGCAAGTACAAGTCTAGACGCTGTGCTTGGAGCATGTCTCCTTCTATGTGTCTACGAAGTAATGCTATTGACGGCTGTTTCGCTAATACCAGGCTGATAAATTTCATATATTATACTCCAAGGATCGTTGTTGGCTTCGGCATCTGGAAGGAGCCAAAAGGCTTACTTATTACCTGCCGAGGAAGGCCTCAACCGAATAATTACTTGATACGATTTTTCTCATTTCCTAGAAAATATTAGGTTGACGATGTGATCAAGGGCGACAAAATCCTTCGCTAGCCATGCTACGACGGGACAGGGCTGACTGAACCTGGGCGCCTAGAATGTGCATCTGACCTGGACTGGAGTTGGTGAAGGTCGAAGCCAGCGAACCACTGGAGGCCATAAAGCAGAACACGCAGAACAAATTCCAACAAAACACAGAAATATACAGAAAAACGGATAAAAACACGAAATGTGGCACGAAGTCCAAAATTCTCTCCAAGGAACGCCAAATAACATTTAATTACAGCATTTTATATTCGTGTTCCCGGGACATTAACGTTACGACAATTCACAGCCTGATATCACTAGGCATTGTTGAAAACTTCGATTCAAGCGCTGACTGATTGATCAGTTGAGTGGAGATTATTTGGTGTAAGGCACAAAATCTGTGTCAATGCAAAGTGAGCCCATACTCCACAGTACAAAGGCAATCAGATCGCATTCTCTCTGTAAAAGCAACGAACAGCTCAAAATGATGGCAGCGAATTTTGGTCGCAGCTAATCGCTCGCTTACTATGTTCGAGCAAGGCAAAATGAAGGCAGTGCAGCGAATTATGGGTCAGAAATTGGTGGCATAATATGGGACCATACACAGGCACTTTGGCTCTTATGTTTTCATTCTGCTCTGTGTCGCATTTCCACAAGTGGACTTCACTTGTTCAGACTTCTGAACCCGCTTCTTTTCCCCTCGGAACATATACTGTACACATGGAGTGGTGGCTTTCCAGCGAGGAGTGCCTTTCTGTGCCTCGGAATCCTATTGCTGAATATGGAGTCACTCAGCCAAGGGACCTTCCAGGTCCAGTTGACGAAGCAACTAGCCCAGGAGCCTCAATAATTCTCAATACGCGAAAGATCCCCGAAGCTGAGTGGCAATTATACAAAGAGGAGATCGGAGTACTGTACTTGAAAGAGAACAAAACTAGGGAAGAAGTCATGGCCGTCATGGAAAAGACCCATGGATTTCAAGCTAGGTTTGTTGGCCGCAACCCACACATCACTTGTTGATTAGCTTGGCTGATCAGTGCAATAGCAAAGCCCAATACATAAGGAGACTCGATAAATGGGGCTTCAAGAAGTACTCCTCAAACGAAAAGTGGCAATTCATATCTCGGAGATTACAGAAGCGGAGCCTAGAAGGAAAGGAGAGTGATACATTTATCAATGGCGAGTTATTGTCACTGAAGAAGGTCAAGAAGGAGATAGTAAGGCATTCTCTTCCATCTTGGCAGACCATGTGGAATACTGGTATGCATCTCGCAAAATACTTCGAATTATAACATCAGCTTGTTGTCACACGTCAATCCTAACGTAGAGGAAATCCGTTTCTGTTCGGAGGGGGGGCAGGGCTGCTTTATCAGAAATATTAGATAAGCTAAGGCGAGTAAAAGTAAAACGTCGGTGAGGAAGGGGTAAGGCGAAGGGGGCTTTGACGATCGAATCAAGGGACCTGTTTTAACTCCCTACCTAATTACTATTACTAGTTAAATTAGAATATGGCTTAAGAATAGTTTTAGGAACCCATTTTAGATTCCGGAGATATAGATTTTAGCAAGTAAATCTTTTTACCATATTAAAAGACTTATTTTATAATCTATAAAAATACAAATTATATTTTATTCTAAATATTAAATCTATTTATATTTCTTCCGCTTTTAAATCTTAAAGCGTATTCCATTCTTATTAATATTTTCTATTATTATTTATTTCGTTATTTTATTTTTAAAAAGCCAAGTATATTTTCGATATTTATCAAAACTTTTAATTAGGTTTTAATAGCCTTGAATTATACTAATAATCGAATCGCATTACTTTTTTATACTTTTTATTATAATATAGCCTTTTTATTAACTTAATATAAATACAAAGTATTTTAATATTAAGAAAATTAAAATTTATTTTATAATAAAAATAATATATAATATTAATAATTCTATTATACGAAATCAAATCCCTTAATAAAAATATTAACAAATAATTTATTTTATAAATATTTCATTATTAAATTAATATATTATTATTTTATAAATAATATAATTTATAATTTTTCTTTTAATTAAATTTTAAAAATAATAATAGAAATATTTATTTATATTAATATATATATTATAAAAAATAAAATGAAAGTTATATTATTTATATAATAAAGAGTACAAAATTATAATAATTTCTATTCTATTTAATATTTATATTCTTAAAATATAAAACAAGCAAAAAAAGATAATAAAAAGGGGATATCCTTAAAATAAGTAAAATACTTCTAATTAAGTTAACGTCCGCATCACGTATATAATTGGTTTGATAACCAGTTTATAATAATAAATTTAAAAAAAGATTTAATAAATTGAATTATAATTTAATTCTTTAAATAAAATGAATTTAATTTTGAATTAATTAGTTTTAAATGAAATATTCAATTTATAAATGAAAATATTTATAATTGAAATAATATATATTCAAATATTCAAAAGTATAAAAATATAAAAGTATAAAAGTTAATAAGGAAAACGAGATACATGATAATCCGACGTGCATCGCTATCTGGATACCAATTGAACTACTATCTCTGATACGCTATGCCAATCTCCTCTGTACCACCATTGATTGCTCTAGTTCCTATCGCTCGGTATGTATCAGTTTCGATATAATATGTCCCATTCCCCTCAAACACAAACTCGTTCGCTACCGTAAATACATACTCCAACCAAGTGGGTTGCGAGGAGTTGCCAGACCTCCAAGCATTCGGATCCATAGTCGCAATGAAGCTCACCCAGGTCTTGCTCATGAAATCGGCCAAGTCGTAGTACGACTGTGGCTTGTCCGTGAAGGGATTTGTATCATACCCGTACCCGTCAATGTTGTTGAACACGAACGGGATTTCTTGACCGTGGGTAGCACTCGTCTGCCCATATGGAGTAGCGTTAAAGCGGTAAGAATAGGATGGGAGCGTATGCGTGAAGGCGCGCGCGGTGGCGCGGCGTGGAGCAATTATGGCAGCGTCTCCTAGGTAGGTAGCTGCTTTATGCCCTATGTGACAAGACAAGTTAGTACTTTGTTCATGGGAAGATTCTGGGAGCTGTCAGGTTTAGGTGTTGCTTACAGGCTGAATTGCCTTGTGTCCCACAGGATGTCACGTTCACGGAGCTGATGTTGCAGTTCCCGTCCGAGTAAGCTGCTACAAGCTCTGTAACCAAAGTCTCGGGAAGTGTGATGCCAGGAGGCGCGCCATAGAGTTGAGGATCTGGTTGGAAAATATCAATACAGAGAATCTAGCTTGGAAGACGGATATGACTTGCTCCTGACAAGTTCAACGAAGTCAGCATGAGTAGTGATGCTGTCCGGCGTGAAATAAGCTCCTTCATCGGTGTTCGCGCCAATGAGAATCGGTACCTTGGCGAATGCAAACGTAGGATTTACCAACATTTGGCTTGGAGCCATTGGCAGAAAACTGCCATCGATGACTGGGAACCAGCTCTTGGAACCTGTTGAATTGATGGCAGCGTTCAGATCATCGAAGCTTGCAGTCTGCAAGCAAGACAATCCATCAATTGCAGCACCACATGTACCGTTTATGGAAAGTCCATATTCCTCGGCATACGCAGACGAAGGCTGAACACTATTGACGATCCCGTCGTACAATGGTTGGTAGAACTGAGTACTATTGAAACCTTGGTAGGCTATAGGGCCTCCACTTTGCATGATTGCAGCGCGGAACAGCCCTTCATTGTCGCCTCCATACGCCGTCAACTGAAGTCCAACGCTGACTGCACCTGCACCCTGGCCCCAGATGGTGACTTTGGTCGGATCGCCGCCGAAACCGCTAATGTTGTCTTGAATCCACTGTAGGGCGAGACGTTGGTCCTTGAGGCCGACATTGGTGTCACCAGAGCCAGCAATGGAATTGCTGTACAAGAATCCCCACACGCTCAGTCGGTAGTTCAAGCTCACGGCGAGCATGGGTTGCCCGACTTCGACTGACTGTTGGACAATGAAAGATAGGTTGTAGCGTGGGTCGTCGGAGCTGCCTTCCCAAAATCCACCACCGTGTATCCAAAAAGCAACGGGAAGGGATCCATTTATTGCAGATGTGTTCGTACTTGGACGAATGATGTTGAGGTACAAACAGTCCTCAGACATAGACTCAGCTAGATTAGAAGAGCCGTATCCGACGCACCGGGTTCCGTAAGACGTTGCAGCCCGTGTTCCGTTTATGGTCGTATTGAGGCTTTGAGGAGGTTTGAAGCGTAGATCTGCCAGTGGTGGGGTCGCATAAGGAACTCCCAGAAAAAAGTCTTGATTGTAAGCTTCCGAGTAAATTCCTGTATATGTACCGTTGAGAGTATCTGCAGTTGGAATTCTCACTGCGCGCACAATGGTCCATGACAAAAGGAGACTTGCTACTGCTATCGTGAACTTCATCATGGAAAGAGTTTAGTGGCTGAAGAAAGTGATTAAGGAGACGCTGGTCAATGTGCTTTGTACCTTTTTATAAGTGTATCTATATATATATCATTGCCTTCAAAGTCATTTGGATGGTTGATCAAGATGGATCCGAAAAACCTTCCCCCGCATTTGGGTAATTTCATGGGTTTCGTAATGCTGCCGATAATGACCTGAAGATCATAGACATACAGCACCTTTAATTCTTGCGGGGAACGCGGCATGCGCAGATAAATTGGGGTGAAAATTTTATTTTGATATCTTAAAGTTTTCAAAAAGTCCGTGATACACCCGGCGAGCTCGATAGACATGCTTCTACAAATCTAGTACGGCATTTAGATGACCATCCTCCAATGCCGACATTAGTGGCTTGCGGGGAGCTACTGATTCTATTCCCTGTTGTGGAGAAAGGGGATCTGCATGTACCTCTTCGGTCCCGAAACGAATGACGAAGAGACCAAAATTACTGGGGATCGTCCATCCGTTCAGCTTCCCAGATGATCCAGCGAAACTCGATCGCTGGAGATCGACATTACGACTCGTTCCTAATAAAATAATCATCGGGAAGATGGCAGTGTCTTCAGATCATTTGCGGCACTTGACACTTGACGCTTGGCACTTGACACCGTGACAGTGTCTGTGACTATGTGAGATTGGTTTGACCTGTAACGATGCATCAAGCCAAATATTTCGAATTTCATAAAATTTACAAATGTTTATGAAATTCCAAGTGGTACAATTCTTGAGCTAGAACCACGAGAGTATATTTGTTTTATACAAAACTAAAAAACAGTGAGAAGAATGATTTTTTTTTGGAGCCAGCTCTCTTTTGTTCGAAAAGTCCCAAGAGCGCATCCAAAAAGAAAAGTTGTCACAATCCTAGATAAGCCTTCGCTGCACCTGCGCTCTTATCAGATCTTGAACATGCTACCTCGAAAGCTGCCTGTGGCTTTACAACAAATCGATATCCTCAGCCACCGCCGGCTAGTGGCTGAATAGGATTCTCAACCCCGCCGTCTGCTGTCCAGAAAGCCGCGGGATCCACGTCATAGATAGCCGAAGTGTTGATACCAACAGTAATCCAAGTGACTAGACCGTCACCAGCAGAGTCGCCAACATAAACATAGTTAACAACAGGGTCTGTCGTTGTGGCTTCAATAGCCAATGCGTAGTCGTCAGCATTTAGCAAGATCGCGTTAGGATTGGTGGTGTACGGGTAAAAGGTGTCAATCTCATAGATGAGGTCCTGATCGAAGAAAACTTGGCCGACGTGGCTGACATTCCCTCCCGCGAAAGTGTTGTTAGGGAGGACATAGCCACCTTGGTGAACTAGAATGTGAGTATGGGTAGCGCGCGGCGCATAATGACCTGGAAAGAGTAGTTCGACCTGAACCACCCCTTCATCATCTGTGGGTTGAATAGCACGGAGCCATGTATTGTTCAGATTCGAGGTATCATTGGCATTTCCGTTGCCGTTGCCCACGGTACCACTATAAACACCCTGCCGAACAACGTTAATCTCCAATGACAGCCAGCTCTAGAATCCAAGGTACTTACTGTCTGATTTGCTTGCCAAAATTCGACGTACATTCCCTTGACAGGCTCGCAATTGTTGACATCAATCAATTGCAAATCCATAATCATATTGACTCCTGTCAGGTTTTCAATCCCGTTTTTGCGAATAAGCTCGCCGCTTACGTCTAAGAACGGCTGTAAGAGATCATCCAAATGAGTTTCAATCTCATACACTCACAATATGGTCCTTCTGGAAGAGTGAAATTGGGCTGTAGTATACATGACGAGTTGTCACCGAAGAAGCTATCTTGAGGGGTTTCAAATGTGGTGCTTGGGTAGGATGATGTTTGATTGTGGTCAGTTGCAAGAACTGAAGCGAGATCTCTTGCTTTGATATATTTTCCTATTACATACGATCAGCAAACTATAAGCAAAGTTTCAACTGCAGGCCTAATACCTTCGGCAGGGAGCCCACGAGCACGGCGCATGTCTTCAGCTAGTCCACGCCGGCGTGCAACGGCTCTGCTTGCATGACCGCGAGCTTTCAAAGTTGAGGCACATCTTTTCTGGAGATGAGGGTTGCGTTCTATGAAGGCTCTCCGTTCAGCAGCCTCGGCTTCGTGGTCATCACCAGGATGAGCGGCAGCGAAAGCGGCAAAAGTCGCCAAGGTCCAGATAATGATAGAAAGAACTGAAGGCATTCTGAATAAACGGCGGTTTTTGTCCTACCCAGAGAATACTGGCTGGTTAGATCTGTCCGACGATGGATCTGACAGTACAGTTCTGGGCTTGTTCGAAGGAAGCAGATGATACTATATCAAGCTGTCATTCACAGAAGAACTGTTCGGTCATTAACAAAAGCCCGTCCCTTCGTAAACATAGTATAACGGCGATGTATAATATCATGGAATATCTTGAAAACAAGGTCAAGGGAGCAAGAGTCGGGAAGATGTTGGCATCTAGACTACCTAATGCTGCGGGGTTGTTCGGGCAGTCTCAATATTTTCCCCGAGTCGTGGATCTACAATCACAAGGTTCAGCAAACAGTCAACGCGAGGATTTTTAAGATGAATTAATGAAGAATGGGGTTTGTGGATGGTCAAAGCAAAACTTAGGAGATTACAGGAGAGGCATACCGGTAGTGAGAAAGCTTGCGTCGCGGGTGGTGGGGTCGTCAGCCAATGCCGTTTGCAAATCACGACCCGTCCCCACAACTCCGCCCTCGGTACCGAAGGAATTAGATCTTCCTTTTTACGCAATCTCTACAATCATTTTCGAGGGATCGACGACTGTGCTTCTCGATAGGACTGTTACTTGTCCTGGATCATATTTGTTAATCCCTTATTTGCTGCACACACGTCACTCTCTACGAGCTTTAGCTTCCATCTTGGTAGGTCGAGAACAGGAAGCTCTCCCCAGATTTTCATCAGCGAGCTTACGTTCACTCTCATTTCGGCAGGTAGATAATTATGACGCGGGTGTGTTACGACAACCTCGAATTGGGGAAATCGCGGGTCAGCCGTACATTTCATGATGCGAGTTATGATTCTGAGCGCTAAGAAACGTTGAACGAGAGGCATTCCACGCTGGTAAGTTCATAGGAACTTCTTTTTATCTTGCCTAGGGGTATGTAGCACTTGATCGAGAATGTTTTCATCGAGTATGTATACTCCTCGCCCTCTGCTGTTTTATTGAAAACGTTCAAATTCACCGAAATAACTTATCCACCTTCTTGGTTACCTCACGATGCTTCAAGTGAGACTTCTCCGGTGTAAAATCTATGCTATTCTTCTCGGGATCAGCACAGCTCAATATCTCACCAATGGCACATTCTCAATAGCTGGACCCAGCAATGTGCGTTATGATACAGGAATGTTTGGTCCGGACGTGGAAGAATATCACTATTTCTATGACCAATGGCGTTACAAGCACTTCTCTCATTTGATGTATGCTTGCTAACAATGTCTAGCAACCGGTATCGCAATGACGGAACATAACAAAACCATCGTATGCTATACTCGAGGCGAAGAAAATGCATATACTCTCGGCATGGTGTCAAATACCACAGCAGAGGTAGCCTATCCAAGTTTGGCTTACAACACTCCTGCCGATGGCCTGTACCAGATGATTGACGGACTTCCATATGGAAGCAACTCCACAGATGCATTAATCAGTGTCTCATCGGTTTTCATAACAACAAATGGCAAGTTCATCTTGTTCCTCGTGCCCGAGAGTCATACGTTTGACAGAGATAGATGTCATCTGGGTTCTGGATACCGGAAGACCAACAATAAATGTGAATGGAGTAGCTACACTTGCCTACGCATCCATCGGCGGTCCAAAGCTAGTAGGAATTTTAGCCCACAATGCTTCCGTGCGTATGTATCTCCATCCTTCGAACCTAGAAAGGTCAATTAAATGTCTCAATAGTCTACACTTACACATTTCCGGCTGATGTTCATTACTATGATTCGTACATGAGAGATGTGCGATTCGACCTACTCGCAAATGTCACGGCATCGGGCTCCGGAATCGCGTATATTTCAGGTTAGTAGCCCAGAGCGAAGCTCTGATATCCCTCCAGGGTTGTGATCTTCGGAGATAGACACTCCAACAACTTCCTAAGAATCCTGTATGACGAGCGCTTCTAATTATCTACACCACAGACTCCTCTCCCGAAGGCCGTACTGGTTTCATCATGCTCGATTTGGATACAGGAGAGTCTTGGCGGCAGTTGTCACAGCACAATAGTACCCAAAGCACACCAGAAGATGTACCCTCCTACAATGGCTTGCCCTTCTACACAGAATCAAACTCCTCTGCTGCTAGGCACCTGATTGGAGGGCTGGACGGGATTGAGCTGTCCTTGTACGGCGACATCATGTTTTACTCTACGCAAACCACGGATTATCTCTATTCCATAGAGACAAGCTACTTGCGTAATAATCCAGCCAGCGATTCTGGTAGCGTTGCAGCTGCAAATACTGCTGTTGAGAACCTCGGGCAGAAAGGCGGCAAGGCAGCTGGGTTTGTAAGTGACAGTCTGGGCATGATCTACATGCTCATGCCCGAGACGAACGCCATTTACATTTACAATACTACGACCATGCTCGCTGAGCCTTACGTCAGGGACCCAAGAATGATATATCCTGATCGTGCGTTCTCCGGGTATGACGGTTACATATATTTCGTGGTCAATCAGCTACCATATCAACCCGCTTGGAACGATGGCACTGGTGAGATACCTCCCGCGTTGCTTTGAACCTGATTGAACATTTTTGGGTTTTGTTGAAAGGGTATAGAACTACCTTTTTTGAGATAACAGTGGACTAACAGCGATTACCATTGCGTTCTAGAGGAGAGAGTTTACCCAGGCTTATTACTTCGGTCGTTGATGCCGAACAATGCTAGTAGAGCTTTGGTTCTGGGTCCAGGTGACCCAACTGGAAATTCCTTTGGATTAGAAAAGTAAAAGGTTAAAGCATTATGAAGGATAAGGATTTGGAGTCAACTCTTCCATCTGCGAACTACGTAGAAAGCTGCCTCAAGGACTAAGAATACAAGACGTCGAATCCCTTAATATACCTCTGTGTGGTCACGTGACGGTACTGGTCCTAATTGGGAACGATAATAGCAAATATCTAACTTGTCAAAGCACATAGCCCCTCTTCTCCAAATGGAATATAAATTCACACACCACCTCACGAATATAACTTCTTCGTGGAGTATCCGCATATTCCTTGATTTGAATTTGAGGTGCTTGTCGAGCCATAGAGTATGTATTACCGTTGATGTATCACTCGAACAACGCTCACTATCAATAGTTATGCGTCTTCGTTCCTTAGCCCATAGGCAGAATGCAACACCTTCCTTAGTCTACGACAAGCAGCGGATGTGTCCAATCACTGCTTGACTTGGATATCGTCTCCTCAAAAAACTGTTGCCGGAGATCAGTCGCAGCACCAAAGAACATTGTCTCAAGGTCAACTAGATAGCAACGCCCGAGGACTAGGAAACAACCAAATAGCACAGATGCCGAATCCATCAACTAAATTTCCGGAAAAAGCCCCAGACTCAGTTTCTGCGCTATTACACAACCGAGAAGCACGATCCCCCTTTGCCAATATGCTAGGAAAGAACATGAAGCCTGATGGCCCGGACTACCTTTCAATAATCACGTCTCACCTAGATAATATCTTAATCGAGCGGCAGGATGGTGATATTACAAGAAACATGCAGATATTTTTTGGTTCAACTAATTTCGAACTTACACTTCAGCTTTTGCGCTACTCGGTCTATCTTTCTTCGAACAATTTGCTCGAGGACGACCAAACCGATAAATTACTACGATGGATAGTTCGAAGCGACCAATTCGCGGCTGTTGAATACCTAATCAAGCTAAAGACATCAACATCTCTCATTTTCGCATCGAACATGCTCCTAAGTGCGATCAGAACAAAAAGCCACGCAGCCTTGCAAGCTCTAATCGCCCTTGGGATCGATATCAATATCCCAGGAGGCGCCTATCCGAAGAAGACGGCACTTTGGCAGGCTGCAGAAATCTCATCACGGTTTTATACGTACAACGAGAGAAATTTTTCTCTTGTTAGACTTTTGTTGGATGCTGGAGCTGACATCTATGTCAAATCTCCGCACAATAACACATCTCCACTTCAATATGCGATGGCGGGAAAGAAGATTAAGTTGGTACAAATACTTCTCAACTTTGGAGTCGTTGGGAGTGCTCCAAGGGACGAATGCGAGCTTCCCAGCGCCGCTCTTTTACAGGCGGCAAGAGATGGAGACCTCACGGTGGTGGATAGACTTCTAAATAGGAAAACAGTCTTAGATCCCCTGAAACAACCATCCATGATTACGCTTCTTCAAGACGCAACAAGATGGTGCGACATAGACGATGTTCAATCGCTTCTCGAATCTGGCGCAGATGTAAACGCACCAGCAGGTGTGTGTTACGAAAATGCTCGCAAAAAAGCAATTTCTTCCAGAAACTTCCAGCACCTTCATTCCCCAGTTCAAATTGCTGCATCTATACGCGACCTTGAGATGGTGCTGGTGCTTCTAGAAGCTGGTGCGAATGTGGATGGGTATTTCCTGACCGAGGAAGAAAGTTTAGCTCACGAGATTACCGCCACTGGAAATGTTGAAGCAGACAACGGTGATGCATATGAGGACTATTCTGGTTCAGCAACGAGGATGACGACAGTAGAAGCGATAACGGCGATAGCGACGATGATGACGATTGCGATTACGCTCGTATTGATGAATCAAATTTTATATCAGTTGCGGAAGCGGTTGGAGGCAAAATATATGGTATTGATGTCAAATCTGTCTGTCTAGCTAAGTGGAAATGTCTGCTTGATATAGTGCTCTCGCTAGAACATCGGCATTAGGCCAAACTGCCTAGTGAAACTATGTATAACTGATAATGCGGCTTCATGCTAACATGCTACAATTTCCCCACCGCATTGAGACCATTCTGTGAGACTATTGTCACAGATTACGAGTCCTCAACTGACATTTTACCTGGACACCACTTCAGTCAGCAGTGGCGCGTAGGAATGGCGCGCTGGCACTGATACTATTACAAGCTGGTGCGAATGTCGAAGGGCTAGGTCGTGGGCCAACGCCTTTGCAACTCGCTGCAATGAAAGATGACGATAAGCTCGTCAAGCTACTTCTCAGAAAGGGTGCCGCCGTCAACTCTCCTGCACATGGTGTCAAAGGAAGAACCGCGCTTCAAGCAGCTGTAAGAAAATGCAATCTTGGTATGGTGGAGATTTTGATGGACGCTGGTGCCGACGTCAATGCCGTAGCATGCCGAAATAAAGGCCGTACTGCACTGCAAGTCGCAGCTCAAGTCAAGAGTTTCGCATTAGTAAACAAGTTAGTCTCTATCGGGGCAGACATCAATGCTGTAGCAAGCCCCATCAGAGGGCGTACCTGTCTTCAAGCAGCCGCAGAGAAGGGCCACCTTGAGTTGGTCAAAGGTTTCCTGGACTCTGGCGCTGAAGTGAATGCTGCTGCGGCCGACAAATGTGGATTCACCGCACTTCAAGCGGCGGCAAAAGGGGGCCATCTTTCGGTAGTCAAGATACTACTTGCTGCTGGGGCTGTTGTCTACGCACCAAGTACAAAAGGTGGCTACTCGGCCGTCTCCGCAGCTGTCGAGGCGGGAAATCTCGAAATTCTTCAGCTCTTTTTGACAACAGGAAGTCCAGATGGTCATGCAGATCAAGTGCCGCCACTTCTCAGAGCATCAAGGGAAGGAGCAACGGACATAGTTCGATGTCTTATTCAGGCAGGTGCGAATATCAATGCACTGCGCACCGATAGATCACATTCCATCGAATACCCTCGCACAGCACTTGAAGCAGCTTTATCCTCGGGGCATGAAGTTATCTTCAGTTTAATATTCAATGCTGGTGCAAACATCAAGGGAGAATCCTTGGATCTGGGAGCAGCTCTAGGAGCCGCAATAGGTTCCTGGGGCTGGCACGTTGAAGTGGACATTGTTCGCCAATTGCTTGACGCTGGTGCGGATGTCAACAGGTGTTTTTCAGAGTGTGCGATTCCACTTCATGAAGCACTCCGCCGAGGGCGAATCGACCTGGTTAGAACATTGCTAGAAGCAGGGGCAGATTTAAATATCAGAACACGGCTAGATGGGGACACGCCGCTTCTGAAAGGTGTTCGGTTAGGTAGGACTGATGTCATTCAAGTTCTATTGGATGCCGGAGCGGACATTAACGGAGCTGATGAAGGCCGTAAAGGACGGATGGCTCTTCAAGCCGCTGCAGAACTCGGCAATACCTCTCTTGTCCGTTTTTTATTAGAACAAGGCGCAGATTGCAATGCACCCCCTGCAGACTCTTATGGAGTAACTGCATTGCAAGCGGCCGCAATTAAAGGACACCTTCCAGTAGCCTTGAGCTTGTTGAAGGCTGGGGTTAATATCAATGTCCCAGGAGCTAATACCGGAGGCAGAAAAGCACTTGAGGGAGCTGCAGAACATGGCCGATTGGATATAGTGTTTCTCCTCCTTAGGAATGACGCCGATAGTGATGGATTGGAGAGCAGGTGTGAAAGTGCGGCGAAACTGGCGGAGGATAATGGGCATATCTTGATATCGAAGATATTGAGGGAGCACAAGAAGGATCCATGAAGCAATATATAACTCTGGGTGAAAAATGGAGGATTGGAGTTCCACTCGCTGCCACTACTGCAACTAACACAGCCTAATGATATACATAAGCACTCGAGGCGTATATTTTTGATAGGATAAGAAGCAATGCCTATACTTTTTCTCTTATAATTTAATTTAACGTATTTTTATATTTCCGTATTATCATTGAAAATAAAGATACACCGGATATTTAGTAAGAAATATAATATTTGATTAAAAGTTAATATTGGTATTTTTATTAAATTTTTAATTATTTTATCTTATATTCGATTTAATTAGGAAATTTTATATTCTATACTTTTTATTAATTAATTTAATAATAAAGCCTTTATTAAAATTAAATCTAATTATAAACTTTAATAAGACTATAAATAGAACGCTAATATAAGCCAAATAACGTTAATTTATATTAAATTTCTTAGTATTATAAAAGTTTACTTTAAGAATCAAAAATTAAACTAAGAATCGAATATAAAAATATCCTTTGAAAGAAAATTTTAAATTATTTTTCCTTTTTAAATTCATTTCCCAGTATTATTTTTTACTTTCCAAACCTAAAAATTCAATTTCAATTCCTTTATAATCTTTTAAATTTATTTTCATATGCCTCCTTTTTATACTCCTCGAGACATTTACGATTTTTCATCTTCCTCAAATAAAATCCCTTTCGAATCTCAATTCGATCGAAGGTCTTCTTCCCTTAGAGCGAAGCGTCGCAATGATGGGTCTATTTCTAGTACAAAGTCCTCGGCTTCATCAGTCGCGAAACGTTCCAAAGTTCAGCAATCTCCGAAACTCGTATCTCACTCAACTCCATCCCGACCGGAAGATGGATCAACTACAACTATTGCTCCATTTTCAATACCTCTTCTACCGACCTTCCTTCGCTCCCAGCACATGAATCGCGCAAGAAAATTGGGAAGCAAGTCAAGTCTAGTGAGATAATCATCTATTCTAATAGTATGAACTCGCACTTCCCGCTTTCCATGCATGTCTAATTCTCTGACAATAAATGATTCAGAACATCATGCATTCCATCTCACCGATGCTGCTATAAAAGCGGGCGGTATCAAGTTCGATAGGTATTGGTCGGTAGAAGGTGAGGAGGAATTACGGGAAGAATGGAACGAAGACGACGATTTCCTGATATCCAAATCCTCTGCTGAAGAACAAGCACTCTATCGAAAGACAATTCAGTTATTTGGATGTGTCCCTGCTGCCATTTCCCCGGAGGATATCAATGTCTTCACGAAGAACAATAAGGAGTTGAGGAATGACGCGACTGGTACGAGGTGGCGGCGTAGCGCCATAACCCCAATTGGAGCGCGGACATCCGCAAATGGTTTCCATGATTGTCTGTCTTCCATGCTTTCAACATGATAACGTCCATTTTTTCCGATTGATCATAACCGAAGCACTTCGATTACGCATCGGAGAGGGTGATCTAAGGGCACCATCTGAAAAGGAACACCGCAGACTCTGCCTCTCCACTCACTAGGAGGACTCTTTTGAGGCGCTTCAGAAAGAGATCAATCCACCGCTCAGTGAAGATCAGGAGAGCCTCGTCCGGAACATGCTCAAAGACACCTGCTCTCGCAAGAAGCCACCTCAATGGGAATTCCATACGTTTCTCGACAAAACGGTCAAGAAAGGAGTCTCGGTCACCGACATCCTGCATTTATGCCATCTTCACCTGTGCGATCTGAAGAACATAGAGGCTGCCTGGAACAAATACATCGAAAAGAAACAAACCATGCATCTGACGGCGGCCAAATGTCGAGACGAGTTCAATAGATGGAATTCAAACAAGGGCTTCGAATCCGCAGACGATACGCAGGCTCGAGCCACGAGATTCAAAGCATGGAAGAAGGAGTACATGCTTTCGCAAAGCCGGGATCACACTATCAACGAGCGAATGGATAGAGATGGACGAGGCAGCAGGAGTGGAAGTCAGACTTCGGTCGAGTGTGGTTCTTAGGTGGCGGTGGAGGAAAATATATCTAGTAGGCCCGTTGTTCAGGCACAAAGTTCAATCGCCTCAGCAGAGAGAGTCTATATGTCCGGCAAGCTGTAAGTCAACGCGAGCAAGGTTAAACTAGTGGCGGAGATTCCGACAAAGGAGCGAGGGAGGTGTAGACTCGTCTCGAATATCTGCACCACCGTGAGAGGTACATTTGGATTGGGCTAGAAGGCTGGATGGCAGAGTCTACATTACTCCTGCTGACCACTATCTAGGTAATCGCGATGTCTAGAGGTGGGGGAACTTGTCGGGTGCTATCATCGCAAAACCTGGCATGATTGGGGTTTAGTCAAAAAGATTGGCAGATTGGAAACGAGACTGAGCTTGATTGCATTTTAATCCCAGGTTTCACAAGAAAAGCAGCAAAGTGGTGGAAGGTTGGCAAAGGCATTTGAGTATGAGATCATTTGGGTATTTTTCTCTGGTACGAAGAAGATCACAATTTCACATGCACGAGTTTTGGGTCAATGTTTTTGAAGATTTTAATTGATTGCTATCAAATCTCGATTCGAGAGATGTCAATGTGACATGTTTGAGAGGGGAGCGGGATGGGTGTTCAGTTCAGGGCAGGAGATGTCCCCTCACCCCCAGAAGCCTTTGCCGACTCAACATCCTCCTCCTCCTCCTCCTTCTCCTTCTCCTCCCCCTTCTCCTCCCCCTTCTCCTCCCCCTTCTCGTCACCCTTCTTGTTCGTAACCTTGAGCTCATGCTTTGCTAGGTATTTATCGACCATTTCCTTTTGGATGGCGGGGTCGTTGAGGAGCTTGGCCTTGATTCGCTCAGACAAGACGATTTGGTACTTCTCCCAAGGCATACGGTCGCCGGTCTCGGGATCTAGGATAAGTGATGTTGATGCACCTGGCTTATCTGTGGCAGGATCAAGAACTGTTGTTTCTGTTGCGGGAGCACCAGGAACAGTTGATGTGGCTGCGTCGGGGGCTTTTCTGGCTCCTTTGTGAACGTCGACACACTCAGTATCCCAGTATCCAGGCTTGTGGTAGTCGTCGCAGAAAACCCGGATATCCAGTCCCCAACTATTAGTGTTGAAGGTCCACTCGGCCATGTCCGCGTATTCTCGAAGGAATCGGTGGGCTTCGATGATGTTGTTTGGTGGTGGGAGTGTTGATGCTGCCTGAGTGAGTGCCTGGGGCCAGATGACGAAGTCAGCTCCCTCAATGTCAGTCCTGGCTTCGAACTGGCAGTTGAACTTCTCCTCAAGGTAGTTGACCTTGTTGTGATCCCTATTGAAGACAAATGGCATCACGCCACGCGGAAGAAGAACTTGGAATTGCGGGGATCCATTGGTACCGATATATGGCCAATGGCCGCGGGCAGGGCGAGGAGTCTGCATTGCACGACTACCGCGGCCAAGTCCGCCAAATCCACCAAATCTAGCTCGACCAGGGGCGGAGCTAGCTCCACGACCGGAATTGGTGTTTGTGAATTGAAGTTGACGAGCTTCCTGGGGAGTTGGGTCGACTAGAGGTCCACCATTGCCTCTTCCTAGACCTCGAGCAGCTGGGCTACCACTTCGGCCTGGCACAGCTTGAGCGGCTCGTGTGGCTTGTGTTTGGGCGGCTTGTGTTTGGGCGGCTTGTGTTTGGGCGGCTTGTGTTTGGGCGGCTTGATCGGCTGCGGCTTGGGCATCTCGAGCGATTTGACTTCTGCGTCTTTTTAATTTGTTATTGTTGGATCCGTGTCTGAGTGTTGCGGCTGGGGGCAACGGTAAATCGACGAAAATTGGCTCGAGTTACATGGTTTGAAGTCCGCGTGGGCGTGCTGGCTCCCTAACGTGGAAAGGCACGACTGCGACTGTGCAATATTAGCTACTTTGTTCTGTGCAATGAGGCATTTTACCTACACAAATGGTTCCAGGTTGCCTTCCAAACGCGCCATTCCCACCATGCCTTGAATACTTTATTGTTGAGGGTCATACGATCGATGCCTAGCCGGACCAAGAGCTCTTTGAGTCTCTCGACGGCTGGATCGATGATCTGATCTCGAATGCTTTCTCCGACGGTCTCTGGGTTGCGGTATTTCCATATGCGAGCTTGCGCAATGATGGTTTCCTCAATATCTGCAGCCATCTTGAATGTGGATGGTGAAGATGCTGATGAGGAAAAATTGTTCGCAAGATCGAGGAGGTTTTGATAACAACGCATGCAGCGACTAGCGCAATTTACGCGAGTAGAACGAACGTGATAACGTCGCGTTACTAGCTCACAAGAAGTTTATCTGAATGTCTTCTTCAGTTAATTCTGCTCTACGCGGTATCTAATCTACACTTTACAACATTTCTTACAATTGGAGCGACATGTTGCGGCTGTTGAATTTCGTTGTTAAGCATAACGTGACTATATGTCACTTGACTCAACCTGCCCCAATATTCCCCTCGATGACAACGCATCTGGCTACCTGAACTCAAATTAAATTACGTAGCTTAGCCCATGATCTGAAAAGGGTGCTGGTGCCATTCTGGGGTATGCTTCTTTCAGCTCTTAACACCTCCAATAATACCATACACAATGTAAACGAGTTAGAATCTACGGACAATTCACGTCATTCTCCTCTCAAACCCTGTACACCACGGCTAATCAGAAGAGCAGCCGGATTCTGGAGGATCAGTACTTCAGAACACCACTAGAGGGATTGTTGATGTTATAATAATTGAGCTTGACATTTTCGTTGTCGGACTTTATGCGGGACATTGAAGAGATCTCGTTGGGTATTAAAGGAGCGAATTCAGAAAAGTACGGTATCAGCATCAAGCATGTGTCGCAATTTCAACGTCACAATTGCATGGTAATATGGCAAATGTGCCAAAGGTAATTCAGTGATTCGATAAACTCGAGCTACATTGAAGACTATAGAAGTTCTACCGGACTATCCTCAAGTCGGGAGACATCACATTGTGACCAGTGCAATGGCACTTGAAGGCTAACCGATGCGATAGCACCTAGGATATGATCCTTGACTGGAAATGGACTCCGTAGGCATGGTCTGATGCTCAAATTGCGAGGTTTCCAATAGGAAATGAGTCAAATGTTGACGTCTGAGGTTTTGATACTAGAGGGTTCTGGTTAATAGCCTCTGCCTCTCCCATGGCCTCTTCCTCTATAAAAGTCTCTTCCTCTACCTCTTCCTCCACCTGCTTCCAACCGTGCTCTGCCGTACAAATGTCTATGGGTTGAATTCCTCCCTCGAGCGATGGTGTTGCCTCTGCCTGTGAGACTGAGCTTTGGGTTGGGAGTTTAAGTCTGTCGTTACAATCGGAGATACGTATCACTTAGGAGAGCGTACGCGTCTATAATAGAGGGTAGGGCGTAAAGTAAAATTAAAGATGCTGGTTCATTATTTTTATCTTGTCGAGTCTAAGAGCTCGAGGCCTACCCTTAATAAAGAGTAAGATCACGCTAAGCCTACCGGCCTAAATACGTGATATCTATTCCAACAAAGTCCTCCACCAAGCAATGGTGCTTCCTGTGCTTGTGGGGATGGGCCTTGAGTTAAGAGTTGCTATGCGGCATTAACCTCCTGTAGATGTCTCAATAGCGCCCTGCCATATAGTGGCTTTTCAGGACGATCACTTTCATTTCGTTACTGTACCGCTTGTGGCTGTGACTTCGAGGCTGCGGATTGAGCTTGGGTCTGAGTTCCAGGCTTGGTCAACTCTCCTAATTGTGAAACCAGAAAGTTGTTCGTGTCTTGAAGTTCCTGGTTCGGTTGCATGAGCTCTTGTATCCTCTTTTACTTTGCGGCATCCGAAGTAGTCGTTGCAGGGGGGCTGATTTAATGATTGGTTGCTGGCCATATTTGTGTTATGCTTCACGTTCTAGTCGTATTTGGACAACCTCTTATGATCGGCCTTCGCAGCAGTTTTCAGAGTTGTGTTGCTTTCGCGGAGAATTGCATTTTGGCGCTCCAATGACTGCCGCTCAGTCATCCAGGATTCAGTGAGCGTTTTCTTCTGATCCATCAAAGCCTGGGCTTTCTTAGCTTTAGCCGAGTTCACCTCCTCTCTCAGACTTTTCACCTCTGTGAGAGCTTCATCTCGTAACTTCTTGGCATTTTCCACCTCCTTCTGAGCAGTTTGGACCTCTGTATAGTCCTTTCCATCCTTGCCCTTTGCCTTCTCGAGGTCCTCGCAGTCGGCTGGACAATCGCAAGACCATAGCTGGCATTCGTCGTCCCTTCAATGATAGACGAGGAGATAGAGCTAGACGTGGCTTTGGAGAGGGCAGAGGCAAGGTTGAAAAATAGCGCTCTCCCTTCTGTGTATTTCGCAAGGATCAGTGATCATATCACAACAAAAATGGTCGTGTTCAGTGGCGATGCCACATTAATTTTGTCAATTAAAAATATGGTGCACATTGCATCAGTACCTACAATTATGGTGCCAGGCATGACCATGCTTCATATTATGCAGTAACTCAATCAAAAGGCACTTTTGAACAATTTGATAATTTTGAAATCTCTGTGACATTGTGATGACAATTGACTTGAATTTGTTTGTTTGGAACCGAGTGAGCTCGAGCACAAGTATGTTGATGGCAAGCTCAAGCTAACGATTGGAGATTGGGAATAGTCGAAGAGCAGCGTTAAGTTCTGACTGCACCGTCAACCTTCTCCCTAACCTGCACCACATGCCGACTGAAAGATATTTGCTGCAGACTAAATTTCAAAGATCCGGCTGCTGTTCAGTTCCAAAGTTGGAATATTGTTAGAGCGAGAAATTGACAACAAGATTCAAGATGACAACTTTCCATGGTATACTTGTCTAATCAGGGTCCAGTGGGCCTGGCAGATCTGCATCAGCCTTGAGCTCCATCCATTCCATACCAAGTTATCAATGATGTTGTGCTGAATGAATGAATGAATTTATATCCCCAATAGGAGTTGAGTGAATGAGCCTTGACTTAGCAGCCTCAAGATCGGGAGCCAGGTGTAGCGTTGCCATCTCACGAGCATTAAAACCACGAGCAAGGTAAAACGAAATGATTGCCATATCCTACCACTATAAATAGAGCGACACAACGTGGACATCCGAATCGATATCCCTCCACACAGATAGACTTCCTCGGCCATGGAACGAGCCACCCTTCCACACCGATGGAATTCCTCGGTCACGGAATCAGACTAGACTTATCACTCAGCGACCAATTGATGTGTGGCCATTATCGTGCACCCAGGCCCACGGCCTTCCCGGGGATTCTCAAACGATAGAATTGACAGCAGGGATTAAAATGACAACAACTCACCAAGCTGTACACATTCAACTCGGGAGCGGTGGACTCGGCATCAAACCTCCATTTGTTGATGGGATCAGACCACCCCAACCGCCTCTTTCCATACCAGAACGTTCATCATATTAGGATTAGAGCAGTATTAAGCCATAGGTAGAAGTATTTATACTGCGAGAGATGCGCAAATGCTGGAAAACGCATTAGGACAGCGCGGATCAAGCTACAGTGAAGCAGACAGGGCTGAGAAATAGGGGATGAAAGTTCAACTTACACCATCGGATTCGAGCATGCTGACCTTCGATGAGAGGCTCGGTTCAAAGATCATGTGCTCTCCAATCCAGCGTTGGAAGTCCTCCATCATGAAACTTGCAGAGCAGAGTCTCTTCCTTATCAATCATCCCAAGGACTGTGTGAAACGGCGGATGTAACGGCGTCGAGATGAGCTGGAGTCCAGCGGGACTCCTCCCAACTTATCAACTTGAGACGGAATAGAATTGACATCAAGATCTAAGATGACAACAATACACCTCCTTTCTTAGTTCCAGAGACCGATATGGCGAGGTTGTACTCGGGATTAGAACACCAGAGGTGTGGACCGTGACCCTTTCAGATGTGGGCGTTGGTAGGTGTGGAAAGAACCGAGTTGTGGACCATGAATTCGTCCGGTCCGGTCGTTGGTGAGCCAGGGAAGAAATGAGGCGTATATTTATACCTCGATGGTCTGGTAAACGAGGAGTAGAGAGGCTGGGAGGCGTTTCGCCCCACCTTGGGATAATCGGCCCCGAGAAGAGCAGAGCCTAGACTTCGTCTCCGAATATTTTATTTAATTATTGTGGGTATAATAGCAATCACGTGCTCCACTGTGCTGCATTAGGACTAGCGTGAGACTGGCGTAGAATCAAAGAGCCACCAGAGCCTTAAGCTCTTTGACTCCTACGCTTTACCTCTTCTAACCAACAATCAATCAACGAATAATAAAGGTATAGTCTTTACTTCGTTTCTAACCTATTATATGTAATAGATATCCCTGGTGATACCAACATTAATTAGTAGTTACACTAATCAACCACAAAAGAGCTAGGATTTTTAGGAGGGGCATTTCCAGGAACGCGTGACTTATTGTACAATGCACCAATTGTTTCCGATAAAGATGTTTACGCCTCATGTCTGCTTCCGATGTCGACTTCTCCATTTTCTTTTGTAGTGTTTCGCCCATGCATCTGATCCCCTATTCCCCTCGCTTGGAATGCCGCTTGCTCCCCTTCCTACTCTCCCTCCTCCCCTCCCTCCCCTTCCCCCGCCCCGTTCTCCCATCCGATGTCCACATCTTCCACACCCACTGACCCCTCGCAAGCACAAGTATTCAAGGAGCCAATGTTTCAGAAATTGTCCAATTCCTCTCATATCACCAGTGAAGACGCTCAGTTAGTTTCTCGGCTCGTAAAGGGGTCGAGCTGCTTGCTGTCCATCTGCGGGGAAAGGCTATTCGACTCTGGCCGGGACCATGTTCCAGCGCGTGCGTATTGTGGGCCGAGTCCTGCCAGGGAACTTGCCAAAGATCCACTCCCAAGGTTTGCCCCTTTTCTTGAATGCAAACAAGCACTGCTCGTCTAGGGCTGACCATCGGCTGTGCTTGCTAACCTCGTTCCTTGCTTTATGCTTAATGACCTACTTTCGCTGTAGCGATTTCGCTTTTCTCCGACGTCGTGCTCGATGCAAGTAGGCTCGAGAGCCAGCTCTCCAAGGTCTTTCAGATTGCGAGAAGACTGTGGAGAGAATTCAGTCGAGAGTCAAACGATTGGCAGCGTATGAAGATGGAGAAACTCTTGCCATGACGGACCGGAATGGCAATGCAATCTCGGACCTCTCAATCAGCTTAACCGATCTTTTCAGTGCAAGTATATTCAACGTTCTGGCCCGCGGTAAAACATGCAACCACATGGAATGCCCGACCTTGATACTTGGCTGAATACTCGTCCTAGCAAGCCGGTCATCAAGTGTGCGCATCGCTCCAATTGCACATATCCAAAGGGCTCAGCGCCTTTAGAGAGAGACAAATGGAAATGCCCTATATGCTTTCGGGATGTAAGACCGAACAGCCTGCGCGTCGACAGTTTCTTGCATGGCATTCGTAATCAGCTGGAACAGCAGAACAAGCTTGACGCCAAATCTATCTTGCACTCCTGTTTCGAAGGCTGCCGGCCTGGCAAGGATAAACTGCTCGACAGCCCCATTAAGCGGTCTTCTATACTTCTCGTTTGAAGTCCCCATAATTCCGCATAAGGGAAGAGTGATGGGTGTTGTATTTTGGCCGTCTTAGCTTGCTGGCAACCTGCTCCACAAGTCCGTAAGTGAAAATAGGAAGACAATAAGAAGTGGGAGGGATCTACTCACCAAGCCCTTGAGGTGTTGCTCAAAGTGCTCGTCCTGCTGCTTAGAGCTCTCCACATTTTTTTTAAAGCATCCAGAAGGATTATCTCTTTAAGAGCTGCAAAAACTTGCCGAACATTTGACCGATCCGTGGATTGAGTAAGGTAGGGATATATCTTAAGATGAGCTCGGTTAATCTGGTTGAAGCGCCATAGAATGTACTTTGCCGCCCTGTTGACGTCGTTACCGCCACTGTAGTCGGGGAAGTAGCGTTGAAGGGGAGACATTCCTAGCTTTTGCTTGAAGACGTCCACCCTGTTCAGGCATAAGATGATCGACGATCTCATAAACCACCGGGAGTTGACAAACGAGTCGAACAGGATCAGGGATTCCATCAGCTTATTTTGGGACGGCTCTTCGAAAACAACCTGATCGTACGTATCGAGGTCCACGACAAAAAGAATGGCGCAGACGTTCTCGAAAAGGTGAATCCACTTGTTCCTTTCGCTTCTTTGGTCGCCCACATCAAACATCTTTATGCAGAATTGACTCCATTGAAATCGAGTTTCAGATATACTACTTGTCTTTGTCCTCGCCCGTAGCACATCCGTTTCGTTCGGGAGATACTCTGGAGACGAAATCCGGCGTATCTCTTGGAAAAAACTATAACTAGTAAGTAACACTTTTAAAGCAGGGAAAGGACGCCAAAACAAACTATTCTGCTGAGTCCATGAGGTAAAACTCATTCTGCCGTTCCATTAGTTGCTCAATACACGGATCAGTCCAGAGAGCGCTCAGTGAATCACCAAATTTTTGGCCTAGAGGCAGTGCGGGATCGGGGTCGAGTATATACTCAGCTATAAAGTCGACGTATTTTCGATTGGCTAGAGTCACTGGAACGATGCCAAAATATTCCATGGCGCCGACTACAGCTTTTGCACTGTTGACGACACTCCTGAAAATGGCAGGTCGGTAGTTCCGAAGCTCGTCGTCCGAGAAGCCGTGTGAGTAGCCGTATGAGAAGCAGTGTATTTTCATTTGCTCCACAAGTTCAGACCTGGACTCGGATCCAAGTACCAAAACAGTGCATTCCCGACTTAACCGTCTCGCATCCTTTTCAACGACGCGATCAATGTCCTTAGATCGCTTGATTGCTTTGAATGAGCGGATATCCCCTTGCTGTTCTCGCAGGGTCTTATTAACGGAACCTCGGATCCATCTTTCATATATTCGAGTAGTAAATAGTTCTCGGTCAAACTCGAAAACTATTGATCTCTTCGACGAGGCAATTGAAGTGTCCGCATAATAGCTTAGTAGTGAGTCTGCATCTCGATGAGGAATCATTGATGCGGAGTCATCTTGCATCCTTTTAAAGACCCTTCGAGTATGTGGCTTTTCAAGAAGCCCTTTCTGCTCCGACGGCGATTTGCTAATAAGCGGTTAGTCCTTGTCTGTAATGTAATAATGGGATGTTACCTATTACAGGCTGTCAGAAGTAGGGTCAAGACATTAACCTGCTGCTCAATCACCTTCTGCACGTCTTCTATGCCTTTGGTCTTGAAAAGAAGCCTGAATTTGCTCGCGATATCGAGTTGGTCACCTCCCACCATCTGAAAAGCCGAGAGTTCAGCGTTGATTTTGCCAATTATCAATCTGCAGCATGACACGCAGTGGTCTAAATCCATCACCAGTTGATGGTGTGGGTCCTCGAAGTCGGTATCATCAGTCCATTCCTTGATCTTGGTCAAGGCGACTTTGAGATCTGTGAGTTGGGTTTAAGGTGAGGACCGCCAAATCCACATCCTGCCACTGGCTCCGAAGCTCAGAAGTTATGCACATGGTTTTGCCCAGGACGTCGATGATATTCGCGACTGCGCGGGCGGTTCCGAGGATTGTAAAAGAGTCCGCCATTTTTGGCAACAGCGGATTGACAGATCGAAGCACGGACCAGTAAACATTCGCAGCTATCCATGGATCAGCGGTGCAATTTACTAGTAAATTTCTCTAGTTACAGACGTTCTAGCTCTAAGGCACGCTCAAGTTCTGTAGCGATGGTTCCGATAACCAGCTCGCAAGCAGGGTTGCGGATTTCTTGTCTACAATCTGTGATTGAGAAGTCAGCCAAGACTTTTCACCACCAGCATTTTCGGATTGGTGAGGCGTACGATTCCCAGCTTGCCATAGGGCATCCCCTCGAAGAAACTGACGACTAGACATCTCTCATACAGGTGGCGAGATTGCTCGAACCTTCTTGTTGCCTCATCAGAGTCCTGCTTGAGCGAGTTAATCAGGTCGTTGCTGGGCCTCCGCAGGCCAGCTCTAACTATTGTGGCTGCAATATCGCCGACGGTAGCATAGCTTCCTCCTTGATGAGGCGTGGCGAAGAAGACGAGGAGCCGGGTTGCTTCAACAATCGACTTGTACACCGTATCTATGGTCCCCTCGACGAGCGCCTATTGACAGGTTAGAGGCGCGCAAACTTGCTGGCAAAACTGCCCACTGACTTCTTTGACGACTAGGCCACCGAGGCTGTGGCAGATGAACACGAGCGGCCTCTGCGGTGCGTCCTATGTTGTGTTAGTGATGCGCAGATAGATCCCATCTCCGCAGCGGGTAGCCACGGGAGAACTCGCCTTCCTTTTCAGACTGAGCCATTGTAACAGGTTCTTCGCGTGGTCGTTGAGTTTGATTGACGTTGCCCCCTTAGCAGGGCTGGAGTTGTACTCGAACAACATCACCCGAACGGATTTCGGGAGGCCGCCGGGGAGAAAGTCTTTGAGCCAGAGCTTCTCGCCTATCGTCTAGGTCTCTCGTGCATGATCTGGGCTGTTCTTGACATTGAGCCCGTGGACTGCTACGACACTGACAACACCAATCTGTTAGCGATACGTAGAGAAATGGCGTGAGAAGACGCACTCGATTTCTGCGGCGCGGGGAGGGCAGCTATCCTGGCTGCTGTCAAAAGTAACGTGGAGCCCAGCCTGAGCCATTGGCCGGCTTGTAATCGACTGATGAGGCAGATCTGTGGAGTGGAGGTCAGATTGATCAATTCAGTGATATCTGTAATGTTTGCTGCATCTAGTAAAAATTCTGATCCTGACACAATCTTCGGAGGTCCATTTCAAAAGTTCTGTCCCGCGCTAAAAACGCCACCCCCTTTACGTACACGTACATACCCTATTCCTACTTCCGACAGCCCTCCCCAGCTTGATGACTTCTGCGTGCATGCTGTGGTGCCACGAAAGCCGCAGGCTGTGCCAGCTACAGGTGGGATAAGAAAGTCGACTTTCAGCTCGAAAGGCGGTGTAATACGAAAGTGGGGAAACGCCAGTACCAATACAACTTCATATCTCATTCCCACACCCCTCTCCGACAACAGCTTGAGAGGTAGCTGGCACTACCTAAAGCGTTCTTGCAAGCCGGCAGCAACGCCTCAGGGGTTTCCTACCTCAACACAGCCTCAATTGGGCCACCCAGATCCCAGATGCAGTAACATCATACACAGGACAACAAAACCAACACGCAGCACACACAATTCTGTGGATCTGGGAGAGCATCACCTCTGCTTGCACCACCATCAGCTAGGATTCGTCCCCAGCGCACTGAAGTCCGTGTCACAAGTTCCCAGCTGATTTCAGCCCGGCCCCAGGACTGCTATCTTGGCAAACTGCTCCTAAGTACCCCCAATATATTGACCAAATCAATCGTCTTGTCTCTTTTCCACCTTGCATGTGTGAATTTATAAGGAATTGAAAAGGGATTTAGAAAGGAGACGATATTTATAAGAACCGAGATACTATTTCTCCATTCTCGAAACGCGGCGAAGCTAGGATTTCATTCTCGAGATGCCTTTAAGAACTTGAGCATTTGATGCTGGAGTCAATCTAGACTGTTGAGATAGTTCAATATTCCGTTTTATATGGCCGTATGTGAGAAAGTTGTACTATTTACTTCTATATTGCGTTTGCAAAGCTGTGAGGAAGGCACGACACTGCGAAATTATGCTTTGGACCCCTGGAATTTTAGCGGCTGAACCCTGAGTGTTAGATAAGCAATCGCGTCTGGTCGCGGGTCAACGGGACCTCCTCCGTTATCAAAATGTTATTACTTCAGCCCAAATCATTGCAGATATCAACGCAGCTCTCCTTTGTACAGTACGAGAAAGTGAGCACTATGGACGTGGATATAAAGTCATTCCACTTCGACGGCGGTGATATACGCGCAAAAGCAATCCTCAATAGCGAGCAAATCGATTTCCAAGTCTCTTCACACGCCCTATCCTTCGCCAGCCCCGTCTGGAAGGAATTCATCTCCCTTTCATTTCCCCGCCTTTGCGAAGGTCCCGAAACGCGTGGTAGCCCGTCCGAAAAGAAGGCGAAGAGAACCGCCTCATTTGACCTTGATCACATCCTCAATTTTATCGTCATCCTTGATTTCACCGAAGACAAAATCGATGCCCTTTTGATACTGCTTCAGATCGCGCATCTGCAGTTTGCAAACATTCCCAAACGCCTTCCGTACGAAACTCTTCATGGCGTTGCTGTCCTTTGCGAGCAGTATGACTGCAAGAAGCTAGTCAAACCTTGGTTGGCAGACTGGTTGAAGGAGGATTGGAATGAATCCAACATGAGGGGCCAGGAGGGCTGGTTGTTCATAGCGTGGTGCTTTGGGCGGCATGGTATTCTTTCGGAGCTGGCTATGACCTGTGTACTCCAGGCGAATATTGGGGATGGTGGGGAGTGTATGATTGATGGTGGTTTTCACTATCCCCGTCCGTACTGCGGGTCGACGCCCGTCGACTCATATCCGCTCGAGAAAGACGGAATCTTGTTGCCGTTAGACATTGTCGGTTTGGCTCTCCGCCTCGAAGACAGCCGGGAAACCAGCTAACCCTTCACAGAAAGCATACTTGATACCCGCCAGGAAGCAATTGAGCAAATCGTAACTGCAGTCTACGGTGTCGTCGAGAAGTTTGAAGGCAAGAAGAAACACGACCACATGCAACAAGAACCTGGTTGTTCATTCGCATGCGATGCCATAAACCTTGGTTTCCTGGTAAAAGCCCTTCAAAAAGAGGACCTATGGCCTCGACCAAGTCCTGGCGACATTCGAATGAGCATTCACGATCTCGTCAAGATTCTCTACCGCATAGACAGGTTTACATCTCGACGCCCTGCACCATCAGGCTGTGAATGGCCAGCACGGGATCATACGAATTGCTTTCCCCCTGGCCATCTGTCGTCAGTTGTGACGTCTGCTCTTTCAAGTGTCCCAACTCCTGTCTTGGATTCACACATGTCATACATGGACACTGCCAGTTTGGAAGTGGGTTTATTGGACTAAATCCCGTGTATAATTCAATTACTGGGAGCAAGAGAATAAAACTTGACAGACAACTCTGAAACATGGGGAGGTTTTGCCTTGGATATTGAAGCTGTCAACCCTATCAACCCGAGCATTCCTCAAGGTGATAATCGAACAAGAACTTTGAATTATTATATAGACAAGCCCAATCAACAGGCATCTGTCCTCATTACTTCATATGTACAAAAATTTAACTTCCTCCTCTCCTTCTCATACAATTGGGGCGTCAACCCCTCGATGCTTCACACGCTCTGAGCATTTCCATCCTGACATATCATGCTCAAATCGCGGTCCCAATCCCATTCCCACCCTTCCCCGCACCACCATTCCCCACATTCAACGGCGGCGGCGCCACACTCCTCCTAAACGGATTCAAACTCCTCCTCTGCACCTGCCCCTGCCCCCTCGGCACCTGCTCAACCACCGGAAACGGACTCACACTCCTAAAACTATCCTCCAACCACGTCGTAAACTTCGGCGGTCGTTCCGGATGCTCAGGATCATACGTCAATGTATTATAAGTATTCTTCCTCACCAACCCTTGTCTCGTCGGCGTATCATTTTGTCCACCACCTCTCATCACCATTTCGGATTGTCGTTCTCGTTGTAATGGGTTTCCCGACCCAAGCACGGTATTCCCATCTTCGTCCATGCCGTTTGCTGTTACGGTCCTTGATTCATCGCGCGGTGACCAGGTCTTTGCTCGACCTGCTGATGAGGGACCCGGGAATGGGAATTGAGAGGATCGTTGCACCATAGCTGGTGTTTCCGGGACATTGGTCGTGAATCTCCTCGGTCCTTGGATAGGCATCTCTGTGCTCATGGTACTCCTCGCATCTCCTCCATCTCTATTCCACGTCCTTCTCTCGTCTAGACTTTTGCCTCTACTGTTTCCTCGGCTCCATGCTGTGCGTCCGACTGGCATAGGGAATTCTGATAGTGAGGGACCGCCGTCTTGGCTATCGCCTGAGTTGCGTACGCGCATGATTCTTTCTTTCAAGGCTAGTTGGCGGCGCTCGCGTCGACGTTGACGGAAGCGGGATATGAGGTAGTAGGCGAGGATGGAGATAATGGAGGAGCCGAGGATGGCGAATGTTATGGCGAGGGCGAATTTGGTGGTGTTCATTGCTGCTATACGGTTTGCTGTTATGCTTGCTGATGCTTGTTGCTGTGTTCTTGTTAGTGAAAACGCGAGAAGAGGAAAGGGGGGAGAGTGGAGAGAAGGAGGACATACACTCAGAGAAGACACAGAAGCCTGCGCCTGTGCTATGGCGAACGTTGCTGTAGCTTGAGCATTACTGGCGACGGCATTTGCGCTCGCAACCGCTGAATTCAGACTTATGGCCGCCGCATTCGCACTGCTCTGGATTGAGGACAAGGCACTTTGCGCCGATGCAATGGCTGCTCCGGCGCTGGCTGAAACTGAAGAGATGGCTGAAGATGCCGATGAAGATATCGAGGAGAGTGACGACACTGCACTCGAACTTACTGTCAGAGCTGACGAAGCTGTGGAGTTTGCTGAGATGATGGCGAGAGATGCTGAGCTTTGAATACTATTGCGAGCATTGGTGGCCGATGTCAAGGCAATGTTCGCGGATTGTAGTAGGCCTTGTAACGTAGCAATGCTCGCGGCTCCTGTTGATGAGACGCTGGCGAGAGAACTGGTTAGGATAGCGACAGATGCAGCGCCAGCATTCTGTGCTGAACTGACAGCGGGACCGCATTCTGGAAGGACGCCATTGGAAAGCTGTGGTAATGGAGATGCCTCGCGAGGATTGAGAGATGGCGGTGGTGTGATGACACTGACTGTCGTCCTCGTGGTATCGACATCGCGTTGGTCGAGGTTGGCGAGAAAGTCTCGATGACTGTTGATGAGAATATTGGTTTTCGTGACGACATTCCCGATTGCTTCCGCTGGAAGGAGAATTGCTGGTCCTCTCGACTGAACTGCATCGAGTAAAGACATCTGTCATAACGAGACCAGGTCAACACCGCGAATTCTCCTTTCGAGCATTAAGCATTAATTCGTATCTATCAATCAACTCTTTCGAACACAGCCGCTGAGAAGGTCCTGCCATCAAACCAACAAGAAAGCAAAAATTGAAAATGGACCGGCCGGCGGGAGGTTGATCAAAAACACCAGAAGGGGAACAATACTGGAAGAAAGGGCACACTCGCACGTTGTCAGACTCTCGGGTCCCGCAAGGGACTGTAACAGGAATGGACCTCGAACATATCAATTCGATACTTCCCGCACCCGATAATCCTCAATCGCGCCCTACCAGAACATCAGATATTCGTGCCTGCATGAAAGTGGACACAGAATGACCTTCTGCATCCTTGATGCGTTGTGCACGGATTGAACATTCTGTCGCGAGGCGATCCCGAAGTGGGTTGGGGAGTGGTGCGTTTCTGGTTTCGAAACACTGTTGACGCAGGGTGTGAGGCAGGCGATGCACGAGATGCGGTCACTGACAGCAGCGATCCGGAAGTCGCAAAAGGTGGTCTTGCGCGCGCCATGTGTCTATCGGAGATTTATGCCCTGATGGATGGAAGGCGATAGTCTTTAGATGGGAAGGGAGAGAGAAAAACTTACGCGAGAAGGTTCCAGGGGGGATATTGACAGTTCTGGAGATGCACGTGATTTGTGAGACATCTCCCCTCCACCCCTCGATTGTGGGGAGACCACGAGTCGAGCCACAATTCCGTCCCAGTATTTCGTCGATCAATCAGACATCGTTCCCGAAACTGTGGTCGAGCCTCAGCCAAGGAAGAGAATGACAGCGATTCAGCACCTCTCCACATTTGGAACTTTGGCATGTAATATGAGAAGATCTTGAACGATATCAAGTCACATTCAGCCTCTCACCTGTTAAGATACAGGGTCGCTATTGCTGGGCGACTTCTTCCCCCCTGGTTGTGAGATGAACCATGACTGATCATCCTCCTAGTCGACCTGGGGACCAGAAAAGGACCCAAGGAAGCACTCGCATTTGTAGGATAACTAATCTAAGAGTAGGAGATATATCATGCTTATAATTTTCAGGTATTTTCCTAACAGGAGAGATTGCCATCATTGTTTTGAATGAAAGAACATGTATAACGTCCCTCCCTATATGCCGAGAAACCCGCTGTGCCGAGATTTATTTATTTATTTGGGCATCGCAACCTCTCCCTCGCGGGATATAAGGTAATGGTTAATACGCTATTGTTCCTCGCCCATTTCTATATAAGATAATATTATATAGTGAGAAAAATACCACCAACAGGCTTCTAGAAGTGTTCATGGGCGGCTACATGTCCGCCCTGGCGCGGCCTCTCACTCGTTCATGGCTGCCCAGCGCTGCCGCTCACTTACTCCCTCATTCCCTTCCTCTTCACATCACCACAGTAAGCTAGCATGGACCGAGCCAACCAGGTGCTGGTTCAAGGTCTGCCTCCCGATATGCCTAGAACATATGCCGCCCTAGCAGAACAGGGTGATGTGCCTCTCGCTACCCTCCACCATCGTGCTATCACGAAAAGCATCACTCGAGACAGCTATGGTGGTAACTTTCCAACAAGCCGGACATTAAAACACCAACAAAATTTACAATGTCAACTCCATAACAGTGCAACTCTCGGAATTCCAAAAGGGGTACACACATGAGAAAGGGTTCACGATATGTTTCAAGGCGCGCGCCACAGCTTTATTGATTGGCCATGACGCATCGGATTCAACCGCCCCGACTGTACGCGCTGCGGCTGCACAGCCTGACCGTGTGCCTTGCTGCTAGTATATATGTTCAAAACGTCGCTCTGGAGATTCTCATGCAACTCTACTGTTTTGAATGTACTTCTACTCGAGTTATGGCTTCAACAAATGATAAATACTTATGCAACGGGATTCCCGTCGACCACCGTCTAAAGCGATTTCTTCCAAGTGCTAAGCCGAAGCATTCTCAAGGAGTCGGAAAACATGCAGACATTGTCGAGAGCTTTGGCAACACCATGGTCCGCGATGACCAGACCTATCCTTCCGAAAACGAAGCGGGTTTCGCCGCATGGCTCGCCAAACCAGACATGCAAGGCGGTCTTGTAATTGCGCTGTTGCAACCAGCTAAGACACAGGTCTACACTCTAGACTTTCAGTGGGTCAAGGACGAATGTCCTACGCTGGCTTATCTGGAGGAGTCGCTGGCCTTTGTGAATGGCCCTGGAGGTCTCGCAACCACGAGCGTATTCGATGCTTTTCCATTCATTACCGAGCCAATATCTTCGGAAAGACTGTCAAAAGAAGCGACAGATGCCTATAATACATTCCTTGCCATGCTAGAGGCCAAAAAGCCAGAGGTTGTTTTTGCCTGTTGGCGAGTTAAAGGTCAGGACCTCTTCTTCTCTGGAAAAGGGCTTGGTCGGGCCACTCAAGCAGAGAGCTTGGAACTCTCCAATGGCCATGTCGTCCGCGTCGTGAATGGATTCCATCCCAGCTACACGGCCAACTTCTGTGTAAATGAAAGCTGCTTCCGGAGACTATTCACTATGGAGTTGTGCAAGGCGTTTTGCGAACTGAATACAGCTTGGCAAGAAGATAAATGGATGGACATCCTTAGACGGAAGTGCCAAGAACGAACCCGCCAATTAATGGAAGGTTAGTTTTACTTTTCCTTGTATTGTAATACACTAACTTCTTTATAGAGAGGGGCAGAGATGGCGAACAGCTTAATAGAGAAGGTGGTCGCGTTCTTCGAGGATCACGGGAAGACGACTCTGCTAGGAAACACAAGGCATACACCAAATCATTCGACAATGGTCTTCAGCGTCTCAAACAGACCTTTGACCATATGATCTCACCAGCGTATAAATCTCAAAGCTCGTGGGATCTTTATGCCTTTTTCGTCTTCAGCCAGAATACATCAGAAGGCATCTGTGATGCTCTACTAGCTGTCTCTGAGGCAATGAAACGATTCAAACCCGGAACTTCCATGCCAGACTCTTCGCTCGTAGAGCTAAGTAATCACATCGGTCGGCAAACTCTCAAGTTCCTTAAGGATGATATCCCAGATCTTTTGCAGTATCCCAAGGGTTTATACAAAAATCTCTGGAGCTCCCAGTTTACGACGAGTACATCTCAAGGATTAAAGTGGAGCATGGAGAAGACTACGATAAGGTTTATCGAGAATCTTACCAATTCATTCTCCGAATCATCAAAATCATGGACATATACTCCGGACCTGCTTCACGACGCTTTCAAGGAAATTGCAATCAGCTTCGAGGAGTCTCTGGGCAAAGAGTACGACAATCATCGACAAACAAGAGCAGCAAGTGTTTTGAACAGTGTTGATACTCTGAGCGCATCTCTTTACACGCTATCGCTTTCGAGCTCTCGAGATGCGGGTTCGGCGAGGTTGGCTGGAAACACAACTCTTGCAAGATCTTCTTCAAGTGCGATCTGCTACAATTGTGATCAACCCGGTCACTATTCTAGGAATTGTACGAGGCCCAAGAAAGGAAGCATAACTCCATCAAGATCTTCTTCAAATACCACTTGCTACAACTGTAACGAACATGGCCACTATTCTCGAGATTGTACGAGCCCCAAGAAACGAGGAGAATGCTTTAGATGCGGCGGAGTTGGGCATTATGCTAATGCGTGCAGTGTGCGATGAGAGAGGGCTCAAATGACGCCAGCACTGGCAGAACAGCGTAACGTGAGGATATCGAGTCATTTATTTTATCCCATGTAGGTTACTGCATTCTGTGTAATGAAGCTTATTCTTTATGCATTCCCACGTCTGTCACCGTGTCTGTCGCCAAAATGGTGTCGTTACTATGGACATATGTGCTTCTCGCTCCTGCAAATGGAGGAGAAAGTTGCTTCGCAGCCTCCAGGACTTGCCGTAGTCAGAACATAAGGGAAGCCTGCATGGGTAAACCCATACGTGTCCTGAGGGGAGGTCAGCATCGTCAACCTCGTCATCGGACTCTGAAAGAGCGAGATAAGTTGCATTCGAAGTAGTCATAGTATGTCCACTTTGCGTTTTATGTCATGCGACTGTTAGCTAGTCGGCACACGCGGTACATCTCCCTCCAGTGACTGTGACCAAACGGTGAGATATTTAATCGGCCGGTGTGGCATTCTAGCACGCAGGGATAGAAAAAGTTAGATTGCATTAGCCACAGACCTTCAAACAGCTATATTATGGTAAGTTTAACAAATTACTGGGAAACTTGAATTACATCCGTAATCATCATGTACTTTGGTCTTGGGATAAATAAGTCCACCCCTTGAGGGTTTATACTTCTACTTTGTAGAGCTTTCTACATACAAAGTCGACCAAAGCAGCTCACTTATTGGCCCAAAACCCTTACTGCGTCCGTGCTTTAGAACCATCAGGGGGTGTACTTATTTATCCCAAGACCAAAGTAAAACGTGCGGGGTTGTTTCATACTAAATAGGAAAGTCGATCTCTTTGATCGGAGGTACCAACCGGGGTGAGAACCTTGCATGGATTTGCACGGCACAGCAGCCACAAGGCTGATGATGACTTTCTAGCTTTGCGAAGGGATTTTGTGGCCCGGATGAAGGTTGTTTACAAATTTCGATGACAGTATAAACTCGATGGTGGAGTTGTGGTGAAAGAATCCTGTCTCGCTAAGTTAGTAAAGGAGGCTCTGCCCAAAACAGGGGTAAGGGCAATAACGTGAACGTAATTTTTTGGGTAGGAGGTGCCTCTAATGTTCAGAAGCAGCTATAGTATAGGATTTATATATTGATATAAGAACAATCGATGTCTGTACAGAGTATGAGTTACTCGAAGTCAAAGTACCCATCGTTTTTCTCGGCACGGCGGGAAGGACGTTAATCAAATCAGTATGAAACAGTCCCAAACCAAGACAAGAGAAGATCACCAACCAAGATCGATCTCAGTATCCACATATTTCTTTCTAGAGTTCGCACACGAACAAAGGAAGAATCACTGAGGCAGCAGTACCTACAACTCTTACCGAAGTCGCCACTGTGTTGCAAGTCAACCGACGGAATCTTGGGGATATGTAGAGCTGCGTACCCAGGATGCACCATCCTGCCATTGGAATTTCCAATGCAATTTTCTATGTAGACTCTAGAGTCTTGCTAGCGCTCGTTCTCTTTTCACAGTACGCTTCTATCATTAGACCATTAAGGTCGGCTTGGAAGTCGGCGCCGGCGCATCTGGGGGCGATGTCAGTAGGATAAAAGGAGAAACTCAGAAAAGGGAGGCGGACGTATCGAAGAAGTTCAGCGCACCATCAGTGCCATCGGTACCTGGCAAAGCTGCTACTGATATCGTAGCTGAGCCCATGAAGGCGATCAGAAGCGCGGACTTGATGAAATGCGTGATGGAAAATTAGAGTATCTTTGTTGTGATAGACAGAAGTAAGGAGGTGAAAGATCTTCTTGAGATTGGAAAACAGGCAGTGTGGAAACGCATCTGCTTATCTACTGGGAAGTATACAATTCCGCACGTACAGCTACATCTGTGCTACAAAGCTCACGGAGTCGCCGCAGTTAGAGTGACATGACTGTAGACTGGCCTTGCCGTACAGCGATACACAGATACCAAGAGACGAGGAGCCGAAGCAGCGAAGCTAACCTCTAGAGATAGGCCGGACTTTCTCGATAGGCAGTGTTTCTGAACTGTCCGAATCTGCGTAGGTAGCTCCCAGAAACAACGAGTAAACGGCTTTTGCTTCGATACGAGAAAGCCGCAACTTCCACAGTAAGATGCAAGGTCTTCTGCTACTAAGTCGTACATAGCCGTTGTTAGTGAGATCTTTCCCTCAGTGTGCATATAATCTATGCTGTCATCGTCTCATATCTGGGACTAGAGCCCGGCTTTCATAAAGCTGGTAACAGTTGGTTATCACACGTCAATCCTAACATGAAAAGAATCTGTTTCGGTTTAGAAAGGTGAGCAAGGCTGCTTTATCGGCATTACTAGGTGAGCCCAGGGGAGAGTAAGCGGGGGGCTCATTTCGACTCCTCGGCTATAGTTACTACTATAAGGGAGCACGATCAAGAGCAAGGAGTAGGGTACGTTGAAAGGGTCTCTGATTCTTGAGGAAGCTAAGTCTGATCGAGCTGAGGAAAGAGGTTATACTGTGACGCGGCCGCGTCACCTGACCTGTCATACGCCCTATGATAACTACTATCCCAGCTAAAATTAGGCGGTAGTGCAAAAATTGCTAAGGAGCCCAATTCGAACCCCGCTCGTGCAATTGCACGTGATCTATTTTTCAGCCTTACAATTTACTAAACGTTAAAATTCAATAATATTTATAATTTAAATAAATTAAAAAATAATTATTTTAATTATAAATTTAATATATTTTTATAATAATATTAATTATTATAATAAATATAATTTATATTAAAAAGATTTTTTTTAAAAAAAAAATTTCTTTTTATATATTATCGTAAAAATATATATATTAATTATATATTTATAATAATATATAAAAAAAATATAAAATATAAATAAATTAGCGATAATATATTATTTATAATCTCTTGTCACGGCTTAGTCTCGGCTCGAGACTAACCACGTGATCACGTGCTAGCGTAGGCGGTGTGGCGCGGCAGAATAGCTAGATATTATCGAGGGCTTGCCCTCGAACTCCCTCTTTCTCCCTTAGTTTAATTTGGTCTTAATAGAACCAGCCTTCTAATAATACTCTTGCGTCTAGGACTTTGGATTCGTGATATCTCTTAGATTTTACTTTTATACGAGAATTTAAAATTAAAGAAAAAAATAAATAATAAATCGTATATATATAAAAAAAGTTTATTATATAAAATTCTTTTTAAATTAAATTTAAGAAACTTAATAATTAATCAAATAAAATTTAAATAATAATATAAAATTATTATAATATTTATATATTCGATTAATTTTTTCGAATATTTTATTTTATTTATCATATATAAAATTAAATATTTTATTGATATAACTTTTAATTAGCTTATAATTATTACTTAAATTGTTTAATATTTGTAATTTACGTAGAACTCGTGTAAATTTACGCGTAGAATAAAAAGTCTCACGGAAATTATACGATTATTATTCTTAAATTATTATTTTATATATAAAAACCTTTTGAATTTCTAGTAAAAAAATAGAAATTAATTTAATATTAATCTAATTTATTATTATTTTCTTCTATTTTATACTTTATATTATTAAAATTTATTATTTAAATATTTTTAAATTTTAATAAATTTTAAATTAAATATTATAATATAAAATTAAAATATTTTAATATTATAAAAATTAATAAATTCTAAAAAAGAAAATTATTATATATTATTTAATTTAATTTAATTTGAAATTAATTTAATAATAAATTTTATATTTAATAATAAAAATAAAATAAAATTATAAAATATATTAAAAAATCTTATTAATATATTTATTATATTTTTATTTTTATTAATTTTATATATAATTTACTTTCGCTTTAATGTGTTTTTGATTCAAAGAGTATATAAGTCGATATAGAACCCAGTGATAACGCTAACCATTTCTCGAAAGGCTTCCACGTGGCCGTATTTTCTATTGAAGCAACTAGGACCTGACGTGGGGCCTGATAGCCTTCGCAATAAAAATTGGCTGTGCGGCAACGAGCGCAAGTGGGTCTTCCTTCGTCGCATTTAACCCGTCTTCTTCGGCAGGTCCCGCAACCCGTTCGTACTCGTCTCTCTATGTGTTGGTGTTTTGATGTCTAGAGCTGTTGAAGCTTACGGAAGAAACGAAGATAAAACTAAGCCTCTTGCGCCAGGATGCGGCCAAGAGAATTACCTGGGCTCGGCTGCATGATGATGACAAATCTGAGATGACGCAAATTGAAATATTCTGAGAAGATGCAGAATCCGAAAGAAGACATCGTGAAGTACACAACGAACTCTAGTATGCGGCTGAACACAAACATATTACTCATTAATCCAAACGGATACCAAGAAGATGTCCGTATTGACCTATGTCCTATCTAAGTTTCTATTTATAATATCGCGACTGTCCGACAACCACAAACAAGCATTCTCGTATAGCTTAGACCATACACGAAGGTCTGAATGATCAGGGGTAAATTCGAATTCTTATAACTGGGCATCCCGAAACGAGCCGACTCATTCGGGAACAACCCACTCACCCCGCGCTACGAATCGAGTCAAGCGACAGCCAAGCGAGAATCCTGGTCAGCATGGGGGCGTAAATTGTTAGGCTCCGCCGGTCTTCCTACCAGGGATGCTATAAGACTCAGTGACCGTCCATATTCGCAGCGGCCATGGAATGCCTCTCTGTCCTTGGTCTCTATATTTGTGTAATTCTATCAAAGACTTAGATCGGCCGAACCCTCGTGCCTTTGTGACGATATGGATCAAGGTCAATATGAAATGTCATTCCGCCATCGAACACTTTCATCACAAGACCATTCCATGAGTCCCGCAACCCCGCTGGATGAATCACAACAGCTGCTGCAAACTCCACAAGAGAGCTCTACCAATTATCTGACCCCTGATGGAGTATCAGCCATATCTACCACCAAGAGTTCTACACAGGAGATACCGAGAAAGTTTGTGACTACTCCGACAACATCTACGGGGCGAATCTGGCGCACAGGTATCTTTCGGAACGTGCCTTGGATGGGACTTTCCAGCTTGTTGGTTGCTTTGTTATCAACGGCAGCCAGCGCAATTGTTCTCGCGGCTTCTGATCAACAGCCAGTAGCAAGCTGGTCGGTTTCCCCTCATGTCATGCTTGCTATCTTATCGGTTGTCACTCTAAGCTGTCTGAAGCTTTCTCTCTCAAGCGGCGTTACGGTGACATGGTGGCATCATGTTCTAAATGGAGCACCTCTAGCCGATACTCACCGGTCTTGGGATTTTGGTAACAGTATTTGGGCTGCAGCCACGGCTGGCAAAAACTTCAACATCATATCACTAGCGACCATCCTTGTGGCAATAGCTATGGTCGAAGGTCCAATTATTCAAAAAGCTTCCATTGTCTCGACAAGACAAGTTTCGAAACCAATAAGCATATTGGCATCATTAGCTCCGAATCTCCCCTCAGGATATACAGCAGTTGCCATAGGACATAGCTACTGGCCCACAATGCCCACTGCTGAGTTCTCCGAGGTATTCAGCAACTACAGTACTCGTGCTACTATCCAAGGAGGTTTTCAGGGGTGCCCAGGGAGTTGCCAGGCAAGCGTTCCCGGCGTTGGCTTCAAGGTTGATTGCCAATCTTACAATACGTCATTTTCTATGGACGGCTACGGTCAAAACCCATTCATCAGCACACCTCAATTCATGGTGAATACTACTTGGGGTGCATCCGAACCAGAAAATGAGACACAAGCCATAGGAGAAGGATATGAAAGTCTCGGTTTAAGTTCTGGCTGGGCCGTCAACACCGGATCTCTTTCGTTCGTCAATCGAGTATGCAACCTCTCGTTAGCCATAGTTTCGTACCCTCTAACTTTCGAAAACACAACGGTTACTTTTTCATTGCCACCTAGGACCAATCCAGATGTTCTCTCTGACCTATCCACCCCTTTCGGTAGTGGAGAGAATAATCTAGATCCGGGCACGACTCTCGGAGGATTTTACTTACTTGGAAGTGGCGGGGGTGGCTTCACAGACTCGGGCCCTTTCTATGCAAATGTGAGCATGAATACTAATGGGGCACATGGTATTTACTCCCTTTTCGGTTTGAATTCCTTCAGCTGGAGTCACTCCGACAATCCAGTCTGGGATGTGTACAATTACGAGGGCTATTCTTGGCTCGACCCTACAGCAGATATCTTGGCAGCATATCACGAAATAATGTTTCGGCTTGCGATGAAAGTTGCCACCAATGCGACACTCGTCGCACCTATTGTCTCGAATGGCGTCAATTATGCGAGTGTGAAGAATGTCACAGCCACTTACACCTTCGCCGAGAACTACTATGAATCGAACTTTGTGTATCTGGCAGGAGCAATGGGAGTGATTGTGCTTGCAATTCTTGGTGTGCTTCCAACGTAAGTCACCTACTCTCCGATACTTAATCGGAAGATATAATTCGAAAACTAGCTTACCTTGTCTATACAGATTTCGAGGATGGTGGGAAATCGGTCGTCCCACGACTCTGTCACCTCTAGAAACAGCAAAGGCTTTTGGAGCCCCTCTGCTGGCAGAATACAATTCGAATGAGAAGGCTGAGGATTTAATCAAAAGTATTGAGAATAAGAAGGTCCAATATGGTATTATGCGGTGGCGAGGAGAATGGGACAGTGAGATAACGTTGCGGTTGGCCGAGGTTGGAATGGTCAGCAATGTGAGGACAGGGACAATTGTTACAAGGTGAGGAAAAAGCATATGGTATGATCACATGACATAACCTTACTCTGAGTTTCGCACATCGGTGCGAAAACCCCTGTCGATCTCAGCTGCAGCTCAGAGCCTCGCTGTCGCAATGTTTGTATTTAAACGTATGACTCTTCCTCCACAGAAATTATCTCATAATATTGTGCCAGGCTTTGGGGTCACTCTTTCGACCATCGTCTACGTCTCCGATCCATTTTCCTCCGCCTGATTGCGCTGCTAAATTTGTCATTCGAAGCACCAAGGATGGTCCGTAGGATCGCCAGTGAAAGCGGCATCTCGGCATACCCCGACCGCTATAAGAGTGTTTCACCAATTTTGCCTACGGCTTCATTGAAGCTCTCCTGGAGTAGCAGACTGCCTCTAATAGCCTTGGGGTAGTACAAACCCTTCGATCAAACCACAACACATGCTGTAGCTCGCGCTAAGACTTGGAAAGACTGGCTCCGTGTACCACATAGATCTAGACTATCTCTGACTCAACCACTTCAAAAGTAGTATCCTCACCGAAGATCATCATCCATGTAATCCTCGAGAACTCCAGCGCCTGCTTAGCAAGCTTCGTGCTTGCCTCGAAGCTTATATAACTTTCGGAGAGCCATCCAAGCTGATGAAATACCATCATGGGGCACCTCACTTGCGTATATGGATATCTGGGGATGTAGAATGGGACAAGCTGGCGCCCTACTCGAAAGCAGCCGATATCCGATCGATCGTATCATTCGAAGGCACGCACCTTATGAAGTCTGCGGTGGGGGAGAAGTGGAGTGAGAACATGTAGAATCTGGGATCTCGGTAGGAGTTTTCTCATTGAGAGTAGCCTCAGCTGGTCAGATATCCTCCGGTTCTTGCAGATACAGAGTAAATGGAATAGTAGTA